>JBBPBR010000004.1:21492977-21541070 GCA_037974775.1 Cicer pinnatifidum | reverse complement strand
ACATATTGGATGCACAAGATGGGTTAAAAACCCTAATTGGACAAGAATAAGACTTGGGAGGACGAAAATGCCCTAAATGTTTATCCAATGACACAAATACACCTATTGGATGCACATGATTGGTTAAAAACCCTAATTGGACACGAATAAGCCTAGGGAGGACGAAATTGACCTAAATGTTCATCCAATGACACAAACGAACTTATGGGATGCACAAGATTGGTTAAAAACCCTAATTGGACAAGAATAAGCCTTGGGAGGACGAAAATGACCTAAATGTTCAACCAATGACACAAATTAACTTATTGAATGCACAAGATTGGTTAAAACCCCTAATTGGACAAGAATAAGCCTTGGGAGGACGAAAATGCCATAAATGTTCAACCAATGACACAAACACACCTATTGGATGCACAAGATTGTTTAAAAACCCTAATTGGACAAGAATAAGCCTAGGGATGACGAAAATGGCCTAAATGCTCATCCAATGACACAAATGAACTTATTGGATGCACAAGATTGGTTAAAAACCCTAATTGGACAAGAATAAGCCTAGGGATGACGAAAATGACCTAAATGTTAATATAATGACACAAATACACCTATTGGATGCACAAGATTGGTTAAAAACCCTAATTGGACAAGAATAAGCCAAGGGAGGACGAAAATGGCCTAAATGCTCATCCAATGACACAAATGAACTTATTGGATGCACAAGATTGGTTAAAAACCCTAATTGGACAAGAATAAGCCTAGGGATGACGAAAATGACCTAAATGTTAATATAATGACACAAATACACCTATTGGATGCACAAGATTGGTTAAAAACCCTAATTGGACAAGAATAAGCCAAGGGAGGACGAAAATGGCCTAAATGCTCATCCAATGACACAAAGGAACTTATTGGATGCATAAGATTGGTCAAAAACCCTAATTGGACAAGAATAAGCCTTGGGAGGACGAAAATGACCTAAATGTTCATCCAATGACACGAATTAACTTATTGGATGCACAAGATTGGTTAAAAACCCTAATTGGTCAAGAATAAGCCTAGGGAGGACCAAAATGACCTAAATGTTCATTCAATGACACAAATGAACTTATTGGATGCACAAGATTTGTTAAAAACCCTAATTGGACAAGAATAAGCCTTGGGAGGACGAAAATGACCTAAATGTTCATCCAATGACACAAACACACCTATTGGATGCACAAGACTGTTTAAAAAACCCTAATTGGACATGTATAAGCCAAGGGAGGACGAAAATGCCCTAAATGATAATCCTATGACACAAACACACCTATTGGATGCACAAGATTGGTTAAAAACCCTAATTGGACAAGAATAAGCCTAGGGAGGACTAAAATTACCTAAATGTTAAATCACTGACACAAACACATCTATTGGATGCACAAGATTTGTTAAAAACCCTAATTGGATAAGAATAAGCTTAGGAAGGACGAAAATAACCTAAATGTTCATCCAATGACACGAAGGAACTTATTGGATGCACAAGATTGGTTAAAAACCCTAATTGGACAAGAATAAGCCTTCGGAGGACGAAAATGACCTAAATGTTCATCCAATGACACGAATTAACTTATTGGATGCACAAGATGGGTTAAAAACCCTAATTGGACAAGAATAAGCCTTGGGAGGACGAAAATGCCCTAAATGTTCATCCAATGACACAAATACACCTATTGGATGCACATGATTGGTTAAAAACCCTAATTGGACAAGAATAAGCCTAGGGAGGAGGAAAATGACTTAAATGTTCATCCAATGACACAAAGGAACTTATTGGATGCACAAGATTGGTTAAAAACCCTAATTGGACAAGAATAAGCCTTCGGAGGACGAAAATGACCTAAATGTTCATCCAATGACACGAATTAACATATTGGATGCACAAGATGGGTTAAAAACCCTAATTGGACAAGAATAAGCCTTGGGAGGACGAAAATGCCCTAAATGTTTATCCAATGACACAAATACACCTATTGGATGCACATGATTGGTTAAAAACCCTAATTGGACACGAATAAGCCTAGGGAGGACGAAATTGACCTAAATGTTCATCCAATGACACAAACGAACTTATGGGATGCACAAGATTGGTTAAAAACCCTAATTGGACAAGAATAAGCCTTGGGAGGACGAAAATGACCTAAATGTTCAACCAATGACACAAATTAACTTATTGAATGCACAAGATTGGTTAAAACCCCTAATTGGACAAGAATAAGCCTTGGGAGGACGAAAATGCCATAAATGTTCAACCAATGACACAAACACACCTATTGGATGCACAAGATTGTTTAAAAACCCTAATTGGACAAGAATAAGCCTAGGGATGACGAAAATGGCCTAAATGCTCATCCAATGACACAAATGAACTTATTGGATGCACAAGATTGGTTAAAAACCCTAATTGGACAAGAATAAGCCTAGGGATGACGAAAATGACCTAAATGTTAATATAATGACACAAATACACCTATTGGATGCACAAGATTGGTTAAAAACCCTAATTGGACAAGAATAAGCCAAGAGAGGACGAAAATGCCCTAAATGACAATCCAATGACACAAACACTCCTATTGGATGCACAAGATTGGTTAAAAACCCTAATTGGACAAGATTAAGCCTAGGGAGGACAAAAATGACCTAAATATTAATCCAATGACACAAGCACACCTATTGGATGCGCAAGATTGGTTAAAAACCCTAATTGAACAAGAATAAGGCTATGGAGGACGAAAATGACCTAAATGTTCATCCAATGACACAAAGGAACTTATTGGATGCACAAGATTGGTTAAAAACCCTATTTGAACAAGAATAAGCGTTTGGAGGACGAAAATGACCTATATGTTCATCCAATGACACGAATTAACTTATTGGATGCACAAGATTGGTTAAAAACCCTAAGTGGACAAGACTAAGCCTTGGGAGGACGAAAATGCCCTAAATGTTCATCCAATGACACAAACACACCTATTAAATGCACCAGATTGTTTAAAAACATTAATTGGACAAGAATAAGCTTAGGGAGGACCAAAATGACCTAAATATTCATTCAATGACACAGAAAAACTTATTGGATGCACAAGATTTGTTAAAAACCCTAATTGGACAAGAATAAGCCTTAGGAGGACGAAAATGACCTAAATGTTCGTCCAATGACACTAATTGGATGCACAAGATTGGTTAAATACCCTAATTGGACAAGAAGTTGCCTAAGGAAGACGAAAATGACCTAAATGTTCATCCAATGACACAAATGAACTTATTGGATGCACAAGATTTGTTAAAAACCCTAATTGGACAAGAATAAGCCTTGGGAGGACGGAAATGACCTAAATGTTCATCCAATGACACAAACACACCTATTGGATGCACAAGATTGTTTAAAAACCCTAATTGGACAAGAATAAGCCTAGGGATGACGAAAATGGCCTAAATGCTCATCCAATGACACAAATGAACTTATTGGATGCACAAGATTGGTTAAAAACCCTAATTGGACAAGAATAAGCCTAGGGATGACGAAAATGACCTAAATGTTAATATAATGACACAAATACACCTATTGGATGCACAAGATTGGTTAAAAACCCTAATTGGACAAGAATAAGCCAAGAGAGGACGAAAATGCCCTAAATGACAATCCAATGACACAAACACTCCTATTGGATGCACAAGATTGGTTAAAAACCCTAATTGGACAAGATTAAGCCTAGGGAGGACAAAAATGACCTAAATATTAATCCAATGACACAAGCACACCTATTGGATGCGCAAGATTGGTTAAAAACCCTAATTGAACAAGAATAAGGCTATGGAGGACGAAAATGACCTAAATGTTCATCCAATGACACAAAGGAACTTATTGGATGCACAAGATTGGTTAAAAACCCTATTTGAACAAGAATAAGCGTTTGGAGGACGAAAATGACCTATATGTTCATCCAATGACACGAATTAACTTATTGGATGCACAAGATTGGTTAAAAACCCTAAGTGGACAAGACTAAGCCTTGGGAGGACGAAAATGCCCTAAATGTTCATCCAATGACACAAACACACCTATTAAATGCACAAGATTGTTTAAAAACATTAATTGGACAAGAATAAGCTTAGGGAGGACCAAAATGACCTAAATATTCATTCAATGACACAGAAAAACTTATTGGATGCACAAGATTTGTTAAAAACCCTAATTGGACAAGAATAAGCCTAAGGAGGACGAAAATGACCTAAATGTTCGTCCAATGACACTAATTGGATGCACAAGATTGGTTAAATACCCTAATTGGACAAGAAGTTGCCTAAGGAAGACGAAAATGACCTAAATGTTCATCCAATGACACAAATGAACTTATTGGATGCACAAGATTTGTTAAAAACCCTAATTGGACAAGAATAAGCCTTGGGAGGACGGAAATGACCTAAATGTTCATCCAATGACACAAACACACCTATTGGATGCACAAGATTGTTTAAAAACCCTAATTGGACAAGAATAAGCCTAGGGATGACGAAAATGGCCTAAATGCTCATCCAATGACACAAATGAACTTATTGGATGCACAAGATTGGTTAAAAACCCTAATTGGACAAGAATAAGCCTAGGGATGACGAAAATGACCTAAATGTTAATATAATGACACAAATACACCTATTGGATGCACGAGATTGGTTAAAAACCCTAATTGGACAAGAATAAGCCAAGAGAGGACGAAAATGCCCTAAATGACAATCCAATGACACAAACACACCTATTGGATGCACAAGATTGGTTAAAAACCCTAATTGGACAAGATTAAGCCTAGGGAGGACAAAAATGACCTAAATGTTAATCCAATGACACAAGCACACCTATTGGATGCGCAAGATTGGTTAAAAACCCTAATTGAACAAGAATAAGGCTATGGAGGACGAAAATGACCTAAATGTTCATCCAATGACACAAAGGAACTTATTGGATGCACAAGATTGGTTAAAAACCCTATTTGGACAAGAATAAGCGTTTGGAGGACGAAAATGACCTATATGTTCATCCAATGACACGAATTAACTTATTGGATGCACAAGATTGGTTAAAAACCCTAAGTGGACAAGACTAAGCCTTGGGAGGACGAAAATGCCCTAAATGTTCATCCAATGACACAAACACACCTATTAAATGCACCAGATTGTTTAAAAACATTAATTGGACAAGAATAAGCTTAGGGAGGACCAAAATGACCTAAATATTCATTCAATGACACAGAAAAACTTATTGGATGCACAAGATTTGTTAAAAACCCTAATTGGACAAGAATAAGCCTTAGGAGGACGAAAATGACCTAAATGTTCGTCCAATGACACTAATTGGATGCACAAGATTGGTTAAATACCCTAATTGGACAAGAAGTTGCCTAAGGAAGACGAAAATGACCTAAATGTTCATCCAATGACACAAATGAACTTATTGGATGCACAAGATTTGTTAAAAACCCTAATTGGACAAGAATAAGCCTTGGGAGGACGGAAATGACCTAAATGTTCATCCAATGACACAAACACACCTATTGGATGCACAAGATTGTTTAAAAACCCTAATTGGACAAGAATAAGCCTAGGGATGACGAAAATGGCCTAAATGCTCATCCAATGACACAAATGAACTTATTGGATGCACAAGATTGGTTAAAAACCCTAATTGGACAAGAATAAGCCTAGGGATGACGAAAATGACCTAAATGTTAATATAATGACACAAATACACCTATTGGATGCACAAGATTGGTTAAAAACCCTAATTGGACAAGAATAAGCCAAGGGAGGACGAAATGCCCTAAATGACAATCCAATGACACAAACACACCTATTGGATGCACAAGATTGGTTAAAAACCCTAATTGGACAAGATTAAGCCTAGGGAGGACAAAAATGACCTAAATGTTAATCCAATGACACAAGCACACCTATTGGATGCGCAAGATTGGTTAAAAACCCTAATTGAACAAGAATAAGGCTATGGAGGACGAAAATGACCTAAATGTTCATCCAATGACACAAAGGAACTTATTGGATGCACAAGATTGGTTAAAAACCCTATTTGGACAAGAATAAGCGTTTGGAGGACGAAAATGACCTATATGTTCATCCAATGACACGAATTAACTTATTGGATGCACAAGATTGGTTAAAAACCCTAAGTGGACAAGACTAAGCCTTGGGAGGACGAAAATGCCCTAAATGTTCATCCAATGACACAAACACACCTATTAAATGCACCAGATTGTTTAAAAACATTAATTGGACAAGAATAAGCTTAGGGAGGACCAAAATGACCTAAATATTCATTCAATGACACAGAAAAACTTATTGGATGCACAAGATTTGTTAAAAACCCTAATTGGACAAGAATAAGCCTTAGGAGGACGAAAATGACCTAAATGTTCGTCCAATGACACTAATTGGATGCACAAGATTGGTTAAATACCCTAATTGGACAAGAAGTTGCCTAAGGAAGACGAAAATGACCTAAATGTTCATCCAATGACACAAATGAACTTATTGGATGCACAAGATTTGTTAAAAACCCTAATTGGACAAGAATAAGCCTTGGGAGGACGGAAATGACCTAAATGTTCATCCAATGACACAAACACACCTATTGGATGCACAAGATTGTTTAAAAACCCTAATTGGACAAGAATAAGCCTAGGGATGACGAAAATGGCCTAAATGCTCATCCAATGACACAAATGAACTTATTGGATGCACAAGATTGGTTAAAAACCCTAATTGGACAAGAATAAGCCTAGGGATGACGAAAATGACCTAAATGTTAATATAATGACACAAATACACCTATTGGATGCACAAGATTGGTTAAAAACCCTAATTGGACAAGAATAAGCCAAGAGAGGACGAAAATGCCCTAAATGACAATCCAATGACACAAACACACCTATTGGATGCACAAGATTGGTTAAAAACCCTAATTGGACAAGATTAAGCCCAGGGAGGACAAAAATGACCTAAATGTTAATCCAATGACACAAGCACACCTATTGGATGCGCAAGATTGGTTAAAAACCCTAATTGAACAAGAATAAGGCTATGGAGGACGAAAATGACCTAAATGTTCATCCAATGACACAAAGGAACTTATTGGATGCACAAGATTGGTTAAAAACCCTATTTGGACAAGAATAAGCGTTTGGAGGACGAAAATGACCTATACGTTCATCCAATGACACGAATTAACTTATTGGATGCACAAGATTGGTTAAAAACCCTAAGTGGACAAGACTAAGCCTTGGGAGGACGAAAATGCCCTAAATGTTCATCCAATGACACAAACACACCTATTGGATGCACAAGATTGTTTAAAAACATTAATTGGACAAGAATAAGCTTAGGGAGGACCAAAATGACCTAAATATTCATTCAATGACACAGAAAAACTTATTGGATGCACAAGATTTGTTAAAAACCCTAATTGGACAAGAATAAGCCTAAGGAGGACGAAAATGACCTAAATGTTCGTCCAATGACACTAATTGGATGCACAAGATTGGTTAAATACCTTAATTGGACAAGAAGTTGCCTAAGGAAGACGAAAATGACCTAAATGTTCATCCAATGACACAAATGAACTTATTGGATGCACAAGATTTGTTAAAAACCCTAATTGGACAAGAATAAGCCTTGGGAGGACGAAAATGACCTAAATGTTCATCCAATGATACAAACACACCTATTGGATGCACAAGATTGTTTAAAAACCCAAATTGGACATGTATAAGCCAAGGGAGGACGAAAATGCCCTAAATGATAATCCAATGACACAAACACACCTATTGGATGCACAAGATTGGTTAAAAACCCTAATTGGACAAGAATAAGCCTAGGGAGGACTAAAATTACCTAAATGTTAATCCAATGACACAAACACATCTATTGGATGCACAAGATTTGTTTAAAACCCTAATTGGATAAGAATAAGCTTATGGAGGACGAAAATAACCTAAATGTTCATCCAATGACACCAATACACCTATTGGATGCACATGATTGGTTAAAAACCCTAATTGGACAAGAATAAGCCTAGGGAGGAGGAAAATGACCTAAATGTTCATCCAATGACACAAAGGAACTTATTGGATGCACAAGATTGGTTAAAAACCCTAATTGGAGAAGAATAAGCCTTCGGAGGACGAAAATGACCTAAATGTTCATCTAATGACACGAATTAACTTATTGGATGCACAAGATGGGTTAAAAACCCAAATTGGACAAGAATAAGCCAAGGGAGGACGAAAATCCCCTAAATGATAATCCAATGACACAAACACACCTATTGGATGCACAAGATTGGTTAAAAACCCTAATTGGACAAGATTAAGCCTAGGGAGGACAAAAATGACCTAAATGTTAATCCAATGACACCAACACACCTATTGGATTCACAAGATTGGTTAAAAACCCTAATTGGACAAGAATAAGCCTAGGGAGGAAGAAAATGACCTAAATGTTCATCCAATGACACAAAGGAACTTATTGGATGCACAAGATTGGTCAAAAACCCTAATTGGACAAGAATAAGCCTCGGGAGGACGAAAATGACCTAAATGTTCATCCAATGACACGAATTAACTTATTGGATGCACAAGATTGGTTAAAAACCCTAATTGTTCAAGAATAAGCCTAGGGAGGACCAAAATGACCTAAATGTTCATTCAATGACACAAATGAACTTATTGGATGCACAAGATTTGTTAAAAACCCTAATTGGACAAGAATAAGCCTTGGGTGGACGAAAATGACCTAAATGTTCATCCAATGACACAAACACACCTATTGGATGCACAAGATTGGTTAAAAAAATCCTAATTGGACATGTATAAGCCAAGGGAGGACGAAAATGCCCTAAATGATAATCCAATGACACAAACACACCTATTGGATGCACAAGACTGGTTAAAAACCCTAATTGGACAAGAATAAGCCTAGGGAGGACTAAAATTACCTAAATGTTCATCCAATGACACCAATACACCTATTGGATGCACATGATTGGTTAAAAACCCTAATTGGACAAGAATATGCCTAGGGAGGAGGAAAATGACCTAAATGTTCATCCAATGACACAAAGGAACTTATTGGATGCACAAGATTGGTTAAAAACCCTAATTGGACAAGAATAAGACTTCGGAGGACGAAAATGACCTAAAAGTTCATCCAATGACACGAATTAACTTATTGGATGCACAAGATGGGTTAAAAACCCCAATTGGACAAGAATAAGCCTTGGGAGGACGAAAATGCCCTAAATGTTCATCCAATGACACAAATACACCTATTGGATGCACATGATTGGTTAACAACCCTAATTGGACACGAATAAGCCTAGGGAGGACGAAATTGACCTAAATGTTCATCCAATGACACAAATGAACTTATGGGATGCACAAGATTCGTTAAAAACCCTAATTGGACAAGAATAAGCCTTGGGAGGACGAAAATGCCATAAATGTTCAACCAATGACACAAACACACCTATTGGATGCACAAGATTGTTTAAAAACCCTAATTAGACAAGAATAAGCCTAGGGATGACGAAAATTACCTAAATGTTCATCCAATGACACCAATACACCTATTGGATGCACATGATTGGTTAAAAACCCTAATTGGACAAGAATATGCCTAGGGAGGAGGAAAATGACCTAAATGTTCATCCAATGACACAAAGGAACTTATTGGATGCACAAGATTGGTTAAAAACCCTAATTGGACAAGAATAAGACTTCGGAGGACGAAAATGACCTAAAAGTTCATCCAATGACACGAATTAACTTATTGGATGCACAAGATGGGTTAAAAACCCCAATTGGACAAGAATAAGCCTTGGGAGGACGAAAATGCCCTAAATGTTCATCCAATGACACAAATACACCTATTGGATGCACATGATTGGTTAACAACCCTAATTGGACACGAATAAGCCTAGGGAGGACGAAATTGACTTAAATGTTCAACCAATGACACAAATGAACTTATTGGATGCACAAGATTGGTTAAAACCCCTAATTGGACAAGAATAAGCCTTGGGAGGACGAAAATGCCATAAATGTTCAACCAATGACACAAACACACCTATTGGATGCACAAGATTGTTTAAAAACCCTAATTAGACAAGAATAAGCCTAGGGATGACGAAAATGGCCTAAATGTTCATCCAATGACACGAATTAACTTATTGGATGCACAAGATTGGTTAAAAACCCTAATTGGTCAAGAATAAGCCTAGGGAGGACCAAAATGACCTAAATGTTCATTCAATGACACAAATGAACTTATTGGATGCACAAGATATGTTAAAAACCCTAATTGGACAAGAATAAGCCTTGGGAGGACGAAAATGACCTAAATGTTCATCCAATGACACAAACACACCTATTGGATGCACAAGATTGTTTAAAAACCCTAATTGGACATGTATAAGCCAAGGGAGGACGAAAATGCCCTAAATGATAATCCAATGACACAAACACACCTATTGGATGCACAAGATTGGTTAAAAACCCTAATTGGACAAGAATAAGCCTAGGGAGGGCTAAAATTACCTAAATGATAATCCAATGACACGAACACATCTATTGGATGCACAAGATTTGTTAAAAACCCTAATTGGATAAGAATAAGCTTAGGGAGGACGAAAATAACCTAAATGTTCATCCAATGACACCAATACACCAATTGGATGCACATGATTGGTTAAAAACCCTAATTGGACAAGAATAAGCCTAGGGAGGAGGAAAATGACCTAAATGTTCATCCAATGACACAAAGGAACTTATTGGATGCACAAGATTGGTTAAAAACCCTAATTGGACAAGAATAAGCCTTGGGAGGACGAAAATGACCTAAATGTTCAACCAATGACACAAATAAACTTATTGGATGCACAAGATTGGTTAAAACCCCTAATTGGACAAGAATAAGCCTTGGGAGGACGAAATTGCCCTAAATGTTCATCCAATGACACGAATTAACTTATTGGATGCACAAGATGGGTTAAAAACCCTAGTTGGACAAGAATAAGCCTTGGGAGGACGAAAATGCCCTAAATGTTCATCCAATGACACAAATACACCAATTGGATGCACATGATTGGTTAAAAACCCTAATTGGACACGAATAAGCCTAGGGAAGACGAAATTGACCTAAATGTTCATCCAATGACACAAATGAACTTAAGGGATGCACAAGATTGGTTAAAAACCCTAATTGGACAAGAATAAGCCTTGGGAGGACGAAAATGACCTAAATGTTCAACCAATGACACAAATTAACTTATTGGATGCACAAGATTGGTTAAAACCCCTAATTGGCCAAGAATAAGCCTTGGGAGGACGAAAATGCCATAAATGTTCAACCAATGACAAAAACACACCTATTGGATGCACAAGATTGTTTAAAAACCCTAATTGGACAAGAATAAGCCTAGGGATGACGAAAATGGCCTAAATGTTCATCCAATGACACAAATGAACTTATTGGATGCACAAGATTGGTTAAAAACCCTAATTGGACAATAATAAGCCTAGGGATGACGAAAATGACCTAAATATTAATATAATGACACAAATACACCTATTGGATGCACAAGATTGGTTAAAAACCCTAATTGGACAAGAATAAGCCAAGGGAGGACGAAAATGCCCTAAATGATAATCCAATGACACAAACACACCTATTGGATGCACAAGATTGGTTAAAAACCCTAATTGGACAAGATTAAGCCTAGGGAGGACAAAAATGACCTAAATGTTAATCCAATGACACAAGCACACCTATTGGATGCACAAGATTGGTTAAAAACCCTAATTGAACAAGAATAAGGCTATGGAGGACGAAAACGACCTAAATGTTCATCCAATGACACAAAGGAACTTATTGGATGCACAAGATTGGTTAAAAACCCTATTTGGACAAGAATAAGCGTTTGGAGGACGAAAATGACCTAAATGTTCATCCAATGACACGAATTAACTTATTGGATGCACAAGATTGGTTAAAAACCCTAAGTGGACAAGACTAAGCCTTGGGAGGACGAAAATGCCCTACTTGTTCATCCAATGACACAAACACACCTATTGGATGCACAAGATTGTTTAAAAACATTAATTGGACAAGAATAAGCTTAGGGAGGACCAAAATGACTTAAATGTTCGTTCAATGACACAGATGAACTTATTGGATGCACAAGATTTGTTAAAACCCCTAATTGGATAAGAATAAGCTTAGGGAGGACGAAAATAACCTAAATGTTCATCCAATGACACCAATACACCTATTGGATGCACATGATTGGTTAAAAACCCTAATTGGACAAGAATAAGCCTAGGGAGGAGGAAAATGACCTAAATGTTCATCCAATGACACAAAGGAACTTATTGGATGCACAAGATTGGTTAAAAACCCTAATTGGAGAAGAATATGCCTTCGGAGGACGAAAATGACCCAAATGTTCATCCAATGACACGAATTAACTTATTGGATGCACAAGATGGGTTAAAAACCCAAATTGGACAAGAATAAGCCAAGGCAGGACGAAAATGCCCTAAATGATAATCCAATGACACAAACACACCTATTGGATGCACAAGATTGGTTAAAAACCCTAATTGGACAAGATTAAGCCTAGGGAGGACAAAAATGACCTAAATGTTAATCCAATGACACCAACACACCTATTGGATTCACAAGATTGGTTAAAAACCCTAATTGGACAAGAATAAGCCTAGGGAGGACGAAAATGACCTAAATGTTCATCCAATGACACAAAGGAACTTATTGGATGCACAAGATTGGTCAAAAACCCTAATTGGACAAGAATAAGCCTTGGGAGGACGAAAATGACCTAAATGTTCATCCAATGACACGAATTAACTTATTGGATGCACAAGATTGGTTAAAAACCCTAATTGGTCAAGAATAAGCCTAGGGAAGACCAAAATGACCTAAATGTTCATTCAATGACACAAATGAACTTATTGGAAGCACAAGATTTGTTAAAAACCCTAATTGGACAAGAATAAGCCTTAGGAGGACGAAAATGACCTAAATGTTCATCCAATGACACAAACACACCTATTGGATGCACAAGATTGTTTAAAAAACCCTAATTGGACATGTATAAGCCAAGGGAGGACGAAAATGCCCTAAATGATAATCCAATGACACAAACACACCTATTGGATGCACAAGATTGGTTAAAAACCCTAATTGGACAAGAATAAGCCTAGGGAGGACTAAAATTACCTAAATGTTAATCCAATGACACAAACACATCTATTGGATGCACAAGATTTGTTAAAAACCCTAATTGGATAAGAATAAGCTTAGGGAGGACGAAAATAACCTAAATGTTCATCCAATGACACCAATACACCTATTGGATGCACATGATTGGTTAAAAACCCTAATTGGACAAGAATAAGCCTAGGGAGGAGGAAAATGACCTAAATGTTCATCCAATGACACAAAGGAACTTATTGGATGCACAAGATTGGTTAAAAACCCTAATTGGACAAGAATAAGCCTTCGGAGGACGAAAATGACCTAAATGTTCTTCCAATGACACGAATTAACTTATTGGATGCACAAGATGGGTTAAAAACCCTAATTGGACAAGAATAATCCTTGGGAGGACGAAAATGCCCTAAATGTTCATCCAATGACACAAATACACCTATTGGATGCACAAGATTGGTTAAAACCCCTAATTGGACAAGAATAAGCCTTGGGAGGACGAAAATGCCATAAATGTTCAACCAATGACACAAACACACCTATTGGATGCACAAGATTGTTTAAAAACCCTAATTGGACAAGAATAAGCCTAGGGATGACGAAAATGGCCTAAATGTTCATCCAATGACTCGAATTAACTTATTGGATGCACAAGATTGGTTAAAAACCCTAATTGGTCAAGAATAAGCCTAGGGAGGACCAAAATGACCTAAATGTTCATTCAATGACACAATTGAACTTATTGGATGCACAAGATTTGTTAAAAACCCTAATTGCACAAGAATAAGCCTTGGGAGGACGAAAATGAGCTAAATGTTCATCCAATGACACAAACACACCTATTGGATGCACAAGATTGTTTAAAAACCCTAATTGGACATGTATAAGCCAATGGAGGACGAAAATGCTGTAAATGATAATCCAATGACACAAACACACCTATTGGATGCACAAGACTGGTTAAAAACTCTAATTGGACAAGAATAAGCCTAGGGAGGACTAAAATTACCTAAATGTTAATCCAATGACACAAACACATCTATTGGATGCACAAGATTTGTTAAAAACCCTAATTGGATAAGAATAAGCTTAGGGAGGACGAAAATAACCTAAATGTTCATCCAATGACACCAATACACCTATTGGATGCACATGATTGGTTAAAAACCCTAATTGGACAAGAATAAGCCTAGGGACGAGGAAAATGACCTAAATGTTCGTCCAATGACACAAAGGAACTTATTGGATGCACAAGATTGGTTAAAAACCCTAATTGGACAAGAATAAGCCTTCGGACGACGAAAATGACATAAATGTTCATCTAATGACACGAATTAACTTATTGGATGCACAAGATGGGTTAAAAACCCTAATTGGACAAGAATAAGCCTTGGGAGGACGAAAATGCCCTAAATGTTCATCCAATGACACAAATACACCTATTGGATGCACATGATTGGTTAAAAACCCTAGTTGGACACGAATAAGCCTAGGGAGGACGAAATTGACCTAAATGTTCATCCAATGACACAAATGAACTTATGGGATGCACAAGATTGGTTAAAAACCCTAATTGGACAAGAATAAGCCTTGGGAGGACGAAAATGAC
Source organism: Cicer pinnatifidum (assembly GCA_037974775.1). NCBI lineage: Eukaryota > Viridiplantae > Streptophyta > Magnoliopsida > Fabales > Fabaceae > Cicer > Cicer pinnatifidum. The sequence continues at coordinate 21,526,135 of JBBPBR010000004.1, read as the reverse complement.
CTAAATGTTCAACCAATGACTCAAATGAACTTATTGGATGCACAAGATTGGTTAAAACCCCTAATTGGACAAGAATAAGCCTTGGGAGGACGAAAATGCCATAAATGTTCAACCAATGACACAAACACACCTATTGGATGCACAAGATTGTTTAAAAACCCTAATTGGACAAGAATAAGCCTAGGGATGACGAAAATGGCCTAAATGCTCATCCAATGACACAAATGAACTTATTGGATGCACAAGATTGGTTAAAAACCCTAATTGGACAAGAATAAGCCTAGGGATGACGAAAATGACCTAAATGTTAATATAATGACACAAATACACCTATTGGATGCACAAGATTGGTTAAAAACCCTAATTGGACAAGAATAAGCCAAGGGAGGACGAAAATGGCCTAAATGCTCATCCAATGACACAAAGGAACTTATTGGATGCATAAGATTGGTCAAAAACCCTAATTGGACAAGAATAAGCCTTGGGAGGACGAAAATGACCTAAATGTTCATCCAATGACACGAATTAACTTATTGGATGCACAAGATTGGTTAAAAACCCTAATTGGTCAAGAATAAGCCTAGGGAGGACCAAAATGACCTAAATGTTCATTCAATGACACAAATGAACTTATTGGATGCACAAGATTTGTTAAAAACCCTAATTGGACAAGAATAAGCCTTGGGAGGACGAAAATGACCTAAATGTTCATCCAATGACACAAACACACCTATTGGATGCACAAGATTGTTTAAAAACCCTAATTGGACATGTATAAGCCAAGGGAGGACGAAAATGCCCTAAATGATAATCCAATGACACAAACACACCTATTGGATGCACAAGATTGGTTAAAAACCCTAATTGGACAAGAATATGCCTAGGGAGGACTAAAATTACCTAAATGTTAATCCAATGACACAAACACATCTATTGGATGCACAAGATTTGTTAAAAACCCTAATTGGATAAGAATAAGCTTAGGGAGGACGAAAATAACCTAAATGTTCATCCAATGACACCAATACACCTATTGGATGCACAAGATTGGTTAAAAACCCTAATTGGACAAGAATAAGCCTAGGGAGGAGGAAAATGACCTAAATGTTCATCCAATGACACAAAGGAACTTATTGGATGCACAAGATTGGTTAAAAACCCTAATTGGACAAGAATAAGCCTTCGGAGGACGAAAATGACCTAAATGTTCTTCCAATGACACGAATTAACTTATTGGATGCACAAGATGGGTTAAAAACCCTAATTGGACAAGAATAATCCTTGGGAGGACGAAAATGCCCTAAATGTTCATCCAATGACACAAATACACCTATTGGATGCACAAGATTGGTTAAAACCCCTAATTGGACAAGAGTAAGCCTTGGGAGGACGAAAATGCCATAAATGTTCAACCAATGACACAAACACACCTATTGGATGCACAAGATTGTTTAAAAACCCTAATTGGACAAGAATAAGCCTATGGATGACGAAAATGGCCTAAATGTTCATCCAATGACACGAATTAACTTATTGGATGCACAAGATTGTTTAAAAACATTAATTGGACAAGAATAAGCTTAGGGAGGACCAAAATGACTTAAATGTTCGTTCAATGACACAGATGAACTTATTGGATGCACAAGATTTGTTAAAACCCCTAATTGGATAAGAATAAGCTTAGGGAGGACGAAAATAACCTAAATGTTCATCCAATGACACCAATACACCTATTGGATGCACATGATTGGTTAAAAACCCTAATTGGACAAGAATAAGCCTAGGGAGGAGGAAAATGACCTAAATGTTCATCCAATGACACAAAGGAACTTATTGGATGCACAAGATTGGTTAAAAACCCTAATTGGAGAAGAATATGCCTTCGGAGGACGAAAATGACCCAAATGTTCATCCAATGACACGAATTAACTTATTGGATGCACAAGATGGGTTAAAAACCCAAATTGGACAAGAATAAGCCAAGGCAGGACGAAAATGCCCTAAATGATAATCCAATGACACAAACACACCTATTGGATGCACAAGATTGGTTAAAAACCCTAATTGGACAAGATTAAGCCTAGGGAGGACAAAAATGACCTAAATGTCAATCCAATGACACCAACACACCTATTGGATTCACAAGATTGGTTAAAAACCCTAATTGGACAAGAATAAGCCTAGGGAGGACGAAAATGACCTAAATGTTCATCCAATGACACAAAGGAACTTATTGGATGCACAAGATTGGTCAAAAACCCTAATTGGACAAGAATAAGCCTTGGGAGGACGAAAATGACCTAAATGTTCATCCAATGACACGAATTAACTTATTGGATGCACAAGATTGGTTAAAAACCCTAATTGGTCAAGAATAAGCCTAGGGAAGACCAAAATGACCTAAATGTTCATTCAATGACACAAATGAACTTATTGGAAGCACAAGATTTGTTAAAAACCCTAATTGGACAAGAATAAGCCTTAGGAGGACGAAAATGACCTAAATGTTCATCCAATGACACAAACACACCTATTGGATGCACAAGATTGTTTAAAAAACCCTAATTGGACATGTATAAGCCAAGGGAGGACGAAAATGCCCTAAATGATAATCCAATGACACAAACACACCTATTGGATGCACAAGATTGGTTAAAAACCCTAATTGGACAAGAATAAGCCTAGGGAGGACTAAAATTACCTAAATGTTAATCCAATGACACAAACACATCTATTGGATGCACAAGATTTGTTAAAAACCCTAATTGGATAAGAATAAGCTTAGGGAGGACGAAAATAACCTAAATGTTCATCCAATGACACCAATACACCTATTGGATGCACATGATTGGTTAAAAACCCTAATTGGACAAGAATAAGCCTAGGGAGGAGGAAAATGACCTAAATGTTCATCCAATGACACAAAGGAACTTATTGGATGCACAAGATTGGTTAAAAACCCTAATTGGACAAGAATAAGCCTTCGGAGGACGAAAATGACCTAAATGTTCTTCCAATGACACGAATTAACTTATTGGATGCACAAGATGGGTTAAAAACCCTAATTGGACAAGAATAATCCTTGGGAGGACGAAAATGCCCTAAATGTTCATCCAATGACACAAATACACCTATTGGATGCACAAGATTGGTTAAAACCCCTAATTGGACAAGAGTAAGCCTTGGGAGGACGAAAATGCCATAAATGTTCAACCAATGACACAAACACACCTATTGGATGCACAAGATTGTTTAAAAACCCTAATTGGACAAGAATAAGCCTATGGATGACGAAAATGGCCTAAATGTTCATCCAATGACAAGAATTAACTTATTGGATGCACAAGATTGGTTAAAAACCCTAATTGGTCAAGAATAAGCCTAGGGAGGACCAAAATGACCTAAATGTTCATTCAATGACACAAATGAACTTATTGGATGCACAAGATTTGTTAAAAACCCTAATTGGACAAGAATAAGCCTTGGGAGGACGAAAATGAGCTAAATGTTCATCCAATGACACAAACACACCTATTGGATGCACAAGATTGTTTAAAAACCCTAATTGGACATGTATAAGCCAAGGGAGGACGAAAATGCTGTAAATGATAATCCAATGACACAAACACACCTATTGGATGCACAAGACTGGTTAAAAACTCTAATTGGACAAGAATAAGCCTAGGGAGGACTAAAATTACCTAAATGTTAATCCAATGACACAAACACATCTATTGGATGCACAAGATTTGTTAAAAACCCTAATTGGATAAGAATAAGCTTAGGGAGGATGAAAATAACCTAAATGTTCATCCAATGACACCAATACACCTATTGGATGCACATGATTGGTTAAAAACCCTAATTGGACAAGAATAAGCCTAGGGACGAGGAAAATGACCTAAATGTTCATCCAATGACACAAAGGAACTTATTGGATGCACAAGATTGGTTAAAAACCCTAATTGGACAAGAATAAGCCTTCGGACGACGAAAATGACATAAATGTTCATCTAATGACACGAATTAACTTATTGGATGCACAAGATGGGTTAAAAACCCTAATTGGACAAGAATAAGCCTTGGGAGGACGAAAATGCCCTAAATGTTCATCCAATGACACAAATACACCTATTGGATGCACATGATTGGTTAAAAACCCTAATTGGACAAGAATAAGCCTAGGGAGGACGAAATTGACCTAAATGTTCATCCAATGACACAAATGAACTTATTGGATGCACAAGATTGGTTAAAAACCCTAATTGGACAAGAATAAGCCTAGGGTGGACGAAAATGACCTAAATGTTTATCCAATGACACAAATGAACTTATTGGATGCACAAGATTGGTTAAAACCCCTAATTGGACAAGAATAAGCCTAGGGAGGACGAAAATGACATAAATGTTCATCTAATGACACAAACACACCTATTGGATGCACAAGATAGGTTAGAAACCCTAATTGAACAAGAATAAGCCTAGGGAGGACGAAAATGACCTAAATGTTCATCCAATGACACAAACACACCTATTGGATGCACAAGATAGGTTAGAAACCCTAATTGAACAAGAATAAGCCTAGGGAGGACGAAAATGACTTAAATCTTAATCCAATGACACAAATGAACTTATTGGATGCACAAGATAGCTTAAAACCCTAATTGGACAAGAATAAGACTAGGGAGGACGAAAATGACCTAAATGTTCATCCAATGACACAAACACACCTATTGGATGCACAAGATTGGTTAAAAACCATAATTGGACAACAATAAGCCTAGGGAGGATGAAAATGACCTAAATGTTCATCTAATGACACAAACACACCTATTGGATGCACAAGATTGGTTAAAAACCCTAATTGCACAAAACTAAGCCTAGTGAGGACGAAAATAACCTAAATGTTCATCCAATGACACAAATGAACTTATTGGATGCACAAGATTGCTTAAAACCCTAATTGGACAAGAATAAGACTAGGGAGGACGAAAATGACCTAAATGTTCATCCAATGACACAAACACACCTATTGGATGCACAAGATTGTTTAGAAACCCTAATTGAACAAGAATAAGCCTAGGGAGGACGAAAATGACCTAAATGTTCATCCAATGAAACAAATGAACCTATTGGATTCACAAGATTGGTTAGAAACCGTAATTGGACAAGAATAAGCCTAGGGAGGACGAAAATGACCTAAATGTTCATCCAATGACACAAATGAACTTATTGGACGCACAAGATTGGTTAAAAACCATAATTGGACAAGAATAATCCTTGGGAGGACGAAAATGACCTAAATGTTCATCCAATGACACAAATGAACTTATTGGATTCACAAGATTGGTTAAAAACCTTAATTGGACAAGAATAAGCCTAGGGAGGACGAAAATGACCTAAATGTTCATCCAATGACACAAATGAACTTATTGGATGCACAAGATTGCTTAAAAACCCTAATTGGACAAGAATAAGCCTAGGGAGGACGAAAATGACCTAAATGTTCATCCAATGACACAAATGAACTTATTGGATGCACAAGATTGCTTAAAAACCCTAATTGGACAAGAATAAGCCTAGGGAGGACGAAAATGACCTAAATGTTCATCCAATGACATAAATACACCTATTGGATGCAAAAGATTGGTTAGAAACCCTAATTGGACAAGAATAAGCCTAGGGAGGACGAAAATGACCTAAATGTTCATCCAATGACACAAATGAACTTATTGGATGCACAAGATTGCTTAAAAACCCTAATTGGACAAGAATAAGCCTAGGGAGGACGAAAATGACCTAAATGTTCATCCAATAACACAAATGTACTTATCGGATGCACAACATTGGTTAAAAACCCTAATTGGACAAGAATAAGCCTAGGGAGGACGAAAATGACCTAAATGTTCATCCAATGACACAAATGAACTTATTGGATGCACAAGATTGCTTAAAAACCCTAATTGGACAAGAATAAGCCTAGGGAGGACGAAAATGACCTAAATGTTCATGCAATGACACAAACACACCTATTGGATGCACAAGATTGGTTAAAAACCGTAATTGGACAAGAATAAGCCTAGGGAGGACGAAAATGACCTAAATGTTCATCCAATGACACAAATGAACTTATTGGATGCACAAGATTGCTTAAAACCCTAATTGGACAAGAATAAGACTAGGGATGACGAAAATGACCTAAATGTTCATCCAATGACACAAATACACCTATTGGATGCAAAAGATCTGTTAGAAACCCTAATTGGACAAGAATAAGCCTAGGGAGGACGAAAATGACCTAAATGTTCATCCAATGACACAAATGAACTTATTGGATGCACAAGATTGCTTAAAAACCCTAATTGGACAAGAATAAGCCTAGGGAGGACGAAAAATGACCTAAATGGTCATCCAATAACACAAATGAACTTATTGGATGCACAAGATTGCTTAAAACCCTAATTGGACAAGAATAAGACTAGGGAGGACGAAAATGACCTAAATGTTCATCCAATGACACAAACACACCTATTGGATGCACAAGATTGGTTAGAAACCCTAATTGAACAAGAATAAGCCTAGGGAGGACAAAAATGACCTAAATGTTCATCCAATAACACAAACACACATATTGGATGCACAAGATAGGTTAGAAACCCTAATTGAACAAGAATAAGCCTAGGGAGGACGAAAATGACCTAAATGTTCATCCAATGACACAAATGAACTTATTGGATGCACAAGATTGCTTAAAAACCCTAATTGGACAAGAATAAGCCTAGGGAGGACGAAAAATGACATAAATGTTCATGTAATGACACAAATGAACTTATTGGATGCACAAGATTGCTTAAAACCCTAATTGGACAAGAATAAGACTAGGGAGGACGAAAATGACCTAAATGTTCATCCAATGACACAAACACACCTATTGGATGCACAAGATTGGTTAGAAACCTTAATTGGACAAGCATAAGCCTAGGGAGGACGAAAATGACCTAAATGTTAATCCAATGACACAAATGAACTTATTGGATGCACAAGATTGGTTAAAAACCCTAATTGGACAAGAATAAGCCTAGGGAGGACGAAAATGACCTAAATGTTCATCCAATGACACAAACACACCTACTGGATGCACAAGATCGGTTAAAAACCCTAATTGGACAAGAATAAGCCTAGGGAGGACGAAAATGACCTAAATGTTCATCCAATGACACAAATGAACTTATTGGATGCACAAGATTGCTTAAAAACCCTAATTGGACAAGAATAAGCCTAGGGAGGACGAAAATGACCTAAATATTCATCCAATGACACAAATACACCTATTGGATGCATAAGATTCGTTAGAAACCCTAATTGGACAAGAATAAGCCTAAGGAGGACGAAACTGACCTAAATGTTCATCCAATGACACAAACACACCTATTGGATGCACAAGATTGGTTAAAAACCCTAATTGGACAAGAATAAGCCTAGGGAGGACGAAAATGACCTAAATGTTCATCCAATGAGACAAATACACCTATTGGATGCACAAGATTGGTTAAAAACCCTAATTGGACAAGAATAAGCCTAGGGAGGACGAAAATGACCTAAATGTTCATCCAATGACACAAATGAACTTATTGGATGCACAAGATTGCTTAAAAACCCTAATTGGACAAGAATAAGCCTAGGGAGGACGAAAATGACCTAAATATTCATCCAATGACACAAATGAACTTATTGGATGCACAAGATTGCTTAAAACCCTAATTGGGCAAGAATAAGACTAGGGAGGACCAAAATGACCTAAATGTTCATCCAATGACACAAATACACCTATTGGATGCAAAAGATTGGTTAGAAACCCTAATTGGACAAGAATAAGCCTAGGGAGGACGAAAATGACCTAAATGTTCATCCAATGACACAAATGAACTTATTGGATGCACAAGATTGGTTAGAAACCCTAACTGGACAATAATAAGCCTAGAGAGGATGAAAATAACCTAAATGTTCATCCAATGACACAAATGAACTTATTGGATGCACAAGATTGCTTATAAACCCTAATTGGACAAGAATAAGCCTAGGGAGGACGAAAATGACCTAAATGTTCATCCAATGACAGAAATGAACTTATTGGATGCACAAGATTGCTTATAAACCCTAATTGGACAACAATAAGCCTAGGGAGGATGAAAATGACCTAAATGTTCATCTAATGACACAAACACTTCTATTGGATGCACAAGATTGGTTAAAAACCCTAATTGCACAAAACTAAGCCTAGTGAGGACGAAAATAACCTAAATGTTCATCCAACGACACAAATGAACTTATTGGATGCACAAGATTGCTTAAAACCCTAATTGGACAAGAATAAGACTAGGGAGGACGAAAATGACCTAAATGTTCATCCAATGACACAAACACACCTATTGGATGCACAAGATTGGTTAGAAACCCTAATTGAACAAGAATAAGCCTAGGGTGGACGAAAATGACCTAAATGTTCATCCAATGACACAAATTAACTTATTGGATGCACAAGATTGGTTAAAAACCCTAATTGGACAAGAATAAGCCTTGGGAGGACGAAAATGACCTAAATGTTCATCCAATGACACAAAGGAACTTATTGGATGCACAAGATTGGTCAAAAACCCTAATTGGACAAGAATAAGCCTTGGGAGGACGAAAATGACCTAAATGTTCATCCAATGACACGAATTAACTTATTGGATGCACAAGATTGGTTAAAAACCCTAATTGGTCAAGAATAAGCCTAGGGAGGACCAAAATGACCTAAATGTTCATTCAATGACACAAATGAACTTATTGGATGCACAAGATTTGTTAAAAACCCTAATTGGACAAGAATAAGCCTTGGGAGGACGAAAATGACCTAAATGTTCATCCAATGACACAAACACACCTATTGGATGCACAAGATTGTTTAAAAACCCTAATTGGACATGTATAAGCCAAGGGAGGACGAAAATGCCCTAAATGATAATCCAATGACACAAACACACCTATTGGATGCACAAGATTGGTTAAAAACCCTAATTGGACAAGAATAAGCCTAGGGAGGACTAAAATTACCTAAATGTTAATCCAATGACACAAACACATCTATTGGATGCACAAGATTTGTTAAAAACCCTAATTGGATAAGAATAAGCTTAGGGAGGACGAAAATAACCTAAATGTTCATCCAATGACACCAATACACCTATTGGATGCACATGATTGGTTAAAAACCCTAATTGGACAAGAATAAGCCTAGGGAGGAGGAAAATGACCTAAATGTTCATCCAATGACACAAAGGAACTTATTGGATGCACAAGATTGGTTAAAAACCCTAATTGGACAAGAATAAGCCTTCGGAGGACGAAAATGACCTAAATGTTCTTCCAATGACACGAATTAACTTATTGGATGCACAAGATGGGTTAAAAACCCTAATTGGACAAGAATAATCCTTGGGAGGACGAAAATGCCCTAAATGTTCATCCAATGACACAAATACACCTATTGGATGCACAAGATTGGTTAAAACCCCTAATTGGACAAGAATAAGCCTTGGGAGGACGAAAATGCCATAAATGTTCAACCAATGACACAAACACACCTATTGGATGCACAAGATTGTTTAAAAACCCTAATTGGACAAGAATAAGCCTAGGGATGACGAAAATGGCCTAAATGTTCATCCAATGACTCGAATTAACTTATTGGATGCACAAGATTGGTTAAAAACCCTAATTGGTCAAGAATAAGCCTAGGGAGGACCAAAATGACCTAAATGTTCATTCAATGACACAATTGAACTTATTGGATGCACAAGATTTGTTAAAAACCCTAATTGCACAAGAATAAGCCTTGGGAGGACGAAAATGAGCTAAATGTTCATCCAATGACACAAACACACCTATTGGATGCACAAGATTGTTTAAAAACCCTAATTGGACATGTATAAGCCAATGGAGGACGAAAATGCTGTAAATGATAATCCAATGACACAAACACACCTATTGGATGCACAAGACTGGTTAAAAACTCTAATTGGACAAGAATAAGCCTAGGGAGGACTAAAATTACCTAAATGTTAATCCAATGACACAAACACATCTATTGGATGCACAAGATTTGTTAAAAACCCTAATTGGATAAGAATAAGCTTAGGGAGGACGAAAATAACCTAAATGTTCATCCAATGACACCAATACACCTATTGGATGCACATGATTGGTTAAAAACCCTAATTGGACAAGAATAAGCCTAGGGACGAGGAAAATGACCTAAATGTTCGTCCAATGACACAAAGGAACTTATTGGATGCACAAGATTGGTTAAAAACCCTAATTGGACAAGAATAAGCCTTCGGACGACGAAAATGACATAAATGTTCATCTAATGACACGAATTAACTTATTGGATGCACAAGATGGGTTAAAAACCCTAATTGGACAAGAATAAGCCTTGGGAGGACGAAAATGCCCTAAATGTTCATCCAATGACACAAATACACCTATTGGATGCACATGATTGGTTAAAAACCCTAGTTGGACACGAATAAGCCTAGGGAGGACGAAATTGACCTAAATGTTCATCCAATGACACAAATGAACTTATGGGATGCACAAGATTGGTTAAAAACCCTAATTGGACAAGAATAAGCCTTGGGAGGACGAAAATGACCTAAATGTTCAACCAATGACTCAAATGAACTTATTGGATGCACAAGATTGGTTAAAACCCCTAATTGGACAAGAATAAGCCTTGGGAGGACGAAAATGCCATAAATGTTCAACCAATGACACAAACACACCTATTGGATGCACAAGATTGTTTAAAAACCCTAATTGGACAAGAATAAGCCTAGGGATGACGAAAATGGCCTAAATGCTCATCCAATGACACAAATGAACTTATTGGATGCACAAGATTGGTTAAAAACCCTAATTGGACAAGAATAAGCCTAGGGATGACGAAAATGACCTAAATGTTAATATAATGACACAAATACACCTATTGGATGCACAAGATTGGTTAAAAACCCTAATTGGACAAGAATAAGCCAAGGGAGGACGAAAATGCCCTAAATGATAATCCAATGGCACAAACACACCTATTGGATGCACAAGATTGGTTAAAAACCCTAATTGGACAAGATTAAGCCTAGGGAGGACGAAAATGACCTAAATGTTAATCCAATGACACAAGCACACCTATTGGATGCACAAGATTGGTAAAAAACCCTAATTGAACAAGAATAAGGCTATGGAGGACGAAAACGACCTAAATGTTCATCCAATGACACAAAGGAACTTATTGGATGCACAAGATTGGTTAAAAACCCTATTTGGACAAGAATAAGCGTTTGGAGGACGAAAATGACCTAAATGTTCATCCAATGACACGAATTAACTTATTGGATGCACAAGATTGGTTAAAAACCCTAAGTGGACAAGACTAAGCCTTGGGAGGACGAAAATGCCCTACTTGTTCATCCAATGACACAAACACACCTATTGGATGCACAAGATTGTTTAAAAACATTAATTGGACAAGAATAAGCTTAGGGAGGACCAAAATGACTTAAATGTTCGTTCAATGACACAGATGAACTTATTGGATGCACAAGATTTGTTAAAACCCCTAATTGGATAAGAATAAGCTTAGGGAGGACGAAAATAACCTAAATGTTCATCCAATGACACCAATACACCTATTGGATGCACATGATTGGTTAAAAACCCTAATTGGACAAGAATAAGCCTAGGGAGGAGGAAAATGACCTAAATGTTCATCCAATGACACAAAGGAACTTATTGGATGCACAAGATTGGTTAAAAACCCTAATTGGAGAAGAATAAGCCTTCGGAGGACGAAAATGACCCAAATGTTCATCCAATGACACGAATTAACTTATTGGATGCACAAGATGGGTTAAAAACCCAAATTGGACAAGAATAAGCCAAGGCAGGACGAAAATGCCCTAAATGATAATCCAATGACACAAACACACCTATTGGATGCACAAGATTGGTTAAAAACCCTAATTGGACAAGATTAAGCCTAGGGAGGACAAAAATGACCTAAATGTTAATCCAATGACACCAACACACCTATTGGATTCACAAGATTGGTTAAAAACCCTAATTGGACAAGAATAAGCCTAGGGAGGACGAAAATGACCTAAATGTTCATCCAATGACACAAAGGAACTTATTGGATGCACAAGATTGGTCAAAAACCCTAATTGGACAAGAATAAGCCTTGGGAGGACGAAAATGACCTAAATGTTCATCCAATGACACGAATTAACTTATTGGATGCACAAGATTGGTTAAAAACCCTAATTGGTCAAGAATAAGCCTAGGGAAGACCAAAATGACCTAAATGTTCATTCAATGACACAAATGAACTTATTGGAAGCACAAGATTTGTTAAAAACCCTAATTGGACAAGAATAAGCCTTAGGAGGACGAAAATGACCTAAATGTTCATCCAATGACACAAACACACCTATTGGATGCACAAGATTGTTTAAAAAACCCTAATTGGACATGTATAAGCCAAGGGAGGACGAAAATGCCCTAAATGATAATCCAATGACACAAACACACCTATTGGATGCACAAGATTGGTTAAAAACCCTAATTGGACAAGAATAAGCCTAGGGAGGACTAAAATTACCTAAATGTTAATCCAATGACACAAACACATCTATTGGATGCACAAGATTTGTTAAAAACCCTAATTGGATAAGAATAAGCTTAGGGAGGACGAAAATAACCTAAATGTTCATCCAATGACACCAATACACCTATTGGATGCACATGATTGGTTAAAAACCCTAATTGGACAAGAATAAGCCTAGGGAGGAGGAAAATGACCTAAATGTTCATCCAATGACACAAAGGAACTTATTGGATGCACAAGATTGGTTAAAAACCCTAATTGGACAAGAATAAGCCTTCGGAGGACGAAAATGACCTAAATGTTCTTCCAATGACACGAATTAACTTATTGGATGCACAAGATGGGTTAAAAACCCTAATTGGACAAGAATAATCCTTGGGAGGACGAAAATGCCCTAAATGTTCATCCAATGACACAAATACACCTATTGGATGCACAAGATTGGTTAAAACCCCTAATTGGACAAGAATAAGCCTTGGGAGGACGAAAATGCCATAAATGTTCAACCAATGACACAAACACACCTATTGGATGCACAAGATTGTTTAAAAACCCTAATTGGACAAGAATAAGCCTAGGGATGACGAAAATGGCCTAAATGTTCATCCAATGACACAAATGAACTTATTGGATGCACAAGATTGGTTAAAAACCCTAATTGGACAAGAATAAGCCTAGGGATGACGAAAATGACCTAAATGTTAATATAATGACACAAATACACCTATTGGATGCACAAGATTGGTTAAAAACCCTAATTGGACAAGAATAAGCCAAGGGAGGACGAAAATGCCCTAAATGATAATCCAATGACACAAACACACCTATTGGATGCACAAGATTGGTTAAAAACCCTAATTGGACAAGATTAAGCCTAGGGAGGACGAAAATGACCTAAATGTTAATCCAATGACACAAACACACCTATTGGATGCACAAGATTGGTTAAAAACCCTAATTGAACAAGAATAAGGCTTTGGAGGACGAAAATGACCTAAATGTTCATCCAATGACACAAAGGAACTTATTGGATGCACAAGATTGGTTAAAAACCCTATTTGGACAAGAATAAGCGTTTGGAGGACGAAAATGACCTAAATGTTCATCCAATGACACGAATTAACTTATTGGATGCACAAGATTGGTTAAAAACCCTAAGTGGACAAGACTAAGCCTTGGGAGGACGAAAATGCCCTAAATGTTCATCCAATGACACAAACACACCTATTGGATGCACAAGATTGTTTAAAAACATTAATTGGACAAGAATAAGCTTAGGGAGGACCAAAATGACCTAAATGTTCATTCAATGACACAGATGAACTTATTGGATGCACAAGATTTGTTAAAAACCCTAATTGGACAAGAATAAGCCTAAGGAGGACGAAAATGACCTAAATATTCGTCCAATGACACTAATTGGATGCACAAGATTGGTTAAATACCCTAATTGGACAAGAAGATGCCTAAGGAAGACGAAAATGACCTAAATGTTCATCCAATGACACAAATGAACTTATTGGATGCACAAGATTTGTTAAAAACCCTAATTGGACAAGAATAAGCCTTGGGAGGACGAAAATGACCTAAATGTTCATCCAATGACACAAACACACCTATTGGATGCACAAGATTGTTTAAAAACCCTAATTGGACATGTATAAGCCAAGGGAGGACGAAAATGCCCTAAATGATAATCCAATGACACAAACACACCTATTGGATGCACAAGATTGGTTAAAAACCCTAACTGGACAAGAATAAGCCTAGGGAGGACTAAAATTACCAAAATGTTAATCCAATGACACAAACACATCTATTGGATGCACAAGATTTGTTAAAAACCATAATTGGATAAGAATAAGCTTAGGGAGGACGAAAAAAACCTAAATGTTCATCCAATGACACGAATTAACTTATTGGATGCACAAGATGGGTTAAAAACCCTAATTGGACAAGAATAAGCCTTGGGAGGACGAAAATGCCCTAAATGTTCATCCAATGACACAAATACACCTATTGGATGCACATGATTGGTTAAAAACCCTAATTGGACACGAATAAGCCTAGGGAGGACGAAATTGACCTAAATGTTCATCCAATGACACAAATGAACTTATGGGATGCACAAGATTGGTTAAAAACCCTAATTGGTCAAGAATAAGCCTTGGGAGGACGAAAATGACCTAAATGTTCAACCAATGACACAAATAAACTTATTGGATGCACAAGATTGGTTAAAACCCCTAATTGGACAAGAATAAGCCTTGGGAGGACGAAAATGCCATAAATGTTCAACCAATGACACAAACACACCTATTGGATGCACAAGATTGTTTAAAAACCCTAATTGGACAAGAATAAGCCTAGGGATGACGAAAATGGCCTAAATGTTCATCCAATGACACGAATTAACTTATTGGATGCACAAGATTGGTTAAAAACCCTAATTGGTCAAGAATAAGCCTAGGGAGGACCAAAATGACCTAAATGTTCATTCAATGACACAAATGAACTTATTGGATGCACAAGATTTGTTAAAAACCCTAATTGGACAAGAATAAGCCTTGGGAGGACGAAAATGACCTAAATGTTCATCCAATGACACAAACACACCTATTGGATGCACAAGATTGATTAAAAACCCTAATTGGACATGTATAAGCCAAGGGAGGACGAAAATGCCCTAAATGATAATCCAATGACACAAACACACCTATTGGATGCACAAGATTGGTTAAAAACCCTAATTGGACAAGAATAAGCCTAGGGAGGACTAAAATTACCTAAATGTTAATCCAATGACACAAACACATCTATTGGATGCACAAGATTTGTTAAAAACCCTAATTGGATAAGAGTAAGCTTATGTAGGACGAAAATAACCTAAATGTTCATCCAATGAGACCAATACACCTATTGGATGCACATGATTGGTTAAAAACCCTAATTGGACAAGAATAAGCCTAGGGAGGAGGAAAACGACCTAAATGTTCATCCAATGACACAAAGGAACTTATTGGATGCACAAGATTGGTTAAAAACCCTAATTGGACAAGAATAAGCCTTCGGAGGAAGAAAATGACCTAAATGTTCATCCAATGACACGAATTAACTTATTGGATGCACAAGATGGGTTAAAAACCCTAATTGGACAAGAATAAGCCTTGGGAGGACGAAAATGCCCTAAATGTTCATCCAATGACACAAATACACCTATTGGATGCACATGATTGGTAAAAACCCTAATTGGACACGAATAAGCCTAGGGAGGACGAAATTGACCTAAATGTTCATCCAATGACACAAATGAACTTATGGGATGCACAAGATTGGTTAAAAACCCTAATTGGACAAGAATAAGCCTTGGGAGGACGAAAATGACCTAAATGTTCAACCAATGACACAAATTAACTTATTGGATGCACAAGATTGGTTAAAACCCCTAATTGGACAAGAATAAGCGTTGGGAGGACGAAAATGCCATAAATGTTCAACCAATGACACAAACACACCTATTGGATGCACAAGATTGTTTAAAAACCCTAATTGGACAAGAATAAGCCTAGGGATGACGAAAATGGCCTAAATGTTCATCCAATGACACAAATGAACTTATTGGATGCACAAGATTGGTTAAAAACCCTAATTGGACAAGAATAAGCCTAGGGATGACGAAAATGACCTAAATGTTCATCCAATGACATAAACACACCAATTGGATGCACGAGATTACTTAAAAACCCTAATTGGACAAGAATAAGACAAGGGAGGACGAAAATTACCTAAATGTTAATCCAATGACACAAACACACCTATTGGATGCACAAGATTGTTTAAAAACATTAATTGGACATGAATAAGCTTAGGGAGGACCAAAATGTTCATTCAATGACACATATGAACTTATTGGATGCACAACATTTGTTAAAAACCCTAATTGGACAAGAATAAGCCTAAGGAGGACGAAAATGACCTAAATGTTCGTCCAATGACACTAATTGGATGCACAAGATTGGTTAAATACCCTAATTGGACAACAAGATGCCTAAGGAAGACGAAAATGACCTAAATGTTTAACCAATGACACAAATGAACTTATTGGATGCACAAGATTGGTTAAAACCCCTAATTGGACAAGAATAAGCCTTGGGAGGACGAAAATGCCATAAATGTTCAACCAATGACACAAACACACCTATTGGATGCACAAGATTGTTTAAAAACCCTAATTGGACAAGAATAAGCCTAGGGATGACGAAAATGGCCTAAATGTTCATCCAATGACACAAATGAACTTATTGGATGCACAAGATTGGTTAAAAACCCTAATTGGACAAGAATAAGCCTAGGGATGACGAAAATGACCTAAATGTTAATATAATGACACAAATACACCTATTGGATGCACAAGATTGGTTAAAAACCCTAATTGGACAAGAATAAGCCAAGGGAGGACGAAAATGCCCTAAATGATAATCCAATGACACAAACACACCTATGGGATGCACAAGATTGGTTAAAAACCCTAATTGGACAAGATTAAGCCTAGGGAGGACGAAAATGACCTAAATGTTAATCCAATGACACAAGCACACCTATTGGATGCACAAGATTGGTTAAAAACCCTAATTGAACAAGAATAAGGCTATGGAGGACGAAAATGACCTAAATGTTCATCCAATGACACAAAGGAACTTATTGGATGCACAAGATTTGTTAAAAACCCTATTTGGACAAGAATAAGCGTTTGGAGGACGAAAATGACCTAAATGTTCATCCAATGACACGAATTAACTTATTGGATGCACAAGATTGGTTAAAAACCCTAAGTGGACAAGACAAAGCCTTGGGAGGACGAAAATGCCCTACATGTTCATCCAATGACACAAACACACCTATTGGATGCACAAGATTGTTTAAAAACATTAATTGGACAAGAATAAGCTTAGGGAGGACCAAAATGACCTAAATGTTCATTCAATGACACAGATGAACTTATTGGATGCACAAGATTTGTTAAAAACCCTAATTGGACAAGAATAAGCCTAAGGAGGACGAAAATGACCTAAATGTTCGTCCAATGACACTAATTGGATGCACAAGATTGGTTAAATACCCAAATTGGACAAGAAGATGCCTAAGGAAGACGAAAATGACCTAAATGTTCATCCAATGACACAAATGAACTTATTGGATGCACAAGATTTGTTAAAAACCCTAATTGGACAAGAATAAGCCTTGGGAGGACGAAAATGACCTAAATATTCATCCAATGACACAAACACACCTATTGGATGCAGAAGTTTGTTTAAAAACCCTAATTGGACATGTATAAGCCAAGGGAGGACGAAAATGCCCTAAATGATAATCCAATGACACAAACACACCTATTGGATGCACAAGATTGGTTAAAAACCCTAATTGGACAAGAATAAGCCTAGGGAGGACTAAAATTACCTAAATGTTAATCCAATGACACAAACACATCTATTGGATGCACAAGATTTGTTCAAAACCCTAATTGGATAAGAATAAGCTTAGGGAGGACGAAAATAACCTAAATGTTCATCCAATGACACCAATACACCTATTGGATGCACATGATTGGTTAAAAACCCTAATTGGACAAGAATAAGCCTAGGGAGGCGGAAAATTACCTAAATGTTCATCCAATGACACAAAGGAACTTATTGGATGCACAAGATTGGTTAAAAACCCTAATTCGAGAAGAATAAGCCTTCGGAGGACGAAAATGACCTAAATGTTCATCCAATGACACGAATTAACTTATTGGATGCACAAGATTGGTTAAAAACCTTAATTGGACAAGAATAAGCCTTGGGAGGACGAAAATGACCTAAATGTTTAACCAATGACACAAATGAACTTATTGGATGCACAAGATTGGTTAAAACCCCTAATTGGACAAGAATAAGCCTTGGGAGGACGAAAATGCCATAAATGTTCAACCAATGACACAAACACACCTATTGGATGCACAAGATTGTTTAAAAACCCTAATTGGACACGAATAAGCCTAGGGATGACGAAAATGGCCTAAATGTTCATCCAATGACACAAATGAACTTATTGGATGCACAAGATTGGTTAAAAACCCTAATTGGACAAGAATAAGCCTTGGGAGGACTAAAATGCCATAAATGTTCAACCAATGACACAAACACACCTATTGGATGCACAAGATTGTTTAAAAACCCAAATTGGACAAGAATAAGCCTAGGGATGACGAAAATGGCCTAAATGTTCATCCAATGACACAAATGAACTTATCGGATGCACAAGATTGGTTAAAAACCCTAATTGGACAAGAATAAGCCTAGGGATGACGAAAATGTCCTAAATGTTAATATAATGACATAAATACACCTTTTGGATGCACAAGATTGGTTAAAAACCCTAATTGGACAAGAATAAGCCAAGGGAGGACGAAAATGCCCTAAATGATAATCCAGTGACACAAACACACCTATTGGATGCACAAGATTGGTTAAAAACCCTAATTGGACAAGATTAAGCCTAGGGAGGACGAAAATGACCTAAATGTTAATCGAATGACACAAGCACACCTATTGGCTGCACAAGATTGGTTAAAAACCCTAATTGAACAAGAATAAGGCTATGGAGGACGAAAATGACCTAAATGTTCATCCAATGACACAAAGGAACTTATTGGATGCACAAGATTGGTTAAAAACCCTATTTGGACAAGAATAAGCGTTTGGAGGACGAAAATGACCTAAATGTTCATCCAATGACACGAATTAACTTATTGGATGCACAAGATTGGTTAAAAACCCTAAGTGGACAAGACTAAGCCTTGGGAGGACGAAAATGCCCTACATGTTCATCCAATGACACAAACACACCTATTGGATGCACAAGATTGTTTAAAAACATTAATTGGACAAGAATAAGCTTAGGGAGGACCAAAATGTTCATTCAATGACACATATGAACTTATTGGATGCACAAGATTTGTTAAAAACCCTAATTGGACAAGAATAAGCCTAAGGAGGACGAAAATGACCTAAATGTTCGTCCAATGACACTAATTGGATGCTCAAGATTGGTTAAATACCCTAATTGGACAAGAAGATGCCTAAGGAAGACGAAAATGACCTAAATGTTCATCCAATAACACAAATGAACTTATTGGATGCACAAGATTTGTTAAAAACCCTAATTGGACAAGAATAAGCCTTGGGAGGACGAAAATGACCTAAATGTTCATCCAATGACACAAACACACCTATTGGATGCACAAGATTGTTTAAAAACCCTAATTGGACATGTATAAGCCAAGGGAGGACGAAAATGCCCTAAATGATAATCCAATGACACAAACACACCTATTGGATGCACAAGATTGGTTAAAAACCCTAATTGGACAAAAATAAGGCTATGGAGGACGAAAATGACCTAAATGTTCGTCCAATGACACTAATTGGATGCACAAGATTGGTTAAATACCCTAATTGGACAAGAAGATGCCTAAGGAAGACGAAAATGACCTAAATGTACATCCAATGACACAAATGAACTTATTGGATGCACAAGATTTGTTAAAAACCCTAATTGGACAAGAATAAGCCTTGGGAGGACGAAAATGACCTAAATGTTTATCCAATGACACAAACACACCTATTGGATGCACAAGATTGTTTAAAAACCCTAATTGGACATGTATAAGCCAAGGGAGGACGAAAATGCCCTAAATGATAATCCAATGACACAAACACACCTATTGGATGCACAAGATTGGTTAAAAACCCTAATTGGACAAGAATAAGCCTAGGGAGGACTAAAATTACCTAAATGTTAATCCAATGACACAAACACATCTATTGGATGCACAAGATTTGTTAAAAACCCTAATTGGATAAGAATAAGCTTAGGGAGGACGAAAATAACCTAAATGTTCATCCAATGACACCAATACACCTATTGGATGCACATGATTGGTTAAAAACCCTAATTGGACAAGAATAAGCCTAGGGAGGAGGAAAATGACCTAAATGTTCATCCAATGACACAAAGGAACTTATTGGATGCACAAGATTGGTTAAAAACCCTAATTGGACAAGAATAACCCTAGGGATGACGAAAATGCCCTAAATGATAATCCAATGACACAAACACACCTATTGGATGCACAAGATTGGTTAAAAACCCTAATTGGACAAGATTAAGCCTAGGGAGGACGAAAATGACCTAAATGTTAATCCAATGACACAAGCACACCTATTGGATGCATAAGATTGGTTAAAAACCCTAATTGAACAAGAATAAGGCTATGGAGGACGAAAATGACCTAAATGTTCATCCAATGACACAAAGGAACTTATTGGATGCACAAGATTGGTTAAAAACCCTATTTGGACAAGAATAAGCGTTTGGAGGACGAAAATGACCTAAATGTTCATCCAATGACACGAATTAACTTATTGGATGCACAAGATTGGTTAAAAACCCTAAGTGGACAAGACTAAGCCTTGGGAGGACGAAAATGCCCTACATGTTCATCCAATGACACAAACACACCTATTGGATGCACAAGATTGTTTAAAAACATTAATTGGACAAGAATAAGCTTAGGGAGGACCAAAATGTTCATTCAATGACACATATGAACTTATTGGATGCACAAGATTTGTTAAAAACCCTAATTGGACAAGAATAAGCCTAAGGAGGACGAAAATGACCTAAATGTTCGTCCAATGACACTAATTGGATGCTCAAGATTGGTTAAATACCCTAATTGGACAAGAAGATGCCTAAGGAAGACGAAAATGACCTAAATGTTCATCCAATAACACAAATGAAGTTATTGGATGCACAAGATTTGTTAAAAACCCTAATTGGACAAGAATAAGCCTTGGGAGGACGAAAATGACCTAAATGTTCATCCAATGACACAAACACACCTATTGGATGCACAAGATTGTTTAAAAACCCTAATTGGACATGTATAAGCCAAGGGAGGACGAAAATGCCCTAAATGATAATCCAATGACACAAACACACCTATTGGATGCACAAGATTGGTTAAAAACCCTAATTGGACAAGAATATGCCTAGGGAGGACTAAAATTACCTAAATGTTAATCCAATGACACAAACACATCTATTGGATGCACAAGATTTGTTAAAAACCCTAATTGGATAAGAATAAGCTTAGGGAGGACGAAAATAACCTAAATGTTCATCCAATGACACCAATACACCTATTGGATGCGCATGATTGGTTAAAAACCCTAATTGGACAAGAATAAGCCTAGGGAGGAGGAAAATGACCTAAATGTTCATCCAATGACACAAAGGAACTTATTGGATGCACAAGATTGGTTAAAAACCCTATTTGGATGCTCAAGATTGGTTAAATACCCTAATTGGATGCTCAAGATTGGTTAAATACCCTAATTGGACAAGAAGATGCCTAAGGAAGACGAAAATGACCTAAATGTTCATCCAATAACACAAATGAAGTTATTGGATGCACAAGATTTGTTAAAAACCCTAATTGGACAAGAATAAGCCTTGGGAGGACGAAAATGACCTAAATGTTCATCCAATGACACAAACACACCTATTGGATGCACAAGATTGTTTAAAAACCCTAATTGGACATGTATAAGCCAAGGGAGGACGAAAATGCCCTAAATGATAATCCAATGACACAAACACACCTATTGGATGCACAAGATTGGTTAAAAACCCTAATTGGACAAGAATATGCCTAGGGAGGACTAAAATTACCTAAATGTTAATCCAATGACACAAACACATCTATTGGATGCACAAGATTTGTTAAAAACCCTAATTGGATAAGAATAAGCTTAGGGAGGACGAAAATAACCTAAATGTTCATCCAATGACACCAATACACCTATTGGATGCACATGATTGGTTAAAAACCCTAATTGGACAAGAATAAGCCTAGGGAGGAGGAAAATGACCTAAATGTTCATCCAATGACACAAAGGAACTTATTGGATGCACAAGATTGGTTAAAAACCCTATTTGGAGAAGAATAAGCCTTCGGAGGACGAAAATGACCTAAATGTTCATCCAATGACACGAATTAACTTATTGGATGCACAAGATGGGTTAAAAACCCTAATTGGACAAGAATAAGCCTTGGGAGGACGAAAATGCCCTAAATGTTCAACCAATGACACAAATACACCTATTGTATGCACATGATTGGTTAAAAACCCTAATTGGACACGAATAAGCCAAGGGAGGACGAAATTGACCTAAATGTTCATTCAATGACACAAATGAACTTATTGGATGCACAAGATTGGTTAAAAACCCTAATTGGACAAGAATAAGCCTTGGGAGGATGAAAATGACCTAAATGTTTAACCAATGACACAAATGAACTTATTGGATGCACAAGATTGGTTAAAACCCCTAATTGGACAAGAATAAGCCTTGGGAGGACGAAAATGCCATAAATGTTCATCCAATGACCCAAACACACCTATTGGATGCACAAGATTGGTTAAATACCCTAATTGGACAAGAAGATGCCTAAGGAAGACGAAAATGACCTAAATGTTCATCCAATGACACTAATGAACTTATTGGATGCACAAGATTGGACAAAAACCCTAATTGGACAAGAATAAGCCTTGGGAGGACGAAAATGACATAAATGTTCATCCAATGACACAAACACACCTATTGGAAGCACATAATTAGTTAAAAATTTTGGACAAGAATAAGCCTAGGGAGGACGAAAATGACTTAAATTGTCATCCAATGACACAAATGAACTTATTGGATGCACAAGATTGGTTAAAAACCCTAATTGGACAAGAATAAGCGTTGGGAGGACGAAAATGACCTATATGTTCATCCAATGACACAAAGGAACTTATTGGATGCACAAGATTGGTTAAAAACCTTAATTGGACAAGAATAAGCCTAGGGAGAACGAAAATGACCTAAATGTTCATCCAATGACACAAAGGAACTTATTGGATGCACAAGATTTATTAAAAACCCTAATTGGACAAGAATAAGCCTTCGGAGGACGAAAATGACCTAAATGTTCATCCAATGACACGAATTAACTTATTGGATGCACAAGATGGGTTAAAAACCCTAATTGGACAAGAATAAGCCTAGGGAGGACGAAAATGACCTAAATGTTCATCCAATGACACAAATGAACTTATTGGATGCACAAGATTGGTTAAAAACCCTAATTGAACAAGAATAAGGCTATGGAGGACGAAAAAGACCTAAATGTTCATCCAATGACACAAATGAACTTATTGGATGCACAAGATTGGTTAAAAACCCTAATTGGACAAGGATAAGCCTAGGGAGGACGAAAATGACCTAAATGTTCATCCAATGACACAAAGGAACTTATTGGATGCACAAGATTGGTTAAAAACTCTAATTGGACAAGAATAATCCTTCGGAGCACGAAAATGACCTAAATGTTCATCCAATGACAAGAATTAACTTATTGGATGCACAAGATGGGTTAAAAACCCTAATTGGACAAGAATAAGCCTTGGGAGGACGAAAACGACCTAAATGTTCATCCAATGACACGAATTAACTTATTGGATGCACAAGATTGGTTAAAAACCCTAAGTGGACAAGACTAAGCCTTGGGAGGACGAAAATGCCCTACATGTTCATCCAATGACACAAACACACCTATTGGATGCACAAGATTGTTTAAAAACATTAATTGGACAAGAATAAGCTTAGGGAGGGCCAAAATGGCCTAAATGTTCATTCAATGACACAAATGAACTTATTGGATGCACAAGATTGGTTAAAAACCCTAATTGGACAAGTATAAGCCTTGGAAGGACGAAAATGACCTAAATGTTTAACCAATGACACAAATGAACTTATTGGATGCAAAAGATTGGTTAAAAACCCTAATTGGACAAGAATAAGCCTTGGGAGGACGAAAATGCCCTAAATGTTCATCCAATGACACAAATGAACTTATTGGATGCAAAAGATTGGTTAAAAACCCTAATTGGACAAGAATAAGGCTAGGGATGACGAAAATGACCTAAATGTTAATCTAATGACACAAATACACCTATTGGATGCACAAGATTGGTTAAAAACCCTAATTGGACAAGAATAAGCCAAGGGAGGACGAAAATTCCCTAAATGAAAATCCAATGACACAAACACACCTATTGGACGCACAAGATTGGTTAAAAACCCTAATTGGACAAGATTAAGCCTAGGGAGGACAAAAATGACCTAAATGTTAATCCAATGACACAAGCACACCTATTGGATGCACCAGATTGGTTAAAAACCCTAATTGAACAAGAATAAGGCTATGGAGGACGAAAATGACCTAAATGTTCATCCAATGACACAAATGAACTTATTGGATGCTCAAGATTGGTTAAAAACCCTAATTGGACAAGAAGGAGCCTAGGGAGGACGAAAATGACCTAAATGTTCATCCAATTACACAAAGGAACTTATTGGATGCACAAGATTGGTTAAAAACCCTAATTGGACAAGAATAAGCCTTCGGAGGACGAAAATGACCTAAATGTTCATCCAATGACACGAATTAACTTATTGGAAGCACAAGATTGGTTAAAAACCCTAATTGGACAAAAATAAGGCTATGGAGGACGAAAATGACCTAAATGTTCGTCCAATGACACTAATTGGATGCACAAGATTGGTTAAATACCCTAATTGGACAAGAAGATGCCTAAGGAAGACGAAAATGACCTAAATGTTCATCAAATGACACAAATGAACTTATTGGATGCACAAGATTGGACAAAAACCCTAATTGGACAAGAATAAGCCTTGGGAGGCAAAAATAACCTAATGTTCATCCAATGACAAAAACACACCTATTGGAAGCACATGATTGGTTAAAAACCTTGGACAAGAATAAGCCTAGGGAGGACGAAAATGACTTAAATTGTCATCCAATGACACAAATGAACTTATTGGATGCACAAGATTGGTTAAAAACCCTAATTGGACAAGAATTAGCCTTGGGAGGACGAAAATGACCTAAATGTTCATCCAATGACACAAACACACCTATTGGATGCACAAGATTGTTTAAAAACCCTAATTGGACAAGTATAAGCCAAGGGAGGACGAAAATGCCCTAAATGATAATCCAATGACACAAACACACCTATTGGACACACAAGATTGGTTAAAAACCCTAATTCGACAAGATTAAGCCTAGGGAGGACAAAAATGACGTAAATGTTAATCCAATGACACAAGCACACCTATTGGATGCACAAGATTGGTTAAAAACCCTAATTGGACAAGAATAAGCCTTGGGAGGATGAAAATGACCTAAATGTTCATCCAATGACACGAATTAACTTATTGGATGCACAAGATTGGTTAAAAACCCTAAGTGGACAAGACTAAGCCATGGGAGGACGAAAATGCCCTACATGTTCATCCAATGACACAAACACACCTATTGGATGCACAAGATTGTTTAAAAACCCTAATTGGACAAGAATAAGCTAAGGGAGGACCAAAATGACCTAAATGTTCATTCAATGACACAAATGAACTTATTGGATGCACAAGATTTGTTAAAAACCATAATTGGATAAGAATAAGCCTAAGGAGGACGAAAATGACCTAAATGTTCGTCCAATGACACTAACACACCTATTGGATGCACAAGATTGGTTAAATACCCTAATTGGACAAGAAGATGCCTAAGGAAGACGAAAATGACCTAAATGTTCATCAAATGACACAAATGAACTTATTGGATGCACAAGATTGGACAAAAACCCTAATTGGACAAGAATAAGCCTTGGGAGGCAAAAATAACCTAAATGTTCATCCAATGACACAAACACACCTATTGGAAGCACATGATTGGTTAAAAACCTTGGACAAGAATAAGCCTAGGGAGGACGAAAATGACTTAAATTGTCATCCAATGACACAAATGAACTTATTGGATGCACAAGATTGGTTAAAAACCCTAATTGGACAAGAATTAGCCTTGGGAGGACGAAAATGACCTAAATGTTCATCCAATGACATAAACACACCTATTGGATGCACAAGATTGTTTAAAAACCCTAATTGGACAAGTATAAGCCAAGGGAGGACGAAAATGCCCTAAATGATAATCCAATGACACAAACACACCTATTGGACGCACAAGATTGGTTAAAAACCCTAATTGGACAAGATTAAGCCTAGGGAGGACAAAAATGACCTAAATGTTAATCCAATGACACAAGCACACCTATTGGATGCACAAGATTGGTTAAAAACCCTAATTGGACAAGAATAAGCCTTGGGAGGATGAAAATGACCTAAATGTTCATCCAATGACACGAATTAACTTATTGGATGCACAAGATTAGTTAAAAACCCTAAGTGGACAAGACTAAGCCATGGGAGGACGAAAATGCCCTACATGTTCATCCAATGACACAAACACACCTATTGGATGCACAAGATTGTTTAAAAACCCTAATTGGACAAGAATAAGCTTAGGGAGGACCAAAATGACCTAAATGTTCATTCAATGACACAAATGAACTTATTGGATGCACAAGAT
Source organism: Cicer pinnatifidum (assembly GCA_037974775.1). NCBI lineage: Eukaryota > Viridiplantae > Streptophyta > Magnoliopsida > Fabales > Fabaceae > Cicer > Cicer pinnatifidum. The sequence goes on along the minus strand of JBBPBR010000004.1, from coordinate 21,498,827 downwards.
TTGTTAAAAACCTTAATTGGATAAGAATAAGCCTAAGGAGGACGAAAATGACCTAAATGTTCGTCCAATGACACTAACACACCTATTGGATGCACAAGATTGGTTAAATACCCTAATTGGACAAGAAGATGCCTAAGGAAGACGAAAATGACCTATATGTTCATCCAATGACACAAATGAACTTATTGGATGCACAAGATTGGACAAAAACCCTAATTGGACAAGAATAAGCCTTCGGAGGACGAAAATGACCTAAATGTTAATCCAATGACACCAACACACCTATTGGAAGCACATGATTGGTTAAAAACCTTGGACAAGAATAAGCCTAGGGAGGACGAAAATGACTTAAATTGTCATCCAATGACACAAATGAACTTATTGGATGCACAAGATTGGTTAAAAACCCTAATTGGACAAGAATAAGTCTAGGGAGGACCAAAATGACCTAAATGTTCATCCAATGACACAAACACACCTATTGGAAGCACATAATTAGTTAAAAACCTCGGACAAGAATAAGCCTAGGGAGGACGAAAATGACTTAAATTGTCATCCAATGACACAAACGAACTTATTGGATGCACAAGATTGGTTAAAAACCCTAATTGGACAAGAATAAGCCTTGGGAGGACGAAAATGACCTAAATGTTCATCCAATGACACAAAGGAACTTATTGGATGCACAAGATTGGTTAAAAACCCTAATTGGACAAGAATAAGCCTAGGGAGGACGAAAATGAACTAAATGTTCATCCAATGACACAAAGGAACTTATTGGATGCACAAGATTGGTTAAAAACCCTAGTTGGACAAGAATAAGCCTTCGGAGGACGAAAATGACCTAAATGTTCATCCAATGACACGAATTAACTTATTGGATGCACAAGATGGGTTAAAAACCCTAATTGGACAGGAATAAGCCAAGGGAGGACGAAAATGCCCTAAATGATAATCCAATGACAAAAGCACACCTATTGGATGCACAAGATTGGTTAAAAACCCTAATTGAACAAGAATAAGGCTATGGAGGACGAAAATGACCTAAATGTTCATCCTATGACACTATTGGATGCACAAGATTGGTTAAAAACCCTAATTGGACAAGAATAAGCCTTCGTAGGACGAAAATGACCTAAATGTTAATCCAATGACACAAACACACCTATTGGATGCACAAGATTGGTTAAAAACCCTAATTGGACAAGAATAAGCTTAGGGAGGACGAAAATTACCTAAATGTTAATCCAATGACACAAACACACCTATTGGATGCACAAGATTGGTTAAAAACCCTAATTGGACAAGAATAAGCTTAAGGAGGACGAAAATAACCTAAATGTTCGTCCAATGACACCAATACACCTATTGGATGCACATGATTGGTTAAAAACCCTAATTGGACAAGAATAAGCCTAGTGAAGAGGAAAATGACCTAAATGTTCATCCAATGACACAAAGGAACTTTTTGGATGCACAAGATTGGTTAAAAACCCTAATTGGACAAGAATAAGCCTAGGGAGGACGAAAATGCCCTAAATGTTCATCCAATGACACAAAAACACCTATTGGATGCAAAAGATGGGTTAAAAACCCTAATTGGACAAGAATAAGCTTAGGGAGGACCAAAATGACCTAAATGTTCATTCAATGACACAAATGAACTTATTGGATGCACAAGATTTGTTAAAAACCTTAATTGGATAAGAATAAGCCTAAGGAGGACGAAAATGACCTAAATGTTCATCCAATGACACGAATTAACTTATTGGATGCACAAGATGGGTTAAAAACCCTAATTGGACAAGAATAAGCCAAGGGAGGACGAAAATGCCCTAAATGATAATCCAATGACACAAAGGAACTTATTGGATGCACAAGATTGGTTAAAAACCCTAATTGGACAAGAATAAGCCTAGGGAGGACGAAAATGACCTAAATGTTCATCCAATGACACAAACACACCTATTGGAAGCACACGATTGGTTAAAAACCTTGGACAAGAATAAGCCTAAGGAGGACGAAAATGACTTAAATTGTCATCCAATGACACAAATGAACTTATTGGATGCACAAGATTGGTTAAAAACCCTAATTGGACAAGAATAAGTCTAGGGAGGACCAAAATGACCTAAATGTTCATCCAATGACACAAACACACCTATTGGAAGCACATAATTAGTTAAAAACCTTGGACAAGAATAAGCCTAGGGAGGACGAAAATGACTTAAATTGTCATCCAATGACACAAATGAACTTATTGGATGCACAAGATTGGTTAAAAACCCTAATTGGACAAGAATAAGCCTTGGGAGGACGAAAATGCCCTAAATGATAATCCAATGACACAAAGGAACTTATTGGATGCACAAGATTGGTTAAAAACCCTAATTGGACAAGAATAAGCCTAGGGAGGACGAAAATGACCTAAATGTTCTTCCAATGACACAAAGGAACTTATTGGATGCACAAGATTGGTTAAAAACCCTAATTGGACAAGAATAAGCCTTCGGAGGACGAAAATGACCTAAATGTTCATCCAATGACACGAATTAACTTATTGGATGCACAAGATGGGTTAAAAACCCTAATTGGACAAGAATAAGCCAAGGGAGGACGAAAATGCCCTAAACGATAATCCAATGACACAAGCACACCTATTGGATGCACAAGATTGGTTAAAAACCCTAATTGAACCAGAATAAGGCTATGGAGGACGAAAATGACCTAAATGTTCATCCTATGACACTATTGGATGCACAAGATTGGTTAAAAACCCTAATTGGACAAGAATAAGCCTTCGTAGGACGAAAATGACCTAAATATTCATCCAATGACACGAATTAACTTATTGGATGCACAAGATGGGTTAAAAACCCAAATTGGACAAGAATAAGCCTTGGGAGGACGAAAAGGACCTAAATGTTCATCCAATGACACGAATTAACTTATTAGATGCACAAGATTGGTTAAAAACCCTAAGTGGACAAAACTAAGCCCTAGGAGGACGAAAATGCCCTACATGTTCATCCAATGACACAAACACACCTATTGGATGCACAAGATTGTTTAAAAACCCTAATTGGACAAGAATAAGCTTAGGGAGGACCAAAATGACCTAAATGTTCATTCAATGACACAAATGAACTTATTGGATGCACAAGATTTGTTAAAAACCCTAATTGGATAAGAATAAGCCTAAGGAGGACGAAAATAACCTAAATGTTCGTCCAATGACACTAACACACCTATTGGATGCACAAGATTGGTTAAATACCCTAATTGGACAAGAAGATGCCTAAGGAAGACGAAAATGACCTAAATGTTCATCCAATGACACAAATGAACTTAGTGGATGCACAAGATTGGACAAAAACCCTAATTGGACAAGAATAAGCCTTGGGAGGACGAAAATAACCTAAATGTTCATCCAATGACACAAACACAACTATTGGAAGCACATGATTGGTTAAAAACCTTTGACAAGAATAAGCCTAGGGAGGACATAAATGACCTAAATGTTATCCAATGACACAAACACACCTATTGGATGCACAAGATTGGTTAAAAACCCTAATTGGACAAGAATAAGCTTAGGGAGGACGAAAATTACCTAAATGTTAATCCAATGACACAAACACACCTATTAGATGCACAAGATTGGTTAAAAACCCTAATTGGACAAGAATAAGCTTAAGGAGGACGAAAATAACCTAAATGTTCGTCCAATGACACCAATACACCTATTGGATGCACATGATTGGTTAAAAACCCTAATTGGACAAGAATAAGCCTAGTGAAGAGGAAAATGACCTAAATGTTCATCCAATGACACAAAGGAACTTTTTGGATGCACAAGATTGGTTAAAAACCCTAATTGGACAAGAATAAGCCTTGGGAGGACGAAAATGCCCTAAATGTTCATCCAATGACACAAAAACACCTATTGGATGCAAAAGATGGGTTAAAAACCCTAATTGGACAAGTATAAGCCTAGGGAGGACAAAAATGACCTAAATGTTAATCCAATGACACAAACACACCTATTGGATGCACAAGATTGGTTAAAAACCCTAATTGGACAAGAATAAAGCTAGGGAAGACGAAAATAACCTAAATGTTCATCCAATGACACAAATACACCTATTGGATGCACATGATTGGTTAAAAACCCTAATTAGACAAGAATAAGCCGAGGGAGGACGAAAACGACCTAAATGTTCATCCAATGACACAAAGGAACTTATTGGATGCACAAGATTGGTTAAAAAGCCTAATTGGACAAGTATAAGCCTTGGGAGGACGAAAATGACCTAAATGTTCATCAAATGACACAAACACACCTATTGGACGCACAAGATTGTTTAAAAACACTAATTGGACAAGTATAAGCCAAGGGAGGACAAAAATGCCCTAAATGATAATCCAATGACACAAACACACCTATTGAATGCACAAGATTGGTTAAAAACCATAATTGGACAAGAATAAGCCTAGGGAAGACAAAAATGACCTAAATGTTAATATAATGACACAAACACATCTATTGGATGCACAAGATTGGTTAAAAACTCTAATTGGACAAGAATAATTCTAGGGAGGACGAAAATAACCTAAATGATCATCCAATGACACAAATACACCTATATATTGGATGCACAAAATTGGTTAAAAACCCTAATTGGACAAGAATAAGCCTAGGGAGGACAAAAATGACCTAAATGTTAATCAATTGACACAAACACACCTATTGGATGCACAAGATTGGTTAAAAACCATAATTGGACAAGAATAAAGCTAGGGAAGACGAAAATAACCTAAATGTTCATCCAATGACACAAATACACCTATTGGATGCACATGATTGGTTAAAAACCCTAATTGGACAAGAATAAGCCTAGGGAGGACTAAAATGACCTAAATGTTCATCCAATGACACAAAGGAACTTATTGGATGCACAAGATTGGTTAAAACCCCTAATTGGACAAGAATAAGCCTTGGGAGGACGAAAATGACCTAAATGTTCATCCAATGACACAAATTAACTTATTGGGTGCACAAGATTGGTTAAAAACCCTAATTGGACAAGAATAAGCCTTGGGAGGACGAAAATGCCCTAAATGTTCATCCAATGACACAAATACACCTATTGGATGCACAAGATTGTTTAAAAACCCTTGTTGGACAAGAATAAGCCTAGGTAGGACCAAAATGACCTAAATGTTCATCCAATGACACAAATGAACTTATTGGAAGCACATGATTGGTTCAAAACCCTAATTGGACAAGAATAAGCCTAGGGAGGACGAAAATGACTTAAATTATCATCCAATGACATGAATGAACTTATTGGATGCACAAGATTGGTTAAAAACCCTAATTGGACAAGAATAGGCCTTGGGAGGACGAAAATCACCTAAATGTTCATCCAATGACACAAACACACCAAATGGATGCACAAGATTGTTTAAAAACCCTAATTGGACAAGTATAAGCCAAGGGAGGACGAAAATGCCCTAAATGATAATCCAATGACACAAACACACCTATGGGATGCACAAGATTGGTTAAAAACCCTAATTGGACAAGAATAAGCCTAGGGAGGACAAAAATGACCTAAATGTTATACAATTGACACAAACACACCTATTGGATGCACAAGATTGGTTAAAATCCATAATTGGACAAGAATAAAGCTAGGGAAGACGAAAATAACCTAAATGTTCATCCAATGACACAAATACACCTATTGGATGAACATGATTGGTTAAAAACCCTAATTGGACAAGAATAAGCCTAGGGAGGACGAAAATGACCTAAATGTTCATCCAATGACACAAAGGAACTTA
>JBBPBR010000004.1:21474818-21490819 GCA_037974775.1 Cicer pinnatifidum | reverse complement strand
GGGAGGACGAAAATGACCTAAATGTTCATCCAATGACACAAATTAACTTATTGGGTGCACAAGATTGGTTAAAAACCCTAATTGGACAAGAATAAGCCTTGGGAGGACGAAAATGCCCTAAATGTTCATCCAATGACACAAATACACCTATTGGATGCACAAGATTGTTTAAAAACCCTAGTTGGACAAGAATAAGCCTAGGTAGGACCAAAATGACCTAAATGTTCATCCAATGACACAAATGAACTTATTGGAAGCACATGATTGGTTCAAAACCCTAATTGGACAAGAATAAGCCTAGGGAGGACGAAAATGACTTAAATTATCATCCAATGACATGAATGAACTTATTGGATGCACAAGATTGGTTAAAAACCCTAATTGGACAAGAATAGGCCTTGGGAGGACGAAAATCACCTAAATGTTCATCCAATGACACAAACACACCAAATGGATGCACAAGATTGTTTAAAAACCCTAATTGGACAAGTATAAGCCAAGGGAGGACGAAAATGCCCTAAATGATAATCCAATGACACAAACACACCTATGGGATGCACAAGATTGGTTAAAAACCCTAATTGGACAAGAATAAGCCTAGGGAGGACAAAAATGACCTAAATGTTCATCCAATGACACAAATGAACTTATTGGATGCACAAGATTGGTTAAAAACCCTAATTGGACAAGAATAAGCCTTGGGAGAACGAAAATGCTCTAAATGTTCATCCAATGACACAAAAACACCTATTGGATGCACATGATTGGTTAAAAACCCTAATTGGACAAGAATAAGCCTAGGGAAGACGAAATTGACCGAAATGTTCATCCAATGATACAAATGAACTTATTGGATGCACAAGATTGGTTAAAAACCCTAATTGGACAAGAATAAGCCTTGGGAGGACGAAAATAACCTAAATGTTCATCCAATGACACAAATACACCTATTGGATGCACATGATTGGTTAAAAACCCTAATTGGACAAGAATAAGCCGAGGGAGGACGAAAACGACCTAAATGTTCATCCAATGACACAAAGGAACTTATTGGATGCACAAAATTGGTTAAAAACCCTAATTGGACAAGTATAAGCCTTGGGAGGACGAAAATGACCTAAATGTTCATCAAATGACACAAACACACCTATTGGACGCACAAGATTGTTTAAAAACTCTAATTGGACAAGTATAAGCCAAGGGAGGACGAAAATGCCCTAAATGATAATCCAATGACACAAACACACCTATTGAATGCACAAGATTGGTTAAAAACCATAATTGGACAAGTATAAGCCTAGGGAAGACAAAAATGACCTAAATGTTAATATAATGACACAAACACATCTATTGGATGCACAAGATTGGTTAAAATCTCTAATTGGACAAGAATAAGCCTAGGGAGGACGAAAATAACCTAAATGATCATCCAATGACACAAATACACCTATTGGATGCACAAGATTGGTTAAAAACCCTAATTGGACATGAATAAGCCTAGGGAGGACAAAAATGACCTAAATGTTAATCCAATGACACAAACACACCTATTGGATGCACAAGATTGGTTAAAAACCATATTTGGACAAGAATAAAGCTAGGGAAGACGAAAATAACCTAAATGTTCATCCAATGACACAAATACACCTATTGGATGCACATGATTGGTTAAAAACCCTAATTGGACAAGAATAAGCCTAGGGAGGACGAAAATGACCTAAATGTTCATCCAATGACACAAAGGAACTTATTGGATGCACAAGATTGGTTAAAACCCCTAATTGGACAACAATAAGCCTTGGGAGGACGAAAATGACCTAAATGTTCATCCAATGACACAAATTAACTTATTGGGTGCACAAGATTGGTTAAAAACCCTAATTGGACAAGAATAAGCCTTGGGAGGACGAAAATGCCCTAAATGTTCATCCAATGACACAAATACACCTATTGGATGCACAAGATTGTTTAAAAACCCTAGTTGGACAAGAATAAGCCTAGGTAGGACCAAAATGACCTAAATGTTCATCCAATGACACAAATGAACTTATTGGAAGCACATGATTGGTTCAAAACCCTAATTGGACAAGAATAAGCCTAGGGAGGACGAAAATGACTTAAATTATCATCCAATGACATGAATGAACTTATTGGATGCACAAGATTGGTTAAAAACCCTAATTGGACAAGAATAGGCCTTGGGAGGACGAAAATCACCTAAATGTTCATCCAATGACACAAACACACCAAATGGATGCACAAGATTGTTTAAAAACCCTAATTGGACAAGTATAAGCCAAGGGAGGACGAAAATGCCCTAAATGATAATCCAAAGACACAAACACACCTATGGGATGCACAAGATTGGTTAAAAACCCTAATTGGACAAGAATAAGCCTAGGGAGGACAAAAATGACCTAAATGTTAATCAATTGACACAAACACACCTATTGGATGCACAAGATTGGTTAAAAGCCATAATTGGACAAGAATAAAGCTAGGGAAGACGAAAATAACCTAAATGTTCATCCAATGACACAAATACACCTATTGGATGAACATGATTGGTTAAAAACCCTAATTGGACAAGAATAAGCCTAGGGAGGACGAAAATGACCTAAATGTTCATCCAATGACACAAAGGAACTTATTGGATGCACAAGATTGGTTAAAACCCCTAATTGGACAAGAATAAACCTTGGGAGGACGAAAATGACCTAAATGTTCATCCAATGACACAAAATAACTTATTGGGTGCACAGAATTGGTTAAAAACCCTAATTGGACAAGAATAAGCCTAGGGAGGACGAAAATGCCCTAAATGTTCATCTAATGACACAAATACACCTATTGGATGCACAAGATTGTTTAAAACCCTAGTTGGACAAGAATAAGACTAGGTAGGACCAAAATGACCTAAATGTTCATCCAATGACACAAATGAACTTATTGGAAGCACATGATTGGTTCAAAACCCTAATTGGACAAGAATAAGCCTAGGGAGGACGAAAATGACTTAAATTATCATCCAATGACATGAATGAACTTATTGGATGCACAAGATTGGTTAAAAACCCTAATTGGACAAGAATAGGCCTTGGGAGGACGAAAATCACCTAAATGTTCATCCAATCACACAAACACACCAAATGGATGCACAAGATTGTTTAAAAACCCTAATTGGACAAGTATAAGCCAAGGGAGGACGAAAATGCCCTAAATGATAATCCAATGACACAAACACACCTATGGGATGCACAAGATTGGTTAAAAACCCTAATTGGACAAGAATAAGCCTAGGGAGGACAAAAATGACCTAAATGTTCATCCAATGACACAAATGAACTTATTGGATGCACAAGATTGGTTAAAAACCCTAATTGGACAAGAATAAGCCTTGGGAGAACGAAAATGCTCTAAATGTTCATCCAATGACACAAAAACACCTATTGGATGCACATGATTGGTTAAAAACCCTAATTGGACAAGAATAAGCCTAGGGAAGACGAAATTGACCTAAATGTTCATCCAATGATACAAATGAACTTATTGGATGCACAAGATTGGTTAAAAACCCTAATTGGACAAGAATAAGCCTTGGGAGGACGAAAATAACCTAAATGTTCATCCAATGACACAAATACACCTATTGGATGCACATGATTGGTTAAAAACCCTAATTGGACAAGAATAAGCCGAGGGAGGACGAAAACGACCTAAATGTTCATCCAATGACACAAAGGAACTTATTGGATGCACAAAATTGGTTAAAAACCCTAATTGGACAAGTATAAGCCTTGGGAGGACGAAAATGACCTAAATGTTCATCCAATGACACAAAGGAACTTATTGGATGCACAAGATTGGTTAAAACCCCTAATTGGACAAGAATAAGCCTTGGGAGGACGAAAATGACCTAAATGTTCATCCAATGACACAAAATAACTTATTGGGTGCACAGAATTGGTTAAAAACCCTAATTGGACAAGAATAAGCCTAGGGAGGACGAAAATGCCCTAAATGTTCATCTAATGACACAAATACACCTATTGGATGCACAAGATTGTTTAAAAACCCTAGTTGGACAAGAATAAGACTAGGTAGGACCAAAATGACCTAAATGTTCATCCAATGACACAAATGAACTTATTGGAAGCACATGATTGGTTCAAAACCCTAATTGGACAAGAATAAGCCTAGGGAGGACGAAAATGACTTAAATTATCATCCAATGACATGAATGAACTTATTGGATGCACAAGATTGGTTAAAAACCCTAATTGGACAAGAATAGGCCTTGGGAGGACGAAAATCACCTAAATGTTCATCCAATGACACAAACACACCAAATGGATGCACAAGATTGTTTAAAAACCCTAATTGGACAAGTATAAGCCAAGGGAGGACGAAAATGCCCTAAATGATAATCCAATGACACAAACACACCTATGGGATGCACAAGATTGGTTAAAAACCCTAATTGGACAAGAATAAGCCTAGGGAGGACAAAAATGACCTAAATGTTCATCCAATGACACAAATGAACTTATTGGATGCACAAGATTGGTTAAAAACCCTAATTGGACAAGAATAAGCCTTGGGAGAACGAAAATGCTCTAAATGTTCATCCAATGACACAAAAACACCTATTGGATGCACATGATTGGTTAAAAACCCTAATTGGACAAGAATAAGCCTAGGGAAGACGAAATTGACCGAAATGTTCATCCAATGATACAAATGAACTTATTGGATGCACAAGATTGGTTAAAAACCCTAATTGGACAAGAATAAGCCTTGGGAGGACGAAAATAACCTAAATGTTCATCCAATGACACAAATACACCTATTGGATGCACATGATTGGTTAAAAACCCTAATTGGACAAGAATAAGCCGAGGGAGGACGAAAACGACCTAAATGTTCATCCAATGACACAAAGGAACTTATTGGATGCACAAAATTGGTTAAAAACCCTAATTGGACAAGTATAAGCCTTGGGAGGACGAAAATGACCTAAATGTTCATCAAATGACACAAACACACCTATTGGACGCACAAGATTGTTTAAAAACTCTAATTGGACAAGTATAAGCCAAGGGAGGACGAAAATGCCCTAAATGATAATCCAATGACACAAACACACCTATTGAATGCACAAGATTGGTTAAAAACCATAATTGGACAAGAATAAGCCTAGGGAAGACAAAAATGACCTAAATGTTAATATAATGACACAAACACATCTATTGGATGCACAAGATTGGTTAAAAACTCTAATTGGACAAGAATAATTCTAGGGAGGACGAAAATAACCTAAATGATCATCCAATGACACAAATACACCTATATATTGGATGCACAAAATTGGTTAAAAACCCTAATTGGACAAGAATAAGCCTAGGGAGGACAAAAATGACCTAAATGTTAATCAATTGACACAAACACACCTATTGGATGCACAAGATTGGTTAAAAACCATAATTGGACAAGAATAAAGCTAGGGAAGACGAAAATAACCTAAATGTTCATCCAATGACACAAATACACCTATTGGATGCACATGATTGGTTAAAAACCCTAATTGGACAAGAATAAGCCTAGGGAGGACGAAAATGACCTAAATGTTCATCCAATGACACAAAGGAACTTATTGGATGCACAAGATTGGTTAAAACCCCTAATTGGACAAGAATAAACCTTGGGAGGACGAAAATGACCTAAATGTTCATCCAATGACACAAAATAACTTATTGGGTGCACAGAATTGGTTAAAAACCCTAATTGGACAAGAATAAGCCTAGGGAGGACGAAAATGCCCTAAATGTTCATCTAATGACACAAATACACCTATTGGATGCACAAGATTGTTTAAAAACCCTAGTTGGACAAGAATAAGACTAGGTAGGACCAAAATGACCTAAATGTTCATCCAATGACACAAATGAACTTATTGGAAGCACATGATTGGTTCAAAACCCTAATTGGACAAGAATAAGCCTAGGGAGGACGAAAATGACTTAAATTATCATCCAATGACATGAATGAACTTATTGGATGCACAAGATTGGTTAAAAACCCTAATTGGACAAGAATAGGCCTTGGGAGGACGAAAATCACCTAAATGTTCATCCAATGACACAAACACACCAAATGGATGCACAAGATTGTTTAAAAACCCTAATTGGACAAGTATAAGCCAAGGGAGGACGAAAATGCCCTAAATGATAATCCAATGACACAAACACACCTATGGGATGCACAAGATTGGTTAAAAACCCTAATTGGACAAGAATAAGCCTAGGGAGGACAAAAATGACCTAAATGTTCATCCAATGACACAAATGAACTTATTGGATGCACAAGATTGGTTAAAAACCCTAATTGGACAAGAATAAGCCTTGGGAGAACGAAAATGCTCTAAATGTTCATCCAATGACACAAAAACACCTATTGGATGCACATGATTGGTTAAAAACCCTAATTGGACAAGAATAAGCCTAGGGAAGACGAAATTGACCGAAATGTTCATCCAATGATACAAATGAACTTATTGGATGCACAAGATTGGTTAAAAACCCTAATTGGACAAGAATAAGCCTTGGGAGGACGAAAATAACCTAAATGTTCATCCAATGACACAAATACACCTATTGGATGCACATGATTGGTTAAAAACCCTAATTGGACAAGAATAAGCCGAGGGAGGACGAAAACGACCTAAATGTTCATCCAATGACACAAAGGAACTTATTGGATGCACAAAATTGGTTAAAAACCCTAATTGGACAAGTATAAGCCTTGGGAGGACGAAAATGACCTAAATGTTCATCAAATGACACAAACACACCTATTGGACGCACAAGATTGTTTAAAAACTCTAATTGGACAAGTATAAGCCAAGGGAGGACGAAAATGCCCTAAATGATAATCCAATGACACAAACACACCTATTGAATGCACAAGATTGGTTAAAAACCATAATTGGACAAGTATAAGCCTAGGGAAGACAAAAATGACCTAAATGTTAATATAATGACACAAACACATCTATTGGATGCACAAGATTGGTTAAAATCTCTAATTGGACAAGAATAAGCCTAGGGAGGACGAAAATAACCTAAATGATCATCCAATGACACAAATACACCTATTGGATGCACAAGATTGGTTAAAAACCCTAATTGGACAAGAATAAGCCTAGGGAGGACAAAAATGACCTAAATGTTAATCCAATGACACAAACACACCTATTGGATGCACAAGATTGGTTAAAAACCATAATTGGACAAGAATAAAGCTAGGGAAGACGAAAATAACCTAAATGTTCATCCAATGACACAAATACACCTATTGGATGCACATGATTGGTTAAAAACCCTAATTGGACAAGAATAAGCCTAGGGAGGACGAAAATGACCTAAATGTTCATCCAATGACACAAAGGAACTTATTGGATGCACAAGATTGGTTAAAACCCCAAATTGGACAACAATAAGCCTTGGGAGGACGAAAATGACCTAAATGTTCATCCAATGACACAAATTAACTTATTGGGTGCACAAGATTGGTTAAAAACCCTAATTGGACAAGAATAAGCCTTGGGAGGACGAAAATGCCCTAAATGTTCATCCAATGACACAAATACACCTATTGGATGCACAAGATTGTTTAAAAACCCTAGTTGGACAAGAATAAGCCTAGGTAGGACCAAAATGACCTAAATGTTCATCCAATGACACAAATGAACTTATTGGAAGCACATGATTGGTTCAAAACCCTAATTGGACAAGAATAAGCCTAGGGAGGACGAAAATGACTTAAATTATCATCGAATGACATGAATGAACTTATTGGATGCACAAGATTGGTTAAAAACCCTAATTGGACAAGAATAGGCCTTGGGAGGACGAAAATCACCTAAATGTTCATCCAATGACACAAACACACCAAATGGATGCACAAGATTGTTTAAAAACCCTAATTGGACAAGTATAAGCCAAGGGAGGACGAAAATGCCCTAAATGATAATCCAATGACACAAACACACCTATGGGATGCACAAGATTGGTTAAAAACCCTAATTGGACAAGAATAAGCCTAGGGAGAAAGAAAATGCTCTAAATGTTCATCCAATGACAAAAAAACACCTATTGGATGCACATGATTGGTTAAAAACCCTAATTGGACAAGAATAAGCCTAGGGAGGACGAAATTGACCTAAATGTTCATCCAATGATACAAATGAACTTATTGGATGCACAAGATTGGTTAAAAACCCTAATCGGACAAGAATAAGCCTTGGGAGGACGAAAATACCCTAAATGTTCATCCAATGACACAAACACACCTATTGGATGCACAAGATTGTTTAAAAACCCTAATTGGACAAGAATAAGCCTTGGGATGACGAAAATGACCTAAATTTTCATCAAATGACACAAACAAACTTATTGGATGCAGAAGAATTGGTTAAAAACCATAATTGGACAAGAATAAGCCTAAGGAGGACGAAAATGACCTAAATGTTCTTCCAATGACACTAACATACCTATTGGATGCACAAGATTGGTTAAAAACCCTAATTGGACAAGAATAAGACTAGGAATGACGAAAATGACCTAAATGTTAATCTAATGACACAAACACACCTATTGGATGCACAAGATTGGTTAAAAACCCTAATTGGACAAGAATAAGTCATGGGAGGACGAAAATGCCCTAAATGATAATCCATTGACACAAACATACCTATTGGATGCAAAAGATTGGTTAAAAACCCTAATTGGACAAGAATAAGTCTAGGGAGGACAAAAATGACCTAAATGTAAATCCAATGACACAAACACACCTATTGGATGCACAAGATTGGTTAAAAACCTTAATTGGACAAGAATAAAGCTAGGGAGGACGAAAATAACCTAAATGTTCATCCAATGACACAAATACACCTATTGGATGCACATGATTGGTTAAAAACCCTAATTGGATAAGTATAAACCTAGGGAGTATGAAAATGACCTAAATGTTCATCCAATGACACATAGGAACTTATTGGACGCACAAGATTGGTTAAAAACCCTAATTGGACAAGAATAAGCCTTGGGAGGACGAAAATGACCTAAATGTTCATCCATTGACACAAATTAACTTATTGGATGCATAAGATTGGTTAAAAACCCTAATTCGACAAGAATAAGCCTTGGGAGGACGAAAATGCCCTAAATGTTCTTCCAATGACACAAATACACCTATTGGATGTACAAGATTGTTTAAAAACCCTAATTGGACAAGAATAAGCCTAGGGAGGACCAAAATGACCTAAATGTTCATTCAATGACACAAATGAACTTATTGGATGCACAAGATTTGTTAAAAACCCTAATTGGACAAGAATAAGTCTAAGGAGGACGAAAATGACCTAAATGTTCATCCAATGACACAAACACACCTATTGGATGCACAAGATTGGTTAAAAACCCTAATTGGACAAGACGATGCCTAAGGAAGACGAAAATGACCTAAATGTTCATCCAATGACATAAATGAACTTATTGGATGCACAAGATTGGATAAAAACCCTAATTGGACAAGAATAAGCATTGGGAGGACGAAAATGACCTAATTGTTCATCAAATGACACAAACACACCTGGTGGATGCACAAGATTGTTTAAAAACTCTAATTGGACAAGTATAAGCCATGGGAGGACGAAAATGCTCTAAAGGATAATCCAATGACACAAACACACCTATTGAATGCACAAGATTGGTTAAAAACCATAATTGGACAAGAATAAGCCTAGGGAAGACAAAAATGACCTAAATGTTAATCGAATGAAACAAACACATCTATTGGATGCAGCAGATTGGTTAAAAACCTTAATTGGACAAGAATAAGCCTAATGAGGACGAAAATGACCTAAATGTTCATCCAGTGACACTAACATACCTATTGGATGCACAAGATTGGTTAATAACCCTAATTGGACAAGAATAAGCCTAGGGACGACGAAAATGACTTAAATGTTAATCTAATGACACAAACACACCTATTGGATGCACAAGATTGTTTAAAAACCCTAATTGGACAAGAATAAGCCTTGGGATGACGAAAATGACCTAAATTTTCATCAAATGACACAAACAAACTTATTGGATGCAGAAGAATTGGTTAAAAACCCTAATTGGACAAGAATAAGCCTAAGGAGGACGAAAATGACCTAAATGTTCTTCCAATGACACTAACATACCTATTGGATGCACAAGATTGGTTAAAAACCCTAATTGGACAAGAATAAGACTAGGGATGACGAAAATGACCTAAATGTTAATCTATTGACACAAACACACCTATTGGATGCACAAGATTGGTTAAAAACCCTATTTGGACAAGAATAAGTCATGGGAGGACGAAAATGCCCTAAATGATAATCCATTGACACAAACATACCTATTGGATGCAAAAGATTGGTTAAAAACCCTAATTGGACAAGAATAAGTCTAGGGAGGACAAAAATGACCTAAATGTAAATCCAATGACGCAAACACACGTATTGGATGCACAAGATTGGTTAAAAACCTTAATTGGACAAGAATAAAGCTAGGGAGGACGAAAATAACCTAAATGTTCATCCAATGACAGAAATACACCTATTGGATGCACATGATTGGTTAAAAACCCTAATTGGATAAGAATAAACCTAGAGAGTACGAAAATGACCTAAATGTTCATCCAATGACACATAGGAACTTATTGGACGCACAAGATTGGTTAAAAACCCTAATTGGACAAGAATAAGCCTTGGGAGGACGAAAATGACCTAAATGTTCATCCATTGACACAAATTAACTTATTGGATGCATAAGATTGGTTAAAAACCCTAATTCGACAAGAATAAGCCTTGGGAGGACGAAAATGCCCTAAATGTTCATCCAATGACACAAATACACCTATTGGATGTACAAGATTGTTTAAAAACCCTAATTGGACAAGAATAAGCCTAGGGAGGACCAAAATGACCTAAATGTTCATTCAATGACACAAACACATCTATTGGATGCACAAGATTGGTTAAAAACCCTAATTGGACAAGAATAAGCCTTGGGAGGACGAAAATGACCTAAATGTTCAACCAATGACACAAATGAATTTATTGGATGAACAAGATTGGTTAAAAACCCTAATTGGACAAGAATAAGCCTTTGGAGGACGAAAATACCCTAAATGTTCATCCAATGACACAAACACACCTATAGGATGCACAAGATTGTTTAAAAACCCTAATTGGACAAGAATAAACCTAGGGATGACGAAAATGACGTAAATATTCATCTAATGACACAAATGAACTTATTGGATGCACCAGATTGGTTAAAAACCTTAATTGGACAAGAATAAGCCTAATGAGGACGAAAATGACCTAAATGTTCATCCAGTGACACTAACATACCTATTGGATGCACAAGATTGGTTAATAACCCTAATTGGACAAGAATAAGCCTAGGGACGACGAAAATGACTTAAATGTTAATCTAATGACACAAACACACCTATTGGATGCACAAGATTGGTTAAAAACCCTAATTGGACAAGAATAAGCCATGGGAGGACGAAAATGCCCTAAATGATAATCCAATGACACAAACATACCTATTGGATGCACAAGATTGGTTAAAAACCCTAATTGGACAAGAATAGGTCTAGGGAGGACAAAAATGACCTAAATGTAAATCCAATGACACAAACACACCTATTGGATGCACAAGATTGGTTAAAAACCCTAATTGGACAAGAATAAAGCTAGGAAGGACGAAAATAACCTAAATGTTCATCCAATGACACAAATACACCTATTGGATGCACATGATTGGTTAAAAACCCTAATTGGATAAGAATAAGCATAGGGAGGACGAAAATGACCTAAATGTTCATTCAATGACACAAATGAACTTATTGGATGCACAAGATTGGTTAAAAACCTTATTTGGACAAGAATAAGCCTAAGGAGGACGAAAATGACCTAAATGTTCATCCAATGACACTAACATACCTTTTGGATGCACAAGATTTGTTAAAAACCCTAATTGGACAAGATTAAGCCTAGGGATGACGAAAATGACCTAAATGTTAATCTAATGACACAAACACACATATTGGATGCACAAGATTGGTTAAAAACCCTAATTGGGCAAGAATAAGCCATGGGAGGACGAAAATGCCCTAAATGATAATCCAATGACACAAACATACCTATTGGATGCACAAGATTGGTTAAAAACCCTAATTGGACAAGAATAACCCTTGGGAGGACGAAAATGACCTAAATGTTCATCAAATGACACAAACACACCTATTGGATGCACAAGATTGTTTAAAAACTCTAATTGGACAAGAATAAGCCAATGGCGGACGAAAATGCCCTAAATGATAATCCAATGACACAAACACACCTATTGAATGCACAAGATTTGTTAAAAACCATAATTGGACAAGAATAAGCCTAGGGAAGACAAAAATGACCTAAATGTTAATCCAATGACACAAACACACCTATTGGATGCACAAGATTGGTTAAAAACACTAATTGGACAAGAATAAGCCTAGGGAGGACGAAAATAACCTAAATGTTCATCCAATGACACAAATACACCTATTGGATGCACATGATTGGTTAAAAACCCTAATTGGACAAGAATAAGCCTATGTAGGTCGAAAATGACCTAAATGTTCATCCAATGACACAAAGGAACTTATTGGATGCACAAGATTGGTTAAAAACCCTAATTGGACAAGAATAAGCCTTGGGAGGACGGAAAGGACCTAAATGTTCAACCAATGACACAAATTAACTTATTGGATGCACAAGATTGGTTAAAAACCCTAATTGGACAAGAATAAGCCTTGGGAGGACGAAAATACCCTAAGTGTTCATCCAATGACACAAATGAACTTATTGGATGCACAAGATTGGTTAAAAACCTTAATTGGACAAGAATAAGCCTAAGGAGGACGAAAATGTCCTAAATGTTCATCCAATGACACTAACATACCTATTGGATGCACAAGATTGGTTAAAAACCCTAATTGGACAAGATTAAGCCTAGGGATGACGAAAATGACCTAAATGTTAATCTAATGACACAAACACACCTATTGGGTGCACAAGATTGGTTAAAAACGCTAATTGGGCAATAATAAGCCATGGGAGGACGAAAATGACCTAAATGTTAATCCAATGACACAAACACACCTATTGGATGCACAAGATTGGTTAAAAACCCTAATTGTACAAGAATAAAGCTAGGGAAGACGAAAATAACTTAAATGTTCATCCAATGACACAAATACACCTATTGGATGCACATGATTGGTTAAAAACCCTAATTCGACAAGAATAAGCCTAGGGAGGACGAAAATGACCTAAATGTTCATCCAATGACACAAAGGAACTTATTGGATGCACAAGATTGGTTAAAAACCCTAATTGGACAAGAATAAGCCTTGGGAGGACGAAAATGACCTAAATGTTCATCCAATGACACAAATTAACTTAATGGATGCATAAGATTGGTTAAAAACCCTAATTGGACAAGAATAAGCCTTGGGAGGACGAAAATGCCCTCAATGTTCATCCAATGACACAAATACACCTATTGGATGCACAAGATTGTTTAAAAACCCTAATTGGACAAGAATAAGCCTAGGGAGGACCAAAATGACCTAAATGTTCATCCAATGACACAAATGAACTTATTGGATGCACAAGATTGGACAAAAACCCTAATTGGACAAGAATAAGCCTTGGGAGGACGAAAATGACCTAAATGTTCATCCAATGACACAAACACACCAATTGGAAGCACAAAATTGTTTAAAAACCCTAATTGGACAAGAATAAGCCTAGGGAGGACGAAAATGACTTAAATTATCATCCAATGAAACAAATGAACTTATTGGATGCACAAGATTGCTTAAAAACCCTAATTGGACAAGAATAGCCCTTGGGAGGACAAAAATGACCTAAATGTTCATCCAATGACACAAACACACCAATTGGATGCACAAGATTGTTTAAAAACCCTAATTGGACAAGTATAAGCCAAGGAAGGACGAAAATGTCCTAAATGATAATCCAATGACACAAACACACCTATTGGATGCGCAAGATTGGTTAAAAATCCTAATTGGAAAACAATAACCCTATGGAGGACAAAAATGACCTAAATGTTAATCCAATGACACAAACACACCTATTGGATGCACAAGATTGGTTAAAAACCCTAATTGGACAAAAATAAAGCTAGGGAAGACGAAAATAACCTAAATGTTCATCCAATGACACAAATACACCTATTGGATGCACATGATTGGTTAAAAACCCTAATTCGAAAAAGAATAAGCCTAGGGAGGACGAAAATGACCTAAATGTTCATCCAATGACACAAAGGAACTTATTGGATGCACAAGATTGGTTAAAAACCCTAATTGGACATGAATAAGCCTTGGGAGGACGAAAATGACCTAAATGTTCATCCAATGACACAAATTAACTTATTGGATGCACAAGATTGGTTAAAAACCCTAATTGGACAAGAATAAGCCTTGGGAGGAAGAAAATGCCCTCAATGTTCATCCAATGACACAAATACACCTATTGGATGCACAAGATTGTTTAAAAACCCTAATTGGACAAGAATAAGCCTATGGAGGACAAAAATGACATAAATGTTCATCCAATGACACAAATGAACTTATTGGATGCACAAGATTGGTTAAAAACCCTAATTGGACAAGAATAAGCCTTGGGAGAACGAAAATGCCCTAAATATTCATCCAATGACACAAACACACCTATTGGATGCACATGATTGGTTAAAAACCCTAATTGGACAAGTATAAGCCTAGGGAGGACGAAATTGACCTAAATGTTCATCCAATGACACAAATGAACTTATTGGATGCACAAGATTGGTTAAAAACCCTAATTGGACAAGAATAAACCTTGGGAGGACGAAAATGACCTAAATGTTCAACCAACGACACAAATGAATTTATTGGATGAACAAGATTGGTTAAAAACCCTAATTGGACAAGAATAAGTCTAGGTAGGACAAAAATGATCTAAATGTAAATCCAATGACACAAACACACCTATTGGATGCACAAGATTGGTTAAAAATCCTAACTGGACAAGAATAAACCTTGGGAGGACGAAAATGACCTAAATGTTCATCCAATGACACAAAGGAACTTATTGGATGCACAAGATTGGTTAAAAACCCTAATTGGACAAGAATAAGCCTTGGGAGGACGAAAATGACCTAAATGTTCATCCAATGACACAAATTAACTTATTAGAGGCACAAGATTGGTTAAAAACCCTAATTGGACAAGAATAAGCCTTGGGAGGACGAAAATGCCCTCAATGTTCATCCAATGACACAAATACACCTATTGGATGCACAAGATTGTTTAAAAACCCTAATTGGACAATAATAAGCCTAGGGAGGACCAAAATGACCTAAATGTTCATCCAATGACACAAATGAACTTATTGGATGCACAAGATTGGACAAAAACCCTAATTGGACAAGAATAAGCCTTGGGAGGACGAAAATGACCTAAATGTTCATCCAATGACACAAACACACCTATTGGAAGCACATGATTGGTTCAAAACCCTAATTGGACAAGAATAAGCCTATGGAGGATGAAAATGACTTAAATTGTCATCCAATGACACAAATGAACTTATTGGATGCACAAGATATGTTAAAAACCCTAATTGGACCAGAATAGGCCTTGGGAGGACCAAAATGACGTAAATGTTCATCCAATGACACAAACACACCAGTTGGATGCACAAGATTGTTTAAAAACCCTAATTGGACAAGTATAAGCCAAGGGAGGACGAAAATGCCCTAAATGATAATCCAATGACACAAACACACCTATTGGATGCACAAGATTGGTTAAAAACCCTAATTGGACAAGAATAA
>JBBPBR010000004.1:21428108-21464270 GCA_037974775.1 Cicer pinnatifidum | reverse complement strand
TACACCTATTGGATGCACAAGATTGTTTAAAAACCCTAATTGGACAAGAATAAGCCTAGGGAGGACCAAAATGACCTAAATGTTCATCCAATGACACAAATGAACTTATTGGATGCACAAGATTGGACAAAAACCCTAATTGGACAAGAATAAGCCTTGGGAGGACGAAAATGACCTAAATGTTCATCCAATGACACAAACACACCTATTGGAAGCACAAAATTGTTTAAAAACCCTAATTGGACAAGAATAAGCCTAGGGAGGACGAAAATGACTTAAATTGTCATCCAATGAAACAAATGAACTTATTGCATGCACAAGATTGCTTAAAAACCCTAATTGGACAAGAATAGGCCTTGGGAGGACAAAAATGACCTAAATGTTCATCCAATGACACAAACACACCAATTGGATGCACAAGATTGTTTAAAAACCCTAATTGGACAAGTATAAGCCAAGGAAGGCAAAAATGTCCTAAATGATAATCCAATGACACAAACACACCTATTGGATGCACAAGATTGGTTAAAAACCCTAATTGGAAAACAATAACCCTATGGAGGACAAAAATGACCTAAATGTTAATCCAATGACACAAACACACCTATTGGATGCACAAGATTGGTTAAAAACCCTAATTGGACAAGAATAAAGCTAGGGAAGACGAAAATAACCTAAATATTCATCCAATGACACAAATACACCTATTGGATGCACATGATTGGTTAAAAACCCTAATTCGACAAGAATAAGCCTAGGGAGGACGAAAATGACCTAAATGTTCATCCAATGACACAAAGGAACTTATTGGATGCACAAGATTGGTTAAAAACCCTAATTGGACATGAATAAGCCTTGGGAGGACGAAAATGACCTAAATGTTCATCCAATGACACAAATTAACTTATTGGATACACAAGATTGGTTAAAAACCCTAATTGGACAAGAATAAGCCTTGGGAGGAAGAAAATGCCCTCAATGTTCATCCAATGACACAAATACACCTATTGGATGCACAAGATTGTTTAAAAACCCTAATTGGACAAGAATAAGCCTAGGGAGGACCAAAATGACCTAAATGTTCATCCAATGACACAAATGAACTTATTGGATGCACAAGATTGGACAAAAACCCTAATTGGACAAGAATAAGCCTTGGGAGGACGAAAATGACCTAAATGTTCATCCAATGACACAAACACACCTATTGGAAGCACAAAATTGTTTAAAAACCCTAATTGGACAAGAATAAGCCTAGGGAGGACGAAAATGACTTAAATTGTCATCCAATGAAACAAATGAACTTATTGCATGCACAAGATTGCTTAAAAACCCTAATTGGACAAGAATAGGCCTTGGGAGGACAAAAATGACCTAAATGTTCATCCAATGACACAAACACACCAATTGGATGCACAAGATTGTTTAAAAACCCTAATTGGACAAGTATAAGCCAAGGAAGGCAAAAATGTCCTAAATGATAATCCAATGACACAAACACACCTATTGGATGCACAAGATTGGTTAAAAACCCTAATTGGAAAACAATAACCCTATGGAGGACAAAAATGACCTAAATGTTAATCCAATGACACAAACACACCTATTGGATGCACAAGATTGGTTAAAAACCCTAATTGGACAAGAATAAAGCTAGGGAAGACGAAAGTAACCTAAATGTTCATCCAATAACACAAATACACCTATTGGATGCACATGATTGGTTAAAAACCCTAATTCGACAAGAATAAGCCTAGGGAGGACGAAAATGACCTAAATGTTCATCCAATGACACAAAGGAACTTATTGGATGCACAAGATTGGTTAAAAACCCTAATTGGACATGAATAAGCCTTGGGAGGACGAAAATGACCTAAATGTTCATCCAATGACACAAATTAACTTATTGGATACACAAGATTGGTTAAAAACCCTAATTGGACAAGAATAAGCCTTGGGAGGAAGAAAATGCCCTCAATGTTCATCCAATGACACAAATACACCTATTGGATGCACAAGATTGTTTAAAAACCCTAATTGGACAAGAATAAGCCTAGGGAGGACCAAAATGACCTAAATGTTCATCCAATGACACAAATGAACTTATTGGATGCACAAGATTGGACAAAAACCCTAATTGGACAAGAATAAGCCTTGGGAGGACGAAAATGACCTAAATGTTCATCCAATGACACAAACACACCTATTGGAAGCACATGATTGGTTCAAAACCCTAATTGGACAAGAATAGGCCTATGGAGGACAAAAATGACTTAAATTGTCATCCAATGACACAAATGAACTTATTGGATGCACAAGATTGGTTAAAAACCCTAATTGGACAAGAATAGGCCTTGGGAGGACCAAAATGACGTAAATGTTCATCCAATGACACAAACACACCAGTTGGATGCACAAGATTGTTTAAAAACCCTAATTGGACAAGTATAAGCCAAGGGAGGACGAAAATGCCCTAAATGATAATCCAATGACACAAACACACCTATTGGATGCACAAGACTGGTTAAAAACCCTAATTGGACAAGAATAAGCCTATGGAGGACAAAAATGACCTAAATGTTCATCCAATGACACAAATGAACTTATTGGATGCACAAGATTGGTTAAAAACCCTAATTGGACAAGAATAAGCCTTGGGAGAACGAAAATGCCCTAAATATTCATCCAATGACACAAACACACCTATTGGATGCACATGATTGGTTAAAAACCCTAATTGGACAAGTATAAGCCTAGGGAGGACGAAATTGACCTAAATGTTCATCCAATGACACAAATGAACTTATTGGATGCACAAGATTGGTTAAAAACCCTAATTGGACAAGAATAAACCTTGGGAGGACGAAAATGACCTAAATGTTCAACCAATGACACAAATGAATTTATTGGATGAACAAGATTGGTTAAAAACCCTAATTGGACAAGAATAAGTCTAGGTAGGACAAAAATGATCTAAATGTAAATCCAATGACACAAACACACCTATTGGATGCACAAGATTGGTTAAAAACCCTAACTGGACAAGAATAAAGCTAGGGAGGACGAAAATAACCTAAATGTTCATCCAATGACACAAATACACCTATTGGATGCACATGATTGGTTAAAAACCCTAATTGGATAAGAATAAGCCTAGGGAGGACGAAAATGACCTAAATGTTCATCCAATGACACAAAGGAACTTATTGGATGCACAAGATTGGTTAAAAACCCTAATTGGACAAGAATAAGACTTGGGAGGACGAAAATGCCCTAAATATTCATCCAATGACACAAACACACCTATAGGATGCACAAGATTGGTTAAAAACCCTAATTGGACAAGAATAAGCCTAGGGATGACGAAAATGACCTAAATGTTAATCTAATGAAACGAACACACCGATTGGATGCACAAGATTGGTTAAAAACCCTAATTGGACAAGAATAAGCCATGGAAGGAAGAAAATGCCCTAAATGATAATCCAATGACACAAACATACCTATTGGATGCACAAGATTGGTTAAAAACCCTAATTAGACAAGAATAAGTCTAGGGAGGACAAAAATGACCTAAATGTAAATCCAATGACACAAACACACCTATTGGATGCACAAGATTGTTTAAAAACCCTAATTGGACAAGAATAAAGCTAGGGAGGACGAAAATAACCTAAATGTTCATCCAATGACACAAAAACACCTATTGGATGCACATGATTGGTTAAAAACCGTAATTGGATAAGAATAAGCCGAGGGAGGACGAAAATGACCTAAATGTTCATCCAATGACACAAAGGAACTTATTGGATGCACAAGATTGGTTAAAAACCCTAATTGGACAAGAATAAGCCTTGCGAGGACGAAAATGACCTAAATGTTCATTCAATGACACAAATTAACTTATTGGATGCACAAGATTGGTTAAAAACCCTAATTGGACAAGAATAAGCCTTGGGAGGACGAAAATGCCCTAAATGTTCATCCAATGAAACGAATACACCTATTGGATGCACAAAATTGTTTAAAAACCCTAATTGGACAAGAATAAGCCTAGGGAGGACGAAATTGACTTAAATTGTCATCCAATGAAACAAATGAACTTATTTGATGCACAAGATTGGTTAAAAACCCTAATTGGACAAGAATAAGCCTTGGGAGGACGAAAATGACCTAAATGTTCATCCAATGACACAAATTAACTTATTGGATGCACAAGATTGGACAAAAACCCTAATTGGACAAGAATAAGCCTTGGGAGGACGAAAATGACCTAAATGTTCATCCAATGACACAAACACACCTATTGGAAGCACATGATTGGTTCAAAACCCTAATTGGACAAGAATAAGCCTTGGGAGGACGAAAATGACCTAAATGTTCATCCAATGACACTAACATACCTATTGGATGCACAAGATTGGTTAAAAACCCTAATTGGACAAGATTAAGCCTAGGGATGACGAAAATGACCTAAATGTTAATCTAATGACACAAACACACCTATTGGATGCACAAGATTGGTTAAAAACCCTAATTGGACAAGAATAAGCCTAGGGAGGACAAAAATGACCTAAATGTTCATCAAATGACACAAATGAACTTATTGGATGCACAAGATTGGTTAAAAACCCTAATTGGACAAGAATAAGCCTAGGGAGGACGAATATGACCTAAATGTTCATCCAATGACACAAATGAACTTATTGGATGCACAAGATTGCTTAAAAACCCTAATTGGACAAGAATAAGCCTAGGGAGGACGAAAATGACCTAAATGTTCATCCAATGACACAAATACACCTATTGGATGCACAAGATTGGTTAGAAACCCTAATTGGACAAGAATAAGCCTAGGGAGGACGAAACTGACCTAAATGTTCATCCAATGAAACAAACACACCTATTGGATGCACAAGATTGCTTAAAAAACCTAATTGGACAAGAATAAGCCTAGGGAGGACAAAAATGACCTAAATGTTCATCCAATGACACAAATACACCTATTGGATGCACAAGATTCGTTAGAAACCCTAATTGGACAAGAATAAGCCTAGGGAGGACGAAACTGACCTAAATGTTCATCCAATGACACAAATGAACTTATTGGATGCACAAGATTGCTTAAAAACCCTAATTGGACAAGAATAAGCCTAGGGAGGACGAAAATGACCTAAATGTTCATCCAATGACACAAATACACCTATTGGATGCACAAGATTGGTTAGAAACCCTAATTGGACAAGAATAAGCCTAGGGAGGACGAAACTGACCTAAATGTTGATCCAATGACACAAACACACCTATTGGATGCACAAGATTGCTTAAAAACCCTAATTGGACAAGAATAAGCCTAGGGAGGACGAAAATGACCTAAATGTTCATCCAATGACACAAACACACCTATTGGATGCACAAGATTGGTTAAAAACCCTAATTGGACAAGAATAAGCCTTGGGAGGACGAAAATGACCTAAATGTTCATCCAATTACACAAATGAACTTATTGGATGCACAAGATTGGTTAAAAACCCTAATTGGACAAGAATAAGCCTAGGGTGGACGAAAATGACCTAAATGTTTATCCAATAACACAAATACACTTATTGGATGCACAAGATTCGTTAGAAACCCTAATTGGACAAGAATAAGCCTAGGGAGGACGAAACTGACCTAAATGTTCATCCAATGACACAAACACACCTATTGGATGCACAAGATTGCTTAAAAACCCTAATTGGACAAGAATAAGCCTAGGGAGGACGAAAATGACCTAAATGTTCATCCAATGACACAAATACACCTATTGGATGCACAAGATTGGTTAGAAACCCTAATTGGACAAGAATAAGCCTAGGGAGGACGAAACTGACCTAAATGTTCATCCAATGACACAAACACACCTATTGGATGCACAAGATTGCTAAAAAACCCTAATTGGACAAGAATAAGCCTAGGGAGGACGAAAATGACCTAAATGTTCATCCAATGACACAAACACACCTATTGGATGCACAAGATTGGTTAAAAACCCTAATTGGACAAGAATAAGCCAAGGGAGGATGAAAATGACCTAAATGTTCATCCAATGACACAAATGAACTTATTAGATGCACAAGATTGCTTAAAAACCCTAATTGGACAAGAATAAGCCTAGCGAGGAAGAAAATGACCTAAATGTTCATCCAATGACACAAATGAACTTATTGGATGCACAAGATTGGTTAAAAACCCTAATTGGACAAGAATAAGCCTAGGGAGGACGAAAATGACCTAAATGTTCATCCAATGACACAAATGAATTTATTGGATGCACAAGTTTGGTTAAAAACCCTAATTGGACAAGAATAAGCCTAGGGAGGACGAAAATGACCTAAATGTTCATCCAATGACACAAATGAACTTATTTAATGCACAAGATTCGTTAAAAACCCTAATCTGACAAGAAGAAGCCTAGGGAGGACGAAAATGACCTAAATGTTCGTCCAATGACACAAACACACCTATTGGATGCACAAGATTGCATAAAAACCCTAATTGGACAAGAATAAGACTAGGGAGGACGAAAATGACCTAAATGTTCCTCCAATGACACAAACACACCTATTGGATGCAAAAGATTGCATAAAAACCCTAATTCGACAAGAATAAGACTAGGGAGGACGAAAATGACCTAAATGTTTGTCCAATGACACAATCACACCTATTGGATGCACAAGATTGCATAAAAACCCTAATTGGACAAGAATAAGACTAGGGAGGACGAAAATGACCTAAATGTTCATCCAATGACACAAATGAACTTATTGTATGCACAAGATTGGTTAAAAACCCTAATTGGACAAGAATAAGCCTAGGGAGGACAAAAATGACCTAAATGTTCATCCAATGACACAAATGAACTTATTGGATGCACAAGATTGGTTAAAAACCCTAATTGGATAAGAATAAGCCTTGGGAGACCGAAAATGCCCTAAATGTTCATCCAATGACACAAATGAACTTATTGGATGCACAAGATTGGTTAAAAACCCTAATTGGACAAGAATAAGCCTTGGGAGGACGAAAATACCCTAAATGTTCATTCGATGACACAAACACACCTATTGGATGCACAAGATTGTTTAAAAACCCTAATTGGACAAGAATAAGCCTAGGGATGACGAAAATGACCTAAATGTTCATCCAATGACACAAATGAACTTATTGGATGCACAAGATTGGTTAAAAACCTTATTTGGACAAGAATAAGCCTAAGGAGGACGAAAATGACCTAAATGTTCATCCAATGTCACTAACATACCTATTGGATGCACAAGATTGGTTAAAAACCCTAATTGGACAAGAATAAAGCTAGGGAAGAAGAAAATAACCTAAATGTTCATCCAATGACACAAATACACCTATTGGATGCACAAGATTGTTTAAAAACCCTAATTGGACACGAATAAGCCTAGGGATGACGAAAATGACGTAAATATTCATCCAATGACACAATTGAACTTATTGGATGCAAGGGACTGGTTAAAAACCTTAATTGGACAAGAATAAGCCTAAGGAGGACGAAAATGACCTAAATGTTCATCTAGTGACACTAACATAACTATTGGATGCACAAGATTGGTTAAAAACCCTAATTGGACAAGAATAAGCCTAGGGATGACGAAAATGACCTAAATGTTAATCTAATGACACGAACACACCGATTGGATGCACAAGATTGGTTAAAAACCCTAATTGGACAAGAATAAGCCATGGAAGGAAGAAAATGCCCTAAATGATAATCCAATGACACAAACATACCTATTGGATGCACAAGATTGGTTAAAAACCCTAATTAGACAAGAATAAGTCTAGGGAGGACAAAAATGACCTAAATGTAAATCCAATGACACAAACACACCTATTGGATGCACAAGATTGGTTAAAAACCCTAATTGGACAAGAATAAAGCTAGGGAGGACGAAAATAACCTAAATGTTCATCCAATGACACAAAAACACCTATTGGATGCACATGATTGGTTAAAAACCGTAATTGGATAAGAATAAGCCGAGGGAGGACGAAAATGACCTAAATGTTCATCCAATGACACAAAGGAACTTATTGGATGCACAAGATTGGTTAAAAACCCTAATTGGACAAGAATAAGCCTTGGGAGGACGAAAATGACCTAAATGTTCATTCAATGACACAAATTAACTTAATGGATGCACAAGATTGGTTAAAAACCCTAATTGGACAAGAATAAGCCTTGGGAGGACGAAAATGCCCTAAATGTTCATCCAATGAAACAAATACACCTATTGGAAGCACAAAATTGTTTAAAAACCCTAATTGGACAAGAATAAGCCTAGGGAGGACGAAATTGACTTAAATTGTCATCCAATGAAACAAATGAACTTATTTGATGCACAAGATTGGTTAAAAACCCTAATTGGACAAGAATAAGCCTTGGGAGGACGAAAATGACCTAAATGTTCATCCAATGACACAAATTAACTTATTGGATGCACAAGATTGGACAAAAACCCTAATTGGACAAGAATAAGCCTTGGGAGGACGAAAATGACCTAAATGTTCATCCAATGACACAAACACACCTATTGGAAGCACATGATTGGTTCAAAACCCTAATTGGACAAGAATAAGCCTTGGGAGGACGAAAATGTCCTAAATGTTCATCCAATGACACTAACATACCTATTGGATGCACAAGATTGGTTAAAAACCCTAATTGGACAAGATTAAGCCTAGGGATGACGAAAATGACCTAAATGTTAATCTAATGACACAAACACACCTATTGGATACACAAGATTGGTTAAAAACCCTAATTGGACAAGAATAAGCCTAGGGAGGACAAAAATGACCTAAATGTTCATCCAATGACACAAATGAACTTATTGGATGCACAAGATTGGTTAAAAACCCTAATTGGATAAGAATAAGCCTTGGGAGACCGAAAATGCCCTAAATGTTCATCCAATGACACAAATGAACTTATTGGATGCACAAGATTGGTTAAAAACCCTAATTGGACAAGAATAAGCCTTGGGAGGACGAAAATACCCTAAATGTTCATTCGATGACACAAACACACCTATTGGATGCACAAGATTGTTTAAAAACCCTAATTGGACAAGAATAAGTCTAGGGATGACGAAAATGACCTAAATGTTCATCCAATGACACAAATGAACTTATTGGATGCACAAGATTGGTTAAAAACCTTATTTGGACAAGAATAAGCCTAAGGAGGACGAAAATGACCTAAATGTTCATCCAATGTCACTAACATACCTATTGGATGCACAAGATTGGTTAAAAACCCTAATTGGACAAGAATAAAGCTTGGGAAGAAGAAAATAACCTAAATGTTCATCCAATGAAACAAATACACCTATTGGATGCACAAGATTGTTTAAAAACCCTAATTGGACACGAATAAGCCTAGGGATGACGAAAATGACGTAAATATTCATCCAATGACACAAATGAACTTATTGGATGCAAGGGACTGGTTAAAAACCTTAATTGGACAAGAATAAGCCTAAGGAGGACGAAAATGACCTAAATGTTCATCTAGTGACACTAACATACCTATTGGATGCACAAGATTGGTTAAAAACCCTAATTGGACAAGAATAAGCCTAGGGATGACGAAAATGACCTAAATGTTAATCTAATGACACGAACACACCGATTGGATGCACAAGATTGGTTAAAAACCCTAATTGGACAAGAATAAGCCATGGAAGGAAGAAAATGCCCTAAATGATAATCCAATGACACAAACATACCTATTGGATGCACAAGATTGGTTAAAAACCCTAATTAGACAAGAATAAGTCTAGGGAGGACAAAAATGACCTAAATGTAAATCCAATGACACAAACACACCTATTGGATGCACAAGATTGTTTAAAAACCCTAATTGGACAAGAATAAAGCTAGGGAGGACGAAAATAACCTAAATGTTCATCCAATGACACAAAAACACCTATTGGATGCACATGATTGGTTAAAAACCGTAATTCGATAAGAATAAGCCGAGGGAGGACGAAAATGACCTAAATGTTCATCCAATGACACAAAGGAACTTATTGGATGCACAAGATTGGTTAAAAACCCTAATTGGACAAGAATAAGCCTTGCGAGGACGAAAATGACCTAAATGTTCATTCAATGACACAAATTAACTTATTGGATGCACAAGATTGGTTAAAAACCCTAATTGGACAAGAATAAGCCTTGGGAGGACGAAAATGCCCTAAATGTTCATCCAATGAAACGAATACACCTATTGGATGCACAAAATTGTTTAAAAACCCTAATTGGACAAGAATAAGCCTAGGGAGGACGAAATTGACTTAAATTGTCATCCAATGAAACAAATGAACTTATTTGATGCACAAGATTGGTTAAAAACCCTAATTGGACAAGAATAAGCCTTGGGAGGACGAAAATGACCTAAATGTTCATCCAATGACACAAATTAACTTATTGGATGCACAAGATTGGACAAAAACCCTAATTGGACAAGAATAAGCCTTGGGAGGACGAAAATGACCTAAATGTTCATCCAATGACACAAACACACCTATTGGAAGCACATGATTGGTTCAAAACCCTAATTGGACAAGAATAAGCCTTGGGAGGACGAAAATGACCTAAATGTTCATCCAATGACACTAACATACCTATTGGATGCACAAGATTGGTTAAAAACCCTAATTGGACAAGATTAAGCCTAGGGATGACGAAAATGACCTAAATGTTAATCTAATGACACAAACACACCTATTGGATGCACAAGATTGGTTAAAAACCCTAATTGGACAAGAATAAGCCTAGGGAGGACAAAAATGACCTAAATGTTCATCCAATGACACAAATGAACTTATTGGATGCACAAGATTGGTTAAAAACCCTAATTGGATAAGAATAAGCCTTGGGAGACCGAAAATGCCCTAAATGTTCATCCAATGACACAAATGAACTTATTGGATGCACAAGATTGGTTAAAAACCCTAATTGGACAAGAATAAGCCTTGGGAGAACGAAAATGCCCTAAATGTTCATCCAATGACACAAATGAACTTATTGGATGCACAAGATTGGTTAAAAACCCTAATTGGACAAGAATAAGCCTTGGGAGGACGAAAATACCCTAAATGTTCATCCAATGACACAAACACACCTATTGGATGCACAAGATTGTTTAAAAACCCTAATTGGACAAGAATAAGCCTAGGGATGACGAAAATGACCTAAATGTTCATCCAATGACACAAATGAACTTATTGGATGCACAAGATTGGTTAAAAACCCTAATTGGACAAGAATAAGCCTAGGGATGACGAAAATTACCTAAATGTTAATCTAATGACACAAATACACCTATTGGATGCACAAGATTGGTTAAAAACCCTAATTGGATAAGAATAAGCCAAGGGAGGACGAAAATGCCCTAAATGATAATCCAATGACACAAACACACCTATTGGATGCACAAGATTGGTTAAAACACCTAATTGGACAAAATTAAGCCTATGGATGACAAAAATGACCTAAATGTTAATCCAATGACACAAACACACCTATTGGATGCACAAGATTGGTTAAAAACCCTAATTGGACAAGAATAAGCCTAGGGAGGAGGAAAATGACCTAAATGTTCATCCAATGACACAAAGGAACTTATTGGATGCACAAGATTGGTTAAAAACCCTAATTGGACAAGAATAAGCCTTCAGAGGACGAAAATGACCTAAATGCTCATCCAATGACACGAATTAACTTATTGGATCCACAAGATGGGTTAAAAACCCTAATTGGACAAGAATAAGCCTTGGGAGAACGAAAATTCCCTAAATGTTCATCCAATGACACAAATACACCTATTGGATACGCATGATTGGTTAAAAACCCTAATTGGACAAGAATAAGCCTAGGGAGGACGAAATTGACCTAAATGTTCATCCAATGACACAAATGAACTTATTGGATGCACAAGATTGGTTAAAAACCCTAATTGGACAAGAATAAGCCTAGGGAGGACGAAAATGACCTAAATGTTCATCCAATGACACAATCGAACTTATTGGATGCACAAGATTGGTTAAAAACCCTAATTGGACAAGAATAAGCCTAGGGAGGACGAAAATAACCTAAATGTTCATCCAATGACACAAACACACCTATTGGAAGCACAAGATTGGTTAAAAACCCTAATTGTACAAGAATAAGCATAGGGAGGACGAAAATGACCTAAATGTTCATCCAATGACACAAACACACCTATTGGATGCACAAGATTGGTTAGAAACCCTAATTGGACAAGAATAAGCCTAGGGAGGACGAAAATGACCTAAATGTTCATCCAATGACACAAACACACCTATTGGATGCACAAGATTGGTTAAAAACCCTAATTGGACAAGAATAAGCCTAGGGAGGACGAAAATGACCTAAATGTTCACCCAATGACACAAATGAACTTTTTGGATGCACAAGATTGGTTAAAAACCCTAATTGGACAAGAACAAGCCTAGGGAGCACGAAAATGACCTAAATGTTCATCCAATGACACAAACACACCTATTGGATGCCCAAGATTGGTTAAAAACTCTAATTGGACAAGAATAAGCATAGGGAGTTCGAAAATGACCTAAATGTTCATCCAATGACACAAACACACCTATTGGATGCACAAGATTGGTTAGAAACCCTAATTGGACAAGAATAAGCCTAGGGAGGACGAAAATGACCTAAATGTTCATCCAATGAC
This sequence comes from Cicer pinnatifidum, assembly GCA_037974775.1. NCBI lineage: Eukaryota > Viridiplantae > Streptophyta > Magnoliopsida > Fabales > Fabaceae > Cicer > Cicer pinnatifidum. The sequence goes on along the minus strand of JBBPBR010000004.1, from coordinate 21,451,477 downwards.
ACAAACACACCTATTGGATGCACAAGATTGGTTAAAAACCATAATTGGACAAGAATAAGCCTAGGGAGGACGAAAATGACCTAAAAATTCATCCAATGACACAAATGAACTTATTGGATGCACAAGATTGCTTAAAAACGCTAATTGGACAAGAATAAGCCTAGGGAGGACGAAAATGACCTAAATGTTCATCCAATGACACAAATACACCTATTGGATGCACAAGATTGGTTAGAAACCCTAATTGGACAAGAATAAGCCTAGGGAGGACGAAAATGACCTAAATGTTCATCCAATGACACAAGCACACCTATTGGATGCACAAGATTGGTTAAAAACCCTAATTGGACAAGAATAAGCCTAGGGAGGACAAAAATGACCTAAATGTTCATCCAATGACACAAATGAACTTATTGGATGCACAAGATTGGTTAAAAACCCTAATTGGACAAGAATAAGCCTTGGGAGGACGAAAAAGAACTAAATGTTCATCCAATGACACAAATGAACATATTGGATGCACAAGAATGGTTAAAAACCCTAATTGGACAAGAATAAGCCTAGGGTGGACAAAAATAACCTAAATGTTTATCCAATGACACAAATGAACTTATTGGATGCACAAGATTGGTTAAAAACCCTAATTGAACAAGAAAAAGCCTAGGGTGGACGAAAATGACCTAAATGTTCATCCAATGACACAAACACACCTATTGGATGCACAAGATTGGTTAAAAACCCTAATTGGACAAGAATAAGCCTAGGGAGGACAAAAATGACCTAAATGTTCATCCAATGACACAAATGAACTTATTGGATGCACAAGATTGGTTAAAAACCCTAATTGGACAAGAATAAGCCTTGGGAGGACGAAAATGACCTGAATGTTCATCCAATGACACAAATGAACTTATTGGATGCACAAGATTGGTTAAAAACCCTAATTGGACAAGAATAAGCCTAGGGTCGACGAAAATGACCTAAATGTTCATCCAATGACACAAATGAACTTATTGGATGCACAAGATTGGTTAAAAACCCTAATTGAACAAGAAAAAGCCTATGGTGGACGAAAATGACCTAAATGTTCATCCAATGACACAAACACACCTATTGGATGCACAAGATTGGTTAAAAACCCTAATTGGACAAGAATAAGCCTAGGGAGGACAAAAATGACCTAAATGTTCATCCAATGACACAAATGAACTTATTGGATGCACAAGATTGGTTAAAAACCCTAATTGGATAAGAATAAGCCTTGGGAGACCGAAAATGCCCTAAATGTTCATCCAATGACACAAATGAACTTATTGGATGCACAAGATTGGTTAAAAACCCTAATTGGACAAGAATAAGCCTTGGGAGAACGAAAATGCCCTAAATGTTCATCCAATGACACAAATGAACTTATTGGATGCACAAGATTGGTTAAAAACCCTAATTGGACAAGAATAAGCCTTGGGAGGACGAAAATGCCCTAAATGTTCATCCAATGACACAAATACACCTATTGGATGCACAAGATTGTTTAAAAACCCTAATTGGACAAGAATAAGCTTACGGAGGACCAAAATGACCTAAATGTTCATCCAATGACACAAATGAACTTATTGGATGCACAAGATTGGACAAAAACCCTAATTGGACAAGAATAAGCCTTGGGAGGACGAAAATGACCTAAATGTTCATCCAATGACACAAACACACCTATTGGAAGCACATGATTGGTTCAAAACCCTAATTGGACAAGAATAAGCCTTGGGAGGACGAAAATGACCTAAATGTTCATCCAATGACACTAACATACCTATTGGATGCACAAGATTGGTTAAAAACCCTAATTGGACAAGATTAAGCCTAGGGATGACGAAAATGACCTAAATGTTAATCTAATGACACAAACACACCTATTGGATGCACAAGATTGGTTAAAAACCCTAATTGGACAAGAATAAGCCTAGGGAGGACAAAAATGACCTAAATATTCATCCAATGACACAAATGAACTTATTGGATGCACAAGATTGGTTAAAAACCCTAATTGGATAAGAATAAGCCTTGGGAGACCGAAAATGCCCTAAATGTTCATCCAATGACACAAATGAACTTATTGGATGCACAAGATTGGTTAAAAACCCTAATTGGACAAGAATAAGCCTTGGGAGAACGAAAATGCCCTAAATGTTCATTCAATGACACAAATGAACTTATTGGATGCACAAGATTGGTTAAAAACACTAATTGGACAAGAATAAGCCTTGGGAGGACGAAAATACCCTAAATGTTCATCCAATGACACAAACACACCTATTGGATGCACAAGATTGTTTAAAAACCCTAATTGGACAAGAATAAGCCTAGGGATTACGAAAATGACCTAAATGTTCATCCAATGACACAAATGAACTTATTGGATGCACAAGATTGGTTAAAAACCTTATTTGGACATGAATAAGCCTAAGGAGGACGAAAATGACATAAATGTTCATCCAATGACACTAACATAGCTATTGGATGAACAAGATTGGTTTAAAACCCTAATTGGACAAGATTAAGCCTAGGGATGACGAAAATGACCTAAATGTTAATCTAATGACACACACATATTGGATGCACAAGATTGGTTAAAAACCCTAATTGGGCAAGAATAAGCCATGGGAGGACGAAAATGCCCTAAATGATAATCCAATGACACAAACATACCTATTGGATGCACAAGATTGGTTAAAAACCCTAATTGGACAAGAATAAGCCTTGGGAGGACGAAAATGACCTAAATGTTCATCAAATGACACAAACACACCTATTGGATGCACAAGATTGTTTAAAAACTCCAATTGGACAAGTATAAGCCAATGGCGGACGAAAATGCCCTAAATGATAATCCAATGACACAAACACACCTTTTGAATGCACAAGATTTGTTAAAAACCATAATTGGACAAGAATAAGCCTAGGGAAGACAAAAATGACCTAAATGTTAATCCAATGACACAAACACACCTATTGGATGCACAAGATTGGTTAAAAACTCTAATTGGACAAGAATAAGCCTAGGGAGGACGAAAATAACCTAAATGTTCATCCAATGACACAAATACACCTATTGGATGCACATGATTGGTTAAAAACCCTAATTGGACAAGAATAAGCCTCTGTAGGTCGAAAATGACCTAAATGTTCATCCAATGACACAAAGGAACTTATTGGATGCACAAGATTGGTTAAAAACCCTAATTGGACAAGAATAAGCCTTGGGAGGACGGAAATGACCTAAATGTTCAACCAATGACACAAATTAACTTATTGGATGCACAAGATTGGTTAAAAACCATAATTGGACAAGAATAACCCTTGGGAGGACGAAAATGACCTAAATGTTCAATCAATGACACAAATGAATTTTTTGGATGCACAAGATTGATTAAAAACCCTAATTGGACAAGAATAAGCCTTGGGAGGACGAAAATACCCTAAATGTTCATCCAATGACACAAATGAACTTATTGGATGCACAAGATTGGTTAAAAACCTTAATTGGACAATAATAAGCCCAAGGAGGACGAAAATGTCCTAAATGTTCATCCAATGACACTAACATACCTATTGGATGCACAAGATTGGTTAAAAACCCTAATTGGACAAGATTAAGCCTAGGGATGACGAAAATGACCTAAATGTTAATCTAATGACACAAACACACCTATTGGATGCACAAGATTGGTTAAAAACCCTAATTGGGCAAGAATAAGCCATGGGAGGACGAAAATGCCCTAAATGATAATCCAATGACACAAACATACCTATTGGATGCACAAGATTGGTTAAAAACCCTAATTGGACAAGAATAAGTCTAGGGAGGACAAAAATGACCTAAATGTAAATCCAATGACACAAACACACCTATTGGATGCACAAGATTGGTTAAAAACCCTAATTGGACAAGAATAAAGCTAGGGAGGACGAAAATAACCTAAATGTTCATCCAATGACACAAATACACCTATTGGATGCACATGATTGGTTAAAAATCCTAATTGGACAAAAATAAGCCTAGGGAGGACGAAAATGACCTAAATGTTCATCCAATGACACAAAGGAACTTATTGGATGCACAAGATTGGTTAAATACCCTAATTGGACATGAATAAGCCTTGGGAGGACGAAAATGACCTAAATCTTCATCCAATGACACAAATTAACTTATTGGATGCACAAGATTGGTTAAAAACCCTAATTGGACAAGAATAAGCCTTGGGAGGACGAAAATGCCCTAAATGTTTATCCAAGACCAAGACACCTATTGGATGGACAAGATTGTTTAAAAACCCTAATTGGACAAGAATAAGCCTAGGGAGGACCATAGTGACCTAAATGTTCATTCAATGACACAAATGAACTTATTGGATGCACAAGATTTGTTAAATACCCTAATTGGACAAGAATAAGCTTAAGGAGGACGAAAATGACCTAAATGTTCATCCAATGACACAAACACACCTATTGAATGCACAAGATTGGTTTAAAACCCAAATTGGACAAGAAGATGCCTAAGGAAGATGAAAATGACCTAAATGTTCATCCAATGACACAAATGAACTTATTGGATGCACAAGATTGGATAAAAACCGTAATTGGACAAGAATAAGCCTTGGGAGGAAGAAAATGACCTAAATGTTTATCCAATGACACAAACACACCTATTGGAAGCACATGATTCGCTAAAAACCCTAATTGGACAAGAATAAGCCCAGGGAGGACGAAAATGACTTAAATTGTCATCCAATGATACAAATGAACTTATTGGATGCACAAGAATGGTTAAAAACCCTAATTGGACAAGAATAAGCCTTGGGAGGACGAAAATGACCTAAATGTTCATCAAATGACACAAACACACCTATTGGATGCACAAGATTGATTAAAAACTCTAATTGGACAAGTATAAGCCAAGGGAGGACGAAAATGCCCTAAATGATAATCCAATGACACAAACACACCTATTGAATGCACAAGATTTGTTAAAAACCATAATTGGACAAGAATAAGCCTAGGGAAGACAAAAATAAACTAAATGGTAATCCAATGACACAAACACACCTATTGGATGCACAAGATTGGTTAAAAACTCTAATTGGACAAGAAAAAGCCTAGGGAGGACGAAAATAACCTAAATGTTCATCCAATGACACAAATACACCTATTGGATGCACATGATTGGTTAAAAACCCTAATTGGACAAGAATAAGCCTATGTAGGTCGAAAATGACCTAAATGTTCATCTAATGACACAAAGGAACTTATTGGATGCACAAGATTGGTTAAAAACCCTAATTGGACAAGAATAAGCCTTGGGAGGACGAAAATGACCTAAATGTTCAATCAATGACACAAATACACCTATTGGATGAACAAGATTGTTTAAAAACCTTAATTGGACAAGAATAAGCCTAGGGATGACGAAAATGACCTAAATGTTCATCCAATGACACAAATGAACTTATTGGATGCACAAGATTGGTTAAAAACTTTAATTGGACAAGAATAAGCCTAAGGAGGACGAGAATGACCTAAATGTTCATCCAATGATACTAACATACCTATTGGATGCACAAGATTGGTTAAAAACCCTAATTGGACAAGATTAAGCCATGGGAGGACGAAAATGCCCTAAATGATAATCCAATGACACAAACATACCTATTGGATGCACAAGATTGGTTAACACCCCAAATTGGACAAAAATAAGTCTAGGGAGGACAAAAATGACCTAAATGTGAATCCAATGACACAAACACACCTATTGGATGCACAAGATTGGTTAAAAACCCTAATTGGACAAGAATAAAGCTAGGGAGGACGAAAATAACCTAAATGTTCATCCAATGACACAAATACACCTATTGGATGCACATGATTGGTTAAAAATCCTAATTGGACAAAAATAAGCCTAGGGAGGACGAAAATGACCTAAATGTTCATCCAATGACACAAAGGAACTTATTGGATGCACAAGATTGGTTAAAAACCCTAATTGGACAAGAATAAGCCTAGGGAGGACCATAGTGACCTAAATGTTCATTCAATGACACAAATGAACTTATTGGATGCACAAGATTTGTTAAATACCCTAATTGGACAAGTATAAGCTTAAGGAGGACGAAAATGACCTAAATGTTCATCCAATGACACAAACACACCTATTGGATGCACAAGATTGGTTTAAAACCCAAATTGGACAAGAAGATGCCTAAGGAAGATTAAAATGACCTAAATGTTCATCCAATGACACAAATGAACTTATTGGATGCACAAGATTGGTTAAAAACCCTAATTGGATAAGAATAAGCCTTGGGAGACCGAAAATGCCCTAAATGTTCATCCAATGACACAAATGAACTTATTGGATGCACAAGATTGGTTAAAAACCCTAATTGGACAAGAATAAGCCTTGGGAGAACGAAAATGCCCTAAATGTTCATCCAATGACACAAATGAACTTATTGGATGCACAAGATTGGTTAAAAACCCTAATTGGACAAGAATAAGCCTTGGGAGGACGAAAATACCCTAAATGTTCATCCAATGACACAAACACACCTATTGGATGCACAAGATTGTTTAAAAACCCTAATTGGACAAGAATAAGCCTAGGGATTACGAAAATGACCTAAATGTTCATCCAATGACACAAATGAACTTATTGGATGCACAAGATTGGTTAAAAACCTTTTTTGGACATGAATAAGCCTAAGGAGGACGAAAATGACCTAAATGTTCATCCAATGACACTAACATAGCTATTGGATGAACAAGATTGGTTTAAAACCCTAATTGGACAAGATTAAGCCTAGGGATGACGAAAATGACCTAAATGTTAATCTAATGACACAAACACACATATTGGATGCACAAGATTGGTTAAAAACCCTAATTGGGCAAGAATAAGCCATGGGAGGACGAAAATGCCCTAAATGATAATCCAATGACTCAAACATACCTATTGGATGCACAAGATTGGTTAAAAACCCTAATTGGACAAGAATAAGCCTTGGGAGGACGAAAATGACCTAAATGTTCATCAAATGACACAAACACACCTATTGGATGCACAAGATTGTTTAAAAACTCTAATTGGACAAGTATAAGCCAATGGCGGACGAAAATGCCCTAAATGATAATCCAATGACACAAACACACCTATTGAATGTACAAGATTTGTTAAAAACCATAATTGGACAAGAATAAGCCTAGGGAAGACAAAAATGACCTAAATGTTAATCCAATGACACAAACACACCTATTGGATGCACAAGATTGGTTAAAAACTCTAATTGGACAAGAATAAGCCTAGGGAGGACGAAAATAACCTAAATGTTCATCCAATGACACAAATACACCTATTGGATGCACATGATTGGTTAAAAACCCTAATTGGACAAGAATAAGCCTCTGTAGGTCGAAAATGACCTAAATGTTCATCCAATGACACAAAGGAACTTATTGGATGCACAAGATTGGTTAAAAACCCTAATTGGACAAGAAGAAGCCTTGGGAGGACGGAAAGGACCTAAATGTTCAACCAATGACACAAATTAACTTATTGGATTCACAAGATTGGTTAAAAACCATAATTGGACAAGAATAACCCTTGGGAGGACGAAAATGACCTAAATGTTCAATCAATGACACAAATGAATTTTTTGGATGCACAAGATTGGTTAAAAACCCTAATTGGACAAGAATAAGCCTTGGGAGGACGAAAATACCCTAAATGTTCATCCAATGACACAAATGAACTTATTGGATGCACAAGATTGGTTAAAAACCTTAATTGGACAAGAATAAGCCCAAGGAGGACGAAAATGTCCTAAATGTTCATCCAATGACACTAACATACCTATTGGATGCACAAGATTGGTTAAAAACCCTAATTGGACAAGATTAAGCCTAGGGATGACGAAAATGACCTAAATGTTAATCTAATGACACAAACACACCTATTGGATGCACAAGATTGGTTAAAAACCCTAATTGGGCAAGAATAAGCCATGGGAGGACGAAAATGCCCTAAATGATAATCCAATGACACAAACATACCTATTGGATGCACAAGATTGGTTAAAAACCCTAATTGGACAAGAATAAGTCTAGGGAGGACAAAAATGACCTAAATGTAAATCCAATGACACAAACACACCTATTGGATGCACATGATTGGTTAAAAATCCTAATTGGACAAAAATAAGCCTAGGGAGGACGAAAATGACCTAAATGTTCATCCAATGACACAAAGGAACTTATTGGATGCACAAGATTGGTTAAATACCCTAATTGGACATGAATAAGCCTTGGGAGGACGAAAATGACCTAAATCTTCATCCAATGACACAAATTAACTTATTGGATGCACAAGATTGGTTAAAAACCCTAATTGGACAAGAATAAGCCTTGGGAGGACGAAAATGCCCTAAATGTTCATCCAAGACCAAGACACCTATTGGATGGACAAGATTGTATAAAAACCCTAATTGGACAAGAATAAGCCTAGGGAGGACCATAGTGACCTAAATGTTCATTCAATGACACAAATGAACTTATTGGATGCACAAGATTTGTTAAATACCCTAATTGGACAAGAATAAGCTTAAGGAGGACGAAAATGACCTAAATGTTCATCCAATGACACAAACACACCTATTGGATGCACAAGATTGGTTTAAAACCCATATTGGACAAGAAGATGCCTAAGGAAGATGAAAATGACCTAAATGTTCATCCAATGACACAAATGAACTTATTGGATGCACAAGATTGGATAAAAACCGTAATTGGACAAGAATAAGCCTTGGGAGGGAGAAAATGACCTAAATGTTTATCCAATGACACAAACACACCTATTGGAAGCACATGATTCGCTAAAAACCCTAATTGGACAAGAATAAGCCCAGGGAGGACGAAAATGACTTAAATTGTCATCCAATGATACAAATGAACTTATTGGATGCACAAGAATGGTTAAAAACCCTAATTGGACAAGAATAAGCCTTGGGAGGACGAAAATGACCTAAATGTTCATCAAATGACACAAACACACCTATTGGATGCACAAGATTGATTAAAAACTCTAATTGGACAAGTATAAGCCAAGGGAGGACGAAAATGCCCTAAATGATAATCCAATGACACAAACACACCTATTGAATGCACAAGATTTGTTAAAAACCATAATTGGACAAGAATAAGCCTAGGGAAGAATAAAATAAACTAAATGGTAATCCAATGACACAAACACACCTATTGGATGCACAAGATTGGTTAAAAACTCTAATTGGACAAGAATAAGCCTAGGGAGGACGAAAATAACCTAAATGTTCATCCAATGACACAAATACACCTATTGGATGCACAAGATTGGTTTAAAACCCAAATTGGACAAGAAGATGCCTAAGGAAGATGAAAATGACCTAAATGTTCATCCAATGACACAAATGAACTTATTGGATGCACAAGATTGGATAAAAACCGTAATTGGACAAGAATAAGCCTTGGGAGGGAGAAAATGACCTAAATGTTTATCCAATGACACAAACACACCTATTGGAAGCACATGATTCGCTAAAAACCCTAATTGGACAAGAATAAGCCCAGGGAGGACGAAAATGACTTAAATTGTCATCCAATGATACAAATGAACTTATTGGATGCACAAGAATGGTTAAAAACCCTAATTGGACAAGAATAAGCCTTGGGAGGACGAAAATGACCTAAATGTTCATCAAATGACACAAACACACCTATTGGATGCACAAGATTGATTAAAAACTGTAATTGGACAAGTATAAGCCAAGGGAGGACGAAAATGCCCTAAATGATAATCCAATGACACAAACACACCTATTGAATGCACAAGATTTGTTAAAAACCATAATTGGACAAGAATAAGCCTAGGGAAGACAAAAATAAACTAAATGGTAATCCAATGACACAAACACACCTATTGGATGCACAAGATTGGTTAAAAACTCTAATTGGACAAGAATAAGCCTAGGGAGGACGAAAATAACCTAAATGTTCATCCAATGACACAAATACACCTATTGGATGCACATGATTGGTTAAAAACCCTAATTGGACAAGAATAAGCCTATGTAGGTCGAAAATGACCTAAATGTTCATCTAATGACACAAAGGAACTTATTGGATGCACAAGATTGGTTAAAAACCCTAATTGGACAAGAATAAGCCATGGGAGGACGAAAATGACCTAAATGTTCAATCAATGACACAAATGAATTTTTTGGATGCACAAGATTGGTTAAAAACCCTAATTGGACAAGAATAAGCCTTGGGAGGACGAAAATACCCTAAATGTTCATCCAATGACACAAATACACCTATTGGATGCACAAGATTGTTTAAAAACCCTAATTGGACAAGAACAAGCCTAGGGAGGACGAGAATGACCTAAATGTTCATCCAATGATACTAACATACCTATTGGATGCACAAGATTGGTTAAAAACCTTAATTGGACAAGAATAAGCCATGAGAGGACGAAAATGCCCTAAAAGATAATCCAATGACACAAACATACCTATTGGATGCACAAGATTGGTTAACACCCCAAATTGGACAAGAATAAGTCTAGGGAGGACAAAAATGACCTAAATGTGAATCCAATGACACAAACACACCTATTGGATGCACAAGATTGGTTAAAAACCATAATTGGACAAGAATAAAGCTAGGGAGGACGAAAATAACCTAAATGTTCATCCAATGACACAAATACACCTATTGGATGCACATGATTGGTTAAAAATCCTAATTGGACAAAAATAAGCCTAGGGAGGACGAAAATGACCTAAATGTTCATCCAATGACACAAAGGAACTTATTGGATGCACAAGATTGGTTAAAAACCCTAATTGGACAAGAATAAGCCTAGGGAGGACCATAGTGACCTAAATGTTCATTCAATGACACAAATGAACTTATTGGATGCACAAGATTTGTTAAATACCCTAATTGGACAAGAATAAGCTTAAGGATGACGAAAATGACCTAAATGTTCATCCAATGACACAAACACACCTATTGGATGCACAAGATTGGTTTAAAACCCAAATTGGACAAGAAGATGCCTAAGGAAGATTAAAATGACCTAAATGTTCATCCAATGACACAAATGAACTTATTGGATGCACAAGATTGGATAAAAACCGTAATTGGGCAAGAATAAGCCTTGGGAAGAAGAAAATGACCTAAATGTTTATCCAATGTCACAAACACACCTATTGGAAGCACATGATTCGCTAAAAACCCTAATTGGACAAGAATAAGCCCAGGGAGGACGAAAATGACTTAAATTGTCATCCAATGATACAAATGAACTTATTGGATGCACAAGATTGGTTAAAAACCCTAATTGGACAAGAATAAGCCTTGGGAGGACGAAAATGACCTAAATGTTCATCCAATGACACAAATACACCTATTGGATGCACCTGATTGGTCAAAAATCCTAATTGGACAAAAATAAGCCTAGGGAGGACGAAAATGACCTAAATGTTCATCCAATGACACAAATTAACTTATTGGATGCACAAGATTGGTTAAAAACCCTAATTGGACAAGAATAAGCCTTGGGAGGACGAAAATGACCTAAATGTTCATCAAATGACACAAACACACCTATTGGATGCACAAGATTGATTAAAAACTGTAATTGGACAAGTATAAGCCAAGGGAGGACGAAAATGCCCTAAATGATAATCCAATGACACAAACACACCTATTGAATGCACAAGATTTGTTAAAAACCATAATTGGACAAGAATAAGCCTAGGGAAGACAAAAATAAACTAAATGGTAATCCAATGACACAAACACACCTATTGGATGCACAAGATTGGTTAAAAACTCTAATTGGACAAGAATAAGCCTAGGGAGGACGAAAATAACCTAAATGTTCATCCAATGACACAAATACACCTATTGGATGCACATGATTGGTTAAAAACCCTAATTGGACAAGAATAAGCCTATGTAGGTCGAAAATGACCTAAATGTTCATCTAATGACACAAAGGAACTTATTGGATGCACAAGATTAGTTAAAAACCCTAATTGGACAAGAATAAGCCATGGGAGGACGAAAATGACCTAAATGTTCAATCAATGACACAAATGAATTTTTTGGATGCACAAGATTGGTTAAAAACCCTAATTGGACAAGAATAAGCCTTGGGAGGACGAAAATACCCTAAATGTTCATCCAATGACACAAATACACCTATTGGATGCACAAGATTGTTTAAAAACCCTAATTGGACAAGAACAAGCCTAGGGAGGACGAGAATGACCTAAATGTTCATCCAATGATACTAACATACCTATTGGATGCACAAGATTGGTTAAAAACCTTAATTGGACAAGAATAAGCCATGAGAGGACGAAAATGCCCTAAAAGATAATCCAATGACACAAACATACCTATTGGATGCACAAGATTGGTTAACACCCCAAATTGGACAAGAATAAGTCTAGGGAGGACAAAAATGACCTAAATGTGAATCCAATGACACAAACACACCTATTGGATGCACAAGATTGGTTAAAAACCATAATTGGACAAGAATAAAGCTAGGGAGGACGAAAATAACCTAAATGTTCATCCAATGACACAAATACACCTATTGGATGCACATGATTGGTTAAAAATCCTAATTGGACAAAAATAAGCCTAGGGAGGACGAAAATGACCTAAATGTTCATCCAATGACACAAATGAACTTATTGGATGCACAAGATTGGTTAAAAACCCTAATTGGACAAGAATAAGCCTAGGGAGGACCATAGTGACCTAAATGTTCATTCAATGACACAAATGAACTTATTGGATGCACAAGATTTGTTAAATACCCTAATTGGACAAGAATAAGCTTAAGGATGACGAAAATGACCTAAATGTTCATCCAATGACACAAACACACCTATTGGATGCACAAGATTGGTTTAAAACCCAAATTGGACAAGAAGATGCCTAAGGAAGATTAAAATGACCTAAATGTTCATCCAATGACACAAATGAACTTATTGGATGCACAAGATTGGATAAAAACCGTAATTGGGCAAGAATAAGCCTTGGGAAGAAGAAAATGACCTAAATGTTTATCCAATGTCACAAACACACCTATTGGAAGCACATGATTCGCTAAAAACCCTAATTGGACAAGAATAAGCCCAGGGAGGACGAAAATGACTTAAATTGTCATCCAATGATACAAATGAACTTATTGGATGCACAAGATTGGTTAAAAACCCTAATTGGACAAGAATAAGCCTTGGGAGGACGAAAATGACCTAAATGTTCATCCAATGACACAAATACACCTATTGGATGCACCTGATTGGTCAAAAATCCTAATTGGACAAAAATAAGCCTAGGGAGGACGAAAATGACCTAAATGTTCATCCAATGACACAAATTAACTTATTGGATGCACAAGATTGGTTAAAAACCCTAATTGGACAAGAATAAGCCTTGGGAGGACGAAAATGACCTAAATGTTCATCAAATGACACAAACACACCTATTGGATGCACAAGATTGATTAAAAACTCTAATTGGACAAGTATAAGCCAAGGGAGGACGAAAATGCCCTAAATGATAATCCAATGACACAAACACACCTATTGAATGCACAAGATTTGTTAAAAACCATAATTGGACAAGAATAAGCCTAGGGAAGAATAAAATAAACTAAATGGTAATCCAATGACACAAACACACCTATTGGATGGACAAGATTGGTTAAAAACTCTAATTGGACAAGAATAAGCCTAGGGAGGACGAAAATAACCTAAATGTTCATCCAATGACACAAATACACCTATTGGATGCACAAGATTGGTTTAAAACCCAAATTGGACAAGAAGATGCCTAAGGAAGATGAAAATGACCTAAATGTTCATCCAATGACACAAATGAACTTATTGGATGCACAAGATTGGATAAAAACCGTAATTGGACAAGAATAAGCCTTGGGAGGGAGAAAATGACCTAAATGTTTATCCAATGACACAAACACACCTATTGGAAGCACATGATTCGCTAAAAACCCTAATTGGACAAGAATAAGCCCAGGGAGGACGAAAATGACTTAAATTGTCATCCAATGATACAAATGAACTTATTGGATGCACAAGAATGGTTAAAAACCCTAATTGGACAAGAATAAGCCTTGGGAGGACGAAAATGACCTAAATGTTCATCAAATGACACAAACACACCTATTGGATGCACAAGATTGATTAAAAACTGTAATTGGACAAGTATAAGCCAAGGGAGGACGAAAATGCCCTAAATGATAATCCAATGACACAAACACACCTATTGAATGCACAAGATTTGTTAAAAACCATAATTGGACAAGAATAAGCCTAGGGAAGACAAAAATAAACTAAATGGTAATCCAATGACACAAACACACCTATTGGATGCACAAGATTGGTTAAAAACTCTAATTGGACAAGAATAAGCCTAGGGAGGACGAAAATAACCTAAATGTTCATCCAATGACACAAATACACCTATTGGATGCACATGATTGGTTAAAAACCCTAATTGGACAAGAATAAGCCTATGTAGGTCGAAAATGACCTAAATGTTCATCTAATGACACAAAGGAACTTATTGGATGCACAAGATTGGTTAAAAACCCTAATTGGACAAGAATAAGCCATGGGAGGACGAAAATGACCTAAATGTTCAATCAATGACACAAATGAATTTTTTGGATGCACAAGATTGGTTAAAAACCCTAATTGGACAAGAATAAGCCTTGGGAGGACGAAAATACCCTAAATGTTCATCCAATGACACAAATACACCTATTGGATGCACAAGATTGTTTAAAAACCCTAATTGGACAAGAACAAGCCTAGGGAGGACGAGAATGACCTAAATGTTCATCCAATGATACTAACATACCTATTGGATGCACAAGATTGGTTAAAAACCTTAATTGGACAAGAATAAGCCATGAGAGGACGAAAATGCCCTAAAAGATAATCCAATGACACAAACATACCTATTGGATGCACAAGATTGGTTAACACCCCAAATTGGACAAGAATAAGTCTAGGGAGGACAAAAATGACCTAAATGTGAATCCAATGACACAAACACACCTATTGGATGCACAAGATTGGTTAAAAACCATAATTGGACAAGAATAAAGCTAGGGAGGACGAAAATAACCTAAATGTTCATCCAATGACACAAATACACCTATTGGATGCACATGATTGGTTAAAAATCCTAATTGGACAAAAATAAGCCTAGGGAGGACGAAAATGACCTAAATGTTCATCCAATGACACAAAGGAACTTATTGGATGCACAAGATTGGTTAAAAACCCTAATTGGACAAGAATAAGCCTAGGGAGGACCATAGTGACCTAAATGTTCATTCAATGACACAAATGAACTTATTGGATGCACAAGATTTGTTAAATACCCTAATTGGACAAGAATAAGCTTAAGGAGGACGAAAATGACCTAAATGTTCATCCAATGACACAAACACACCTATTGGATGCACAAGATTGGTTTAAAACCCAAATTGGACAAGAAGATGCCTAAGGAAGATTAAAATGACCTAAATGTTCATCCAATGACACAAATGAACTTATTGGATGCACAAGATTGGATAAAAACCGTAATTGGGCAAGAATAAGCCTTGGGAGGAAGAAAATGACCTAAATGTTTATCCAATGTCACAAACACACCTATTGGAAGCACATGATTCGCTAAAAACCCTAATTGGACAAGAATAAGCCCAGGGAGGACGAAAATGACTTAAATTGTCATCCAATGATACAAATGAACTTATTGGATGCACAAGATTGGTTAAAAACCCTA
Source organism: Cicer pinnatifidum (assembly GCA_037974775.1). Taxonomy (NCBI): domain Eukaryota; kingdom Viridiplantae; phylum Streptophyta; class Magnoliopsida; order Fabales; family Fabaceae; genus Cicer; species Cicer pinnatifidum. The sequence goes on along the minus strand of JBBPBR010000004.1, from coordinate 21,435,544 downwards.
ATTGGACAAGAATAAGCCTTGGGAGGACGAAAATGACCTAAATGTTCATCCAATGACACAAATACACCTATTGGATGCACCTGATTGGTCAAAAATCCTAATTGGACAAAAATAAGCCTAGGGAGGACGAAAATGACCTAAATGTTCATCCAATGACACAAATTAACTTATTGGATGCACAAGATTGGTTAAAAACCCTAATTGGACAAGAATAAGCCTTGGGAGGACGAAAATGCCCTTAATGTTCATCCAAGACCAAGACACCTATTGGATGGACAAGATTGTTTAAAAACCCTAATTGGACAAGAATAAGCCTAGGGAGGACCATAATGACCTAAATGTTCATTCAATGACACAAATAAACTTATTGGATGCACAAGATTGGTTAAAAACCCTAATTGGACAAGAATAAGCCTAGGGAGGACCATAGTGACCTAAATGTTCATTCAATGACACAAATGAACTTATTGGATGCACAAGATTTGTTAAATACCCTAATTGGACAAGAATAAGCCTAAGGAGGACGAAAATGTCCTAAATGTTCATCTAATGACACAAACATACCTATTGGATGCCCAAGATTGGTTAAAAACCCTAATTGGACAAGAAGATGCCTAAGGAAGACGAAAATGACCTAAATGTTCATCCAATGACACAAATGAACTTATTGAATGCACAAGAATGGATAAAAACCCTAATTGGACAAGAATAAGCCTTGGGAGGAAGAAAATGACCTAAATGTTCATCCAATGACACAAACACACCTATTGGAAGCACATGATTGGTTAAAAACCCTAATTGGACAAGAATAAGCCTAGGGAGGACGAAAATGACTTAAATTGTCATCCAATGACACAAATGAACTTATTGGATGCACAAGATTGGTTGAAAACCCTAATTGGACAAGAATAAGCCTTGGGAGGACGAAAATGACCTAAATGTTCATCAAATGACACAAACACACCTATTGGATGCACAAGATTGTTTCAAAACTCTAATTGGACAAGTATAAGCCAAGGGAGGACGAAAATGCCCTAAATGATAATCCAATGACACAAACACACCTATTGAATGCACAAGATTTATAAAAAACCATAATTGGACAAGAATAAGCCTAGGGAAGACAAAAATGACCTAAATGTTAATCCAATGACACAAACACACCTATTGGATGCACAAGATTGGTTAAAAACTCTAATTGGACAAGAATAAGCCTAGGGAGGACGAAAATAACCTAAATGTTCATCCAATGACACAAATACACCTATTGGATGCACATGATTGGTTAAAAACCCTAACTGGACAAGAATAAGCCTATGTAGGTCGAAAATGACCTAAATGTTCATCCAATGACACAAAGGAACTTATTGGATGCACAAGATTGGTTAAAAACCCTAATTGGACAAGAATAAGCCTTGGGAGGTCGGAAAGGACCTAAAAGTTCAACCAATGACACGAATTAACTTATTGGATGCACAAGATTGGTTAAAAACCTTAATTGAAAAAGAATAATCCTTGGGAGGACGAAAATGTCCTAAATGTTCATCCATTGACACAAACACACCTATTGGATGCACAAGATTGTTTAAAAACCCTATTTGGACAAGAATAGGCCTAGGGAGGACCAAAATGACCTAAATGTTCATTGAATGACACAAATGAACTTATTGGATGCACAAGATTTGTTAAAAACCCTAATTGGACAAGAATAAGGCTAGGGAGGACGAAAATGACCTAAATGTTCATCCAATGACACAAACACACCTATTGGATGTACATGATTGGTTAAAAACCCTAATTGGACAAGAATAAGCCTTGGGAGGACGAAAATGACCTAAATGTTCATTCAATGATACAAATGAACTTATTGGATGCACAAGATTGGTTAAAAACCCTAATTGGACAAGAATAAGCCTTGGGAGGACGAAAATGCCCTAAATGTTCATCCAATGACACAAACACACCTATTGGATACACAAGATTTTTTAAAAACCCTAATTGGACAAGAATAAGCCTAGAGATGACGAAAATGACCTAAATGTTCATCCTGTGACACAAATGAACTTATTGGATGCACAAGATTGGTTAAAAACCCTAATTGGACAAGAATAAGCCTAAGGAGGACAAAAATGACATAAATGTTCATCCAATGACACTAACATACCTATTGGATGCACAAGATTGGTTAAAAACCCTAATTGGACAAGAATAAGCCTAGGGAGCACAAAAATGACCTGAATGTTAATCTAATGACACAAACACACCTATTGGATGCACAAGATTGGTTAAAAACCCTAATTGGACAAGAATAAGCCCAGGGAGGACGAAAATGCCCTAAATGACAATCCAATGTCACAAACACACCTATTGGATGCACAAGATTGTTTAAAAATACTAATTGGACAAGAATAAGCCTAGGGAGGACGAAAATAACCTAAATGTTCATCCAATGACACAAATTAACTTATTGGATGCAAAAGATTTGTTAAAAACCCTAATTGGACAAGATTAAGCCTAAGGAAGACGAAAATTATCTAAATGTTCATCCAATGACACAAATGAACTTATTGGATGCACAAGATTGGATATAAACCCTAATTGGACAAGAATAAGCCTTGGGAGGATGAAAATGCCCTAAATGTTCATCCAATGAGACAAACACACCTATTGGATGCACAAGATTGGTTAAAAACCCTAATTGGACAAGAATAAGCCTAGGGATGACGAAAATAACCTAAATGTTCATCCAATGACACAAATACACCTATTGGATGCACATGATTGGTTAAAAACCCTAATTGGACAAGAAGATGCCTAAGGAAGACGAAAATGACCTAAATGTTCATCCAATGACACAAATGAACTTATTGGATGCACAAGATTGGATAAAAACCCTAATTAGACAAGAATAAGCCTTGGGAGGAAGAAAATGACCTAAATGTTCATCCAATGACACAAACACACCTATTGGATGCACAAGATTGTTTAAAAATACTAATTGGACAAGAATAAGCCTAGGGAGGACGAAAATAACCTAAATGTTCATCCAATGACACAAATTAACTTATTGGATGCACAAGATTTGTTAAAAACCCTAATTGGACAAGATTAAGCCTAAGGAAGACAAAAATGACCTAAATGTTCATCCAATGACACAAATGAACTTATTGGATGCACAAGATTGGATATAAACCCTAATTGGACAAGAATAAGCCTTGGGAGGACGAAAATGCCCTAAATGTTCATCCAATGAGACAAACACACCTATTGGATGCACAAGATTGGTTAAAAACCCTAATTGGACAAGAATAAGCCTAGGGATGACGAAAATAACCTAAATGTTCATCCAATGACACAAATACACCTATTGGATGCACATGATTGGTTAAAAACCCTTATTGGACAAGAAGATGCCTAAGGAAGACGAAAATGACCTAAATGTTCATCCAATGACACAAACACACCTATTGGATGCACAAGATTGGTTAAAAACCCTAATTGGACAAGAATAAGCCTAGGGAGGACGAAAATAACCTAAATGTTCATCCAATGATACAAATACACCTATTGGATGCACATGATTGGTTAAAAACCCTAATTGGACAAGAAGATGCCTAAGGAAGACGAAAATGACCTAAATGTTCATCCAATGACACAAACACACCTATTGGATGCACATGATTGGTTAAAAACCCTAATTGGACGAGAATAAGCCTAGGGACGACGAAAATGACCTAAATGTTCATCCAATGACACAAATGAACTTATTGGATGCACAAGATTGGTTAAAAACCCTAATTGGACAAGAATAAGCCATGGGAGGACAAAAATGCCCTAAATGATCATCCAATGACACAAACACACCTATTGGATGCACAAGATTGTTTAAAAACCCTAATTGGACAAGAATAAGCCTAGCGAGGACCAAAATGACTTAAATTTTCATTCAATAACACAAATGAACTTATTGGATGCACAAGATTTGTTAAAAACCCTAATTGGACAAGAATAAGCCTAAGGGTGATGAAAATGCCCTAAATGTTCATCCAATGAGACAAACACACCTATTGGATGCACAAGATTGGTTAAAAACCCTAATTGGACAAGAATAAGCCTAGGGATGACGAAAATAACCTAAATGTTCATCCAATGACACAAATACACCTATTGGATGCACATGATTTGTTAAAAACCCTAATTGGACAAGAAGATGCCTAAGGAAGACGAAAATGACCTAAATGTTCATCCAATGACACAAATGAACTTATTGGATGCACAAGATAGGATAAAAACCCTAATTGGACAAGAATAAGCCTTGGGAGGAAGAAAATGACCTAAATGTTCATCCAATGACACAAACACACCTATTGGATGCACAAGATTGTTTAAAAATACTAATTGGACAAGAATAAGCCTAGGGAGGACGAAAATAACCTAAATGTTCATCCAATGACACAAACACACCTATTGGATGCAAAAGATTTGTTAACAACCCTAATTGGACAAGATTAAGGCTAAGGAAGACGAAAATGACCTAAATGTACATCCAATGACACAAATGAAATTATTGGATGCACAAGATTGGATATAAACCCTAATTGGAGAAGAATAAGCCTTGGGAGGACGAAAATGCCCTAAATGTTCATCCAATGAGACAAACACACCTATTGGATGCACAAGATTGGTTAAAAACCCTAATTGGACAAGAATAAGCCTAGGGATGACAAAAATAACCTAAATGTTCATCCAATGACACAAATACACCTATTGGATGCACATGATTGGTTAAAAACCCTAATTGGACAAGAAGATGCCTAAGGAAGACGAAAATGACCTAAATGTTCATCCAATGACACAAATGAACTTATTGGATGCACAAGATTGGATAAAAACCCTAATTGGACAAGAATAAGCCTTGGGAGGAAGAAAATGACCTAAATGATCATCCAATGACACAAACACACCTATTGGATGCACAAGATTGTTTAAAAATACTAATTGGACCAGAATAAGCCTAGGGAGGACGAAAATAACCTAAATGTTCATCCAATGACACAAATTAACTTATTGGATGCAAAAGATTTGTTAAAAACCCTAATTGGACAAGATTAAGGCTAAGGAAGACGAAAATGACCTAAATGTTCATCCAATGACACAAATGAACTTATTGGATGCACAAGATTGGATATAAACCCTAATTGGACAAGAATAAGCCTTGGGAGGACGAAAATGCCCTAAATGTTCATCCAATGAGACAAACACACCTATTGGATGCACAAGATTGGTTAAAAACCCTAATTGGACAAGAATAAGCCTAGGGATGACGAAAATAACCTAAATGTTCATCCAATGACACAAATACACCTATTGGATGCACATGATTGGTTAAAAACCCTAATTGGACAAGAAGATGCCTAAGGAAGACGAAAATGACCTAAATGTTCATCCAATGACACAAACACACCTGCTGGATGCACAAGATTGGTTAAAAACCCTAATTGGACAAGAATAAGCCTAGGGAGGACGAAAATAACCTAAATGTTCATCCAATGACACAAATACACCTATTGGATGCACTTGATTGGTTAAAAACCCTAATTAGACGAGAATAAGCCTAGGGACGACGAAAATGACCTAAAAGTTCATCCAATGACACAAAGGAACTTATTGGATTCACAAGATTGTTTAAAAACCCCAATTGGACAAGAATAAGCCTTGGGAGGACGAAAATGACCTAAATGTTCATCCAGTGACACAAATTAACTTATTGGATGCACAAGATTGGTTAAAAACCCTAATTGGACAAGAATAAGCCTTGGGAGGACGAAAATGCCCTAAATGTTCATCCAATGACACAAACACACCTATTGGTTGCAGAAGATTGTTTAAAAACCCTAATTGGACAAGAATAAGCCTAGGGAGGACCAAAATGACCTAAATGTTCATTCAATGACACAAATGAACTTATTGGATGCACAAGATTGGTTAAAACCCTAATTGGACAAGAATAAGCCTTGGGAAAACGAAATTGACCTAAATGTTCATCCAATGACACAAACACACCTATTGGATGCCCAACCTTGGTTAAAAACCCTAATTGGACAAGAATAAGCCTATGGAAGACAAAAATGACCTAAATGTTCATCCAATGACACAAATGAACTTATTGGATGCACAAGATTTGTTAAAAACCCTAATTGGACAAGAATAAGCCTAAGGGTGATGAAAATGCCCTAAATTTCATCCAATGAGACAAACACACCTATTGGATGCACAAGATTGGTTAAAAACCCTAATTGGACAAGAATAAGCCTAGGGATGACGAAAATAACCTAAATGTTCATCCAATGACACAAATACACCTATTGGATGCACATGATTGGTTAAAAACCCTAATTGGACAAGAAGATGCCTAAGGAAGACGAAAATGACCTAAATGTTCATCCAATGACACAAATGAACTTATTGGATGCACAAGATTGGATAAAAACCCTAATTGGACAAGAATAAGGCTTGGGAGGAAGAAAATGACCTAAATGTTCATCCAATGACACAAACACACCTATTGGATGCACAAGATTGTTTAAAAATACTAATTGGACAAGAATAAGCCTAGGGAGGACGAAAATAACCTAAATGTTCATCCAATGACACAAACTAACTTATTGGATGCACAAGATTTTTTAAAAACCCTAATTGGACAAGATTAAGCCTAAGGAAGACGAAAATGACCTAAATGTTCATCCAATGACACAAATGAACTTATTGGATGCACAAGATTGGATATAAACCCTAGTTGGACAAGAATAAGCCTTTGGAGGACGAAAATGCCCTAAATGTTCATCCAATGAGACAAACACACCTATTGGATGCACAAGATTAGTTAAAAACCTTAATTGGACAAGAATAAGCCTAGGGATGACGAAAATAACCTAAATGTTCATCCAATGACACAAATACACCTATTGGATGCACATGATTGGTTAAAAACCCTAATTGGACAAGAAGATGCCTAAGGAAGACGAAAATGACATAAATGTTCATCCAATGACACAAACACACCTATTGGATGCACAAGATTGGTTAAAAACCCTAATTGGACGAGAATAAGCCTAGGGACGACGAAAATGACCTAAATGTTCATCCAATGACACAAAGGAATTTATTGGATGCACAAGATTGTTTAAAAACCCTAATTGGACAAGAATAAGCCTTGGGACGACGAAAATGACCTAAATGTTCATCCAGTGACACAAATTAACTTATTGGATGCACAAGATTGGTTAAAAACCCTAATTGGACAAGAATAAGCCTTGGGAGGACGAAAATGCCCTAAATGTTCATCCAATGACACAAACACACCTATTGGTTGCAGAAGATTGTTTAAAAACCCTAATTGGACAAGAATAAGCCTAGGGAGGACCAAAATGACCTAA
>JBBPBR010000004.1:21403835-21426398 GCA_037974775.1 Cicer pinnatifidum | reverse complement strand
GACGAAAATGACCTAAATGTTCATCCAATGACACAAATGAACTTATTGGATGCACAAGATTGGATAAAAACCCTAATTGGACAAGAATAAGGCTTGGGAGGAAGAAAATGACCTAAATGTTCATCCAATGACACAAACACACCTATTGGATGCACAAGATTGTTTAAAAATACTAATTGGACAAGAATAAGCCTAGGGAGGACGAAAATAACCTAAATGTTCATCCAATGACACAAACTAACTTATTGGATGCACAAGATTTTTTAAAAACCCTAATTGGACAAGATTAAGCCTAAGGAAGACGAAAATGACCTAAATGTTCATCCAATGACACAAATGAACTTATTGGATGCACAAGATTGGATATAAACCCTAGTTGGACAAGAATAAGCCTTTGGAGGACGAAAATGCCCTAAATGTTCATCCAATGAGACAAACACACCTATTGGATGCACAAGATTAGTTAAAAACCTTAATTGGACAAGAATAAGCCTAGGGATGACGAAAATAACCTAAATGTTCATCCAATGACACAAATACACCTATTGGATGCACATGATTGGTTAAAAACCCTAATTGGACAAGAAGATGCCTAAGGAAGACGAAAATGACATAAATGTTCATCCAATGACACAAACACACCTATTGGATGCACAAGATTGGTTAAAAACCCTAATTGGACGAGAATAAGCCTAGGGACGACGAAAATGACCTAAATGTTCATCCAATGACACAAAGGAATTTATTGGATGCACAAGATTGTTTAAAAACCCTAATTGGACAAGAATAAGCCTTGGGACGACGAAAATGACCTAAATGTTCATCCAGTGACACAAATTAACTTATTGGATGCACAAGATTGGTTAAAAACCCTAATTGGACAAGAATAAGCCTTGGGAGGACGAAAATGCCCTAAATGTTCATCCAATGACACAAACACACCTATTGGTTGCAGAAGATTGTTTAAAAACCCTAATTGGACAAGAATAAGCCTAGGGAGGACCAAAATGACCTAATTGTTCATTCAATGACACAAATGAACTTATTGGATGCACAAGATTGGTTAAAACCCTAATTGGACAAGAATAAGCCTTGGGAAAACGAAATTGACCTAAATGTTCATCCAATGACACAAACACACCTATTGGATGCCCAAGCTTGGTTAAAAACCCTAATTGGACAAGAATAAGCCTATGGAAGACGAAAATGTCCTAAATGTTCATCCAATGACACAAATGAACTTATTGGATGCACAAGATTGGTTATAAACCCTAATTAGACAAGAATAAGCCTTGGGAGGACGAAAATGACCTAAATGTTCATCCAATGACACAAATGAACTTATTTGATGCACAAGATTGGTTAAAAACCCTAATTGGACAAGAATAAGCCATGGGAGGACAAAAATGCCCTAAATGATCATCCAATGACACAAACACACCTATTGGATGCACAAGATTGTTTAAAAACCCTATTTGGACAAGAATAAGCCTAGCGATGACCAAAATGACTTAAATTTTCATTCAATAACACAAATGAACTTATTGGATGCACAAGATTTGTTAAAAACCCTAATTGGACAAGAATAAGCCTAAGGGTGATGAAAATGCCCTAAATGTTCATCCAATGAGACAAACACACCTATTGGATGCACAAGATTGGTTAAAAACCCTAATTGGACAAGAATAAGCCTAGGGATGAAGAAAATAACCTAAATGTTTATCCAATGACACAAATACACCTATTGGATGCACATGATTGGTTAAAAACCCTAATTGGACAAGAAGATGCCTAAGGAAGACGAAAATGACCTAAATGTTCATCCAATGACACAAATGAACTTATTGGATGCACAAGATTGGATAAAAACCCTAATTGGACAAGAATAAGCCTTGGGAGGAAGAAAATGACCTAAATGTTCATCCAATGACACAAACACACCTATTGGATGCACAAGATTGTTTAAAAATACTAATTGGACAAGAATAAGCCTAGGGAGGACGAATATAACCTAAATGTTCATCCAATGACACAAATTAACTTATTGGATGCAAAAGATTTGTTAAAAACCCTAGTTGGACAAGATTAAGGCTAAGGAAGACGAAAATGACCTAAATGTTCATCCAATGACACAAATGAACTTATTGGATGCACATGATTGGTTAAAAACCCTAATTGGACAAGAAGATGCCTAAGGAAGACGAAAATGACCTAAATGTTCATCCAATGACACAAACACACCTGCTGGATGCACAAGATTGGTTAAAAACCCTAATTGGACAAGAATAAGCCTAGGGAGGACGAAAATAACCTAAATGTTCATCCAATGACACCAATAAACCTATTGGATGCACATGATTGGTTAAAAACCCTAATTGGACGAGAATAAGCCTAGGGACGACGAAAATGACCTAAATGTTCATCCAATGACACAAAGGAACTTATTGGATGCACAAGATTGTTTAAAAACCCTAATTGGACAAGAATAAGCCTTGGGAGGACGAAAATGACCTAAATGTTCATCCAGTGACACAAATTAACTTATTGGATGCACAAGATTGGTTAAAAACCCTAATTGGACAAGAATAAGCCTTGGGAGGACGAAAATGCCCTAAATGTTCATCCAATGACACAAACACACCTATTGGTTGCAGAAGATTGTTTAAAAACCCTAATTGGACAAGAATAAGCCTAGGGAGGACCAAAATGACCTAAATGTTCATTCAATGACACAAATGAACTTATTGGATGCACAAGATTGGTTAAAACCCTAATTGGACAAGAATAAGCCTTGGGAAAACGAAATTGACCTAAATGTTCATCCAATGACACAAACACACCTATTGGATGCCCAAGCTTGGTTAAAAACCCTAATTGGACAAGAATAAGCCTATGGAAGACGAAAATGTCCTAAATGTTCATCCAATGACACAAATGAACTTATTGGATGCACAAGATTGGTTATAAACCCTAATTAGACAAGAATAAGCCTTGGGAGGACGAAAATGACCTAAATGTTCATCCAATGACACAAATGAACTTATTTGATGCACAAGATTGGTTAAAAACCCTAATTGGACAAGAATAAGCCATGGGAGGACAAAAATGCCCTAAATGATCATCCAATGACACAAACACACCTATTGGATGCACAAGATTGTTTAAAAACCCTAATTGGACAAGAATAAGCCTAGCGATGACCAAAATGACTTAAATTTTCATTCAATAACACAAATGAACTTATTGGATGCACAAGATTTGTTAAAAACCCTAATTGGACAAGAATAAGCCTAATGGTGATGAAAATGCCCTAAATGTTCATCCAATGAGACAAACACACCTATTGGATGCACAAGATTGGTTAAAAACCCTAATTGGACAAGAATAAGCCTAGGGATGAAGAAAATAACCTAAATGTTTATCCAATGACACAAATACACCTATTGGATGCACATGATTGGTTAAAAACCCTAATTGGACAAGAAGATGCCTAAGGAAGACGAAAATGACCTAAATGTTCATCCAATGACACAAATGAACTTATTGGATGCACAAGATTGGATAAAAACCCTAATTGGACAAGAATAAGCCTTGGGAGGAAGAAAATGACCTAAATGTTCATCCAATGACACAAACACACCTATTGGATGCACAAGATTGTTTAAAAATACTAATTGGACAAGAATAAGCCTAGGGAGGACGAAAATAACCTAAATGTTCATCCAATGACACAAATTAACTTATTGGATGCACAAGATTTGTTAAAAACCCTAATTGGACAAGATTAAGCCTAAGGAAGACAAAAATGACCTAAATGTTCATCCAATGACACAAATGAACTTATTGGATGCACAAGATTGGATATAAACCCTAATTGGACAAGAATAAGCCTTGGGAGGACGAAAATGCCCTAAATGTTCATCCAATGAGACAAACACACCTATTGGATGCACAAGATTGGTTAAAAACCCTAATTGGACAAGAATAAGCCTAGGGATGACGAAAATAACCTAAATGTTCATCCAATGACACAAATACACCTATTGGATGCACATGATTGGTTAAAAACCCTTATTGGACAAGAAGATGCCTAAGGAAGACGAAAATGACCTAAATGTTCATCCAATGACACAAACACACCTATTGGATGCACAAGATTGGTTAAAAACCCTAATTGGACAAGAATAAGCCTAGGGAGGACGAAAATAACCTAAATGTTCATCCAATGATACAAATACACCTATTGGATGCACATGATTGGTTAAAAACCCTAATTGGACAAGAAGATGCCTAAGGAAGACGAAAATGACCTAAATGTTCATCCAATGACACAAACACACCTATTGGATGCACATGATTGGTTAAAAACCCTAATTGGACGAGAATAAGCCTAGGGACGACGAAAATGACCTAAATGTTCATCCAATGACACAAATGAACTTATTGGATGCACAAGATTGGTTAAAAACCCTAATTGGACAAGAATAAGCCATGGGAGGACAAAAATGCCCTAAATGATCATCCAATGACACAAACACACCTATTGGATGCACAAGATTGTTTAAAAACCCTAATTGGACAAGAATAAGCCTAGCGAGGACCAAAATGACTTAAATTTTCATTCAATAACACAAATGAACTTATTGGATGCACAAGATTTGTTAAAAACCCTAATTGGACAAGAATAAGCCTAAGGGTGATGAAAATGCCCTAAATGTTCATCCAATGAGACAAACACACCTATTGGATGCACAAGATTGGTTAAAAACCCTAATTGGACAAGAATAAGCCTAGGGATGAAGAAAATAACCTAAATGTTTATCCAATGACACAAATACACCTATTGGATGCACATGATTGGTTAAAAACCCTAATTGGACAAGAAGATGCCTAAGGAAGACGAAAATGACCTAAATGTTCATCCAATGACACAAATGAACTTATTGGATGCACAAGATTGGATAAAAACCCTAATTGGACAAGAATAAGCCTTGGGAGGAAGAAAATGACCTAAATGTTCATCCAATGACACAAACACACCTATTGGATGCACAAGATTGTTTAAAAATACTAATTGGACAAGAATAAGCCTAGGGAGGACGAATATAACCTAAATGTTCATCCAATGACACAAATTAACTTATTGGATGCAAAAGATTTGTTAAAAACCCTAGTTGGACAAGATTAAGGCTAAGGAAGACGAAAATGACCTAAATGTTCATCCAATGACACAAATGAACTTATTGGATGCACATGATTGGTTAAAAACCCTAATTGGACAAGAAGATGCCTAAGGAAGACGAAAATGACCTAAATGTTCATCCAATGACACAAACACACCTGCTGGATGCACAAGATTGGTTAAAAACCCTAATTGGACAAGAATAAGCCTAGGGAGGGCGAAAATAACCTAAATGTTCATCCAATGACACAAATAAACCTATTGGATGCACATGATTGGTTAAAAACCCTAATTGGACGAGAATAAGCCTAGGGACGACGAAAATGACCTAAATGTTCATCCAATGACACAAAGGAACTTATTGGATGCACAAGATTGTTTAAAAACCCTAATTGGACAAGAATAAGCCTTGGGAGGACGAAAATGACCTAAATGTTCATCCAGTGACACAAATTAACTTATTGGATGCACAAGATTGGTTAAAAACCCTAATTGGACAAGAATAAGCCTTGGGAGGACGAAAATGCCCTAAATGGTCATCCAATGACACAAACACACCTATTGGTTGCAGAACATTGTTTAAAAACCCTAATTGGACAAGAATAAGCCTAGGGAGGACCAAAATGACCTAAATGTTCATTCAATGACACAAATGAACTTATTGGATGCACAAGATTGGTTAAAACCCTAATTGGACAAGAATAAGCCTTGGGAAAACGATATTGACCTAAATGTTCATCCAATTACACAAGCACACCTATTGGATGCCCAAGCTTGGTTAAAAACCCTTATTGGACAAGAATAAGCCTATGGAAGACGAAAATGACCTAAATGTTCATCCAATGACACAAATGAACTTATTGGATGCACAACATTGGTTAAAAACCCTAATTGGACAAGAATAAGCCATGGGAGGACGAAAATGCCCTAAATGTTCATCCAATGACACAAACACACCTATTGGATGCACAAGATTGTTTAAAAACCCTAATTGGACAAGAATAAGCCTAGCGAGAACCAAAATGACTTAAATTTTCATTCAATAACACAAATGAACTTATTGGATGCACAAGATTTGTTAAAAACCCTAATTGGACAAGAATAAGCCTAAGGGTGATGAAAATGACCTAAATGTTCATCCAATGAGACAAACACACCTATTGGATGCACAAGATTGGTTAAAAACCCTAATTGGACAAGAATAAGCCTAGGGATGACGAAAATAACCAAAATGTTCATCCAATGACACAAATACACCTATTGGATGCACATGATTGGTTAAAAACCCTAATTGGACAAGAAGATGCCTAAGGAAGACGAAAATGACCTAAATGTTCATCCAATGACACAAATGAACTTATTGGATGCACAAGATTGGATAAAAACCCTAATTGGACAAGAATAAGCCTTGGGAGGAAGAAAATGACCTAAATGTTCATCCAATGACACAAACACACCTATTGGATGCACAAGATTGTTTAAAAATACTAATTGGACATCAATAAGCCTAGGGAGGAAGACAATAACCTAAATGTTCATCCAATGACACAAATTAACTTGTTGGATGCACAAGATTTGTTAAAAACCCTAATTGGACAAGATTAAGCCTAAGGAAGACGAAAATGACCTAAATGTTCATCCAATGACGCAAATGAACTTATTGGATGCACAAGATTGGATATAAACCCTAATTGGACAAGAATAAGCCTTGGGAGGACGAAAATGCCCTAAATGTTCATCCAATGAGACAAACACACCTATTGGATGCACAAGATTGGTTAAAAACCCTAATTGGACAAGAATAAGCCTAGGGAGGACGAAAATAACCTAAATGTTCATCCAATGACACAAATACACCTATTGGATGCACATGATTGGTTAAAAACCCTAATTGGACAAGAAGATGCCTAAGGAAGACGAAAATGACCTAAATGTTCATCCAATGACACAAATGAACTTATTGGATGCACAAGATTGGATAAAAACCCTAATTGGACAAGAATAAGCCTTGGGAGGAAGAAAATGACCTAAATGATCATCCAATGACACAAACACACCTATTGGATGCACAAGATTGTTTAAAAATACTAATTGGACCAGAATAAGCCTAGGGAGGACGAAAATAACCTAAATGTTCATCCAATGACACAAATTAACTTATTGGATGCAAAAGATTTGTTAAAAACCCTAATTGGACAAGATTAAGGCTAAGGAAGACGAAAATGACCTAAATGTTCATCCAATGACACAAATGAACTTATTGGATGCACAAGATTGGATATAAACCCTAATTGGACAAGAATAAGCCTTGGGAGGACGAAAATGCCCTAAATGTTCATCCAATGAGACAAACACACCTATTGGATGCACAAGATTGGTTAAAAACCCTAATTGGACAAGAATAAGCCTAGGGATGACGAAAATAACCTAAATGTTCATCCAATGACACAAATACACCTATTGGATGCACATGATTGGTTAAAAACCCTAATTGGACAAGAAGATGCCTAAGGAAGACGAAAATGACCTAAATGTTCATCCAATGACACAAACACACCTGCTGGATGCACAAGATTGGTTAAAAACCCTAATTGGACAAGAATAAGCCTAGGGAGGACGAAAATAACCTAAATGTTCATCCAATGACACAAATACACCTATTGGATGCACTTGATTGGTTAAAAACCCTAATTAGACGAGAATAAGCCTAGGGACGACGAAAATGACCTAAAAGTTCATCCAATGACACAAAGGAACTTATTGGATTCACAAGATTGTTTAAAAACCCCAATTGGACAAGAATAAGCCTTGGGAGGACGAAAATGACCTAAATGTTCATCCAGTGACACAAATTAACTTATTGGATGCACAAGATTGGTTAAAAACCCTAATTGGACAAGAATAAGCCTTGGGAGGACGAAAATGCCCTAAATGTTCATCCAATGACACAAACACACCTATTGGTTGCAGAAGATTGTTTAAAAACCCTAATTGGACAAGAATAAGCCTAGGGAGGACCAAAATGACCTAAATGTTCATTCAATGACACAAATGAACTTATTGGATGCACAAGATTGGTTAAAACCCTAATTGGACAAGAATAAGCCTTGGGAAAACGAAATTGACCTAAATGTTCATCCAATGACACAAACACACCTATTGGATGCCCAAGCTTGGTTAAAAACCCTAATTGGACAAGAATAAGCCTATGGAAGACGAAAATGTCCTAAATGTTCATCCAATGACACAAATGAACTTATTGGATGCACAAGATTGGTTATAAACCCTAATTAGACAAGAATAAGCCTTGGGAGGACGAAAATGACCTAAATGTTCATCCAATGACACAAATGAACTTATTTGATGCACAAGATTGGTTAAAAACCCTAATTGGACAAGAATAAGCCATGGGAGGACAAAAATGCCCTAAATGATCATCCAATGACACAAACACACCTATTGGATGCACAAGATTGTTTAAAAACCCTAATTGGACAAGAATAAGCCTAGCGATGACCAAAATGACTTAAATTTTCATTCAATAACACAAATGAACTTATTGGATGCACAAGATTTGTTAAAAACCCTAATTGGACAAGAATAAGCCTAATGGTGATGAAAATGCCCTAAATGTTCATCCAATGAGACAAACACACCTATTGGATGCACAAGATTGGTTAAAAACCCTAATTGGACAAGAATAAGCCTAGGGATGAAGAAAATAACCTAAATGTTTATCCAATGACACAAATACACCTATTGGATGCACATGATTGGTTAAAAACCCTAATTGGACAAGAAGATGCCTAAGGAAGACGAAAATGACCTAAATGTTCATCCAATGACACAAATGAACTTATTGGATGCACAAGATTGGATAAAAACCCTAATTGGACAAGAATAAGCCTTGGGAGGACGAAAATGACCTAAATGTTCATCCAATGACACAAATGAACTTATTGGATGCACAAGATTGGTTAAAAACCCTAATTGGACAAGAATAAGCCTAGGGAGGACGAAAATCACCTAAATGTTCATCCAATGACACAAACACACCTATTGGATGCACAAGATTGGTTAAAAACCTTAATTGGACAAGAATAAGCCTAGGGAGGACGAAAATGACCTAAATGTTCATCCAATGACACAAATGAACTTATTGGATGCACAAGATTGGTTAAAAACCCTAATTGGACAAAAATAAGCCTAGGGAGGACGAAAATGACCTAAATGTTCATCCAATGACACAAATGAACTTATTGGATGCAAAAGATTGGTTAAAAACCCTAATTGGACAAGAATAAGCCTAGGGAGGACGAAAATGACCTAAATGTTCGTCCAATGACAAAAACACACCTATTGGATGCACAAGATTGCATAAAATCCCTAATTGGACAAGAATAAGACTAGGGAGGACGAAAATGACCTAAATGTTCATCCAATGACACAAATGAACTTATTGGATGCACAAGATTGGTTAAAAACCCTAATTGGACAAGAATAAGCCTAGGGTGGACGAAATTGACCTAAATGTTCATCCAATGACACAAATGAACTTATTGGATGCACAAGATTGGTTGAAAACCCTAATTGGACAAGAATAAGCCTAGGGAGGACGAAAATGACCTAAATGTTCATCCAATGACACAAATTAACTTATTGGATGCACAAGATTGGTTAAAAACCCTAATTGGACAAGAATAAGCCTTGGGAGGACGAAAATGCCCTAAATGTTCATCCAATGACACAAACACACCTATTGGATGCACAAGATTGGTTAAAAACCCTAATTGGACAAGAATAAGCCTAAGGAAGACGAAAATGACCTAAATGTTCATCCAATGACACAAATGAACTTATTGGATGCACAAGATTGGTTAAAAACCCTAATTGGACAAGAATAAGCCTTGGGAGGACGAAAATGACCTAAATGTTCATCCAATGACACAAAAGAACTTATTGGATGCACAAGATTGGTTAAAAACCCTAATTGGACAAGAATAAGCCTCGGGAGGACGAAAATGCCCTAAATGTTCATCCAATGACACAAACACACCTATTGGATACACAAGATTGTTTAAAAACCCTAATTGGACAAGAATAAGCCTAGAGATGACGAAAATGACCTAAAAGTTCATCCAGTGACTCAAATGAACTTATTGGATGCACAAGATTGGTTAAAATCCCTAATTGGACAAGAATAAGCCTTGGGAGGACGAAATTGACCTAAATGTTCATCCAATGACACAAACACACCTATTGGATGCACATGATTGGTTAAAAACCCTAATTGGACAAGAATAAGCCTATGTAGGTCGAAAATGACCTAAATGTTCATCCAATGACACAAAGGAACTTATTGGATGCACAAGATTGGTTAAAAACCCTAATTGGACAAGAATAAGCCTTGGGAGGACGGAAAGGACCTAAATGTTCAACCAATGACACGAATTAACTTATTGGATACACAAGATTGGTTAAAAACCTTTATTGAACAAGAATAATCCATGGGAGGACGAAAATGTCCTAAATGTTCATCCATTGACACAAACACACCTATTGGATGCACAAGATTGTTTAAAAACCCTAATTGGACAAGAATTAGCCTTGGGAGGACCAAAATGACCTAAATGTTCATTCAATGACACAAATGAACTTATTGGATGCACAAGATTTGTTAAAAACCCTAATTGGACAAGAATAAGGCTAGGGAGGACGAAAATAACCTAAATGTTCATCCAATGACACAAACACACCTATTGGATGTACATGATTGGTTAAAAACCCTAATTGGACAAGAATAAGCCTTGGGAGGACGAAAATGACCTAAATGTTCATCCAATGACACAAAAGAACTTATTGGATGCACAAGATTGGTTAAAAACCCTAATTGGACAAGAATAAGCCTCGGGAGGACGAAAATGCCCTAAATGTTCATCCAATGACACAAACACACCTATTGGATACACAAGATTGTTTAAATACCCTAATTGGACAAGAATAAGCCTAGAGATGACGAAAATGACCTAAAAGTTCATCCAGTGACTCAAATGAACTTATTGGATGCACAAGATTGGTTAAAAACCCTAATTGGACAAGAATAAGCCTAGGGAGGACGAAAATAACCTAAATGTTCATCCAATGACACAAATACACCTATTGGATGCACATGATTGTTTAAAAACCCTAATTGGACGAGAATAAGCCTAGGGAGGACGAAAATGACCTAAATGTTCATCCAATGACACAAAGGAACTTATTGGATGCACAAGATTGTTTAAAAACCCTAATTGGACAAGAATAAGCCTTGGGAGGACGAAAATGACATAAATGTTCATCCAATGACACAAATTAACTTATTGGATGCACAAGATTGGTTATAAACCCTAATTAGACAAGAATAAGCCTTGGGAGGACGAAAATGACCTAAATGTTCATCCAATGAAACGAACACACCTATTGGATGCACAAGATTGTTTAAAAACCCTAATTGGACAAGAATAAGCCTAGCGAGGACCAAAATGACTTAAATTTTCATTCAATAACTCAAATGAACTTATTTGATGCACAAGATTTGTTAAAAACCCTAATTGGACAAGAATAAGCCTAAGGGTGATGAAAATGACCTAAATGTTCATCCAATGACACAAACACATCTATTGGATGCACAAGATTGGTTAAAAACCCTAATTGGACAAGAATAAGCCTAAGGAAGACGAAAATGACCTAAATGTTCATCCAATGACACAAATGAACTTATTGGATGCACAAGATTTGTTAAAAACCCTAATTGGACAAGAATAAGCCTAAGGATGATGAAAATGACCTAAATGTTCATACAATGACACAAATGAAGTTATTGGATGCACAAGATTGGTTAAAAACCCTAATTGGACAAGAATAAGCCATGGGAGGACGAAAATGCCTTAAATGTTCATCCAATGACACAAACACACCTATTGGATGCACAAGATTGTTTAAAAACCCTAATTGGACAAGAATAAGCCTAGCGAGGACCAAAATGACTTAAATTTTCATTCAATAACACAAATGAACTTATTGGATGCACAAGATTTGTTAAAAACCCTAATTGGACAAGAATACGCCTAAGGATGATGAAAATGACCTAAATGTTCATCCAATGACACAAATGAACTTATTGGATGCACATGATTGGTTAAAAACCCTAATTGGACAAGAAGATGCCTAAGGAAGACGAAAATGACCTAAATGTTCATCCAATGACACAAACACACCTGCTGGATGCACAAGATTGGTTAAAAACCCTAATTGGACAAGAATAAGCCTAGGGAGGACGAAAATAACCTAAATGTTCATCCAATGACACCAATAAACCTATTGGATGCACATGATTGGTTAAAAACCCTAATTGGACGAGAATAAGCCTAGGGACGACGAAAATGACCTAAATGTTCATCCAATGACACAAAGGAACTTATTGGATGCACAAGATTGTTTAAAAACCCTAATTGGACAAGAATAAGCCTTGGGAGGACGAAAATGACCTAAATGTTCATCCAGTGACACAAATTAACTTATTGGATGCACAAGATTGGTTAAAAACCCTAATTGGACAAGAATAAGCCTTGGGAGGACGAAAATGCCCTAAATGTTCATCCAATGACACAAACACACCTATTGGTTGCAGAAGATTGTTTAAAAACCCTAATTGGACAAGAATAAGCCTAGGGAGGACCAAAATGACCTAAATGTTCATTCAATGACACAAATGAACTTATTGGATGCACAAGATTGGTTAAAACCCTAATTGGACAAGAATAAGCCTTGGGAATACGATATTGACCTAAATGTTCATCCAATTACACAAGCACACCTATTGGATGCCCAAGCTTGGTTAAAAACCCTTATTGGACAAGAATAAGCCTATGGAAGACGAAAATGACCTAAATGTTCATCCAATGACACAAATGAACTTATTGGATGCACAAGATTGGTTAAAAACCCTAATTGGACAAGAATAAGCCATGGGAGGACGAAAATGCCCTAAATGTTCATCCAATGACACAAACACACCTATTGGATGCACAAGATTGTTTAAAAACCCTAATTGGACAAGAATAAGCCTAGCGAGAACCAAAATGACTTAAATTTTCATTCAATAACACAAATGAACTTATTGGATGCACAAGATTTGTTAAAAACCCTAATTGGACAAGAATAAGCCTAAGGGTGATGAAAATGACCTAAATGTTCATCCAATGAGACAAACACACCTATTGGATGCACAAGATTGGTTAAAAACCCTAATTGGACAAGAATAAGCCTAGGGATGACGAAAATAACCAAAATGTTCATCCAATGACACAAATACACCTATTGGATGCACATGATTGGTTAAAAACCCTAATTGGACAAGAAGATGCCTAAGGAAGACGAAAATGACCTAAATGTTCATCCAATGACACAAATGAACTTATTGGATGCACAAGATTGGATAAAAACCCTAATTGGACAAGAATAAGCCTTGGGAGGAAGAAAATGACCTAAATGTTCATCCAATGACACAAACACACCTATTGGATGCACAAGATTGTTTAAAAATACTAATTGGACATCAATAAGCCTAGGGAGGACGACAATAACCTAAATGTTCATCCAATGACACAAATTAACTTGTTGGATGCACAAGATTTGTTAAAAACCCTAATTGGACAAGATTAAGCCTAAGGAAGACGAAAATGACCTAAATGTTCATCCAATGACACAAATGAACTTATTGGATGCACAAGATTGGATATAAACCCTAATTGGACAAGAATAAGCCTTGGGAGGACGAAAATGCCCTAAATGTTCATCCAATGAGACAAACACACCTATTGGATGCACAAGATTGGTTAAAAACCCTAATTGGACAAGAATAAGCCTAGGCATGACGAAAATAACCTAAATGTTCATCCAATGACACAAATACACCTACTGGATGCACATGATTGGTTAAAAACCCTAATTGGACAAGAAGATGCCTAAAGAAGACGAAAATGACCTAAATGTTCATCCAATGACACAAACACTCCTATTGGATGCACAAGATTGGTTAAAAACCCTAATTGGACAAGAATAAGCCTAGGGAGGACGATAATAACCTAAATGTTCATCCAATGACACAAATACACCTATTGGATGCACATGATTGTTTAAAAACCCTAATTGGACGAGAATAAGCCTAGGGAGGACGAAAATGACCTAAATGTTCATCCAATGACACAAAGGAACTTATTGGATGCACAAGATTGTTTAAAAACCCTAATTGGACAAGAATAAGCCTTGGGAGGACGAAAATGACATAAATGTTCATCCAATGACACAAATTAACTTATTGGATGCACAACATTGGTTATAAACCCTAATTAGACAAGAATAAGCCTTGGGAGGACAAAAATGACCTAAATGTTCATCCAATGACACGAACACACCTATTGGATGCACAAGATTGTTTAAAAACCCTAATTGGACAAGAATAAGCCTAGCGAGGACCAAAATGACTTAAATTTTCATTCAATAACACAAATGAACTTATTTGATGCACAAGATTTGTTAAAAACCCTAATTGGACAAGAATAAGCCTAAGGGTGATGAAAATGACCTAAATGTTCATCCAATGACACAAACACATCTATTGGATGCACAAGATTGGTTAAAAACCCTAATTGGACAAGAATAAGCCTAAGGAAGACGAAAATGACCTAAATGTTCATCCAATGACACAAATGAACTTATTGGATGCACAAGATTTGTTAAAAACCCTAATTGGACAAGAATAAGCCTAAGGATGATGAAAATGACCTAAATGTTCATACAATGACACAAATGAAGTTATTGGATGCACAAGATTGGTTAAAAACCCTAATTGGACAAGAATAAGCCATGGGAGGACGAAAATGCCTTAAATGTTCATCCAATGACACAAACACACCTATTGGATGCACAAGATTGTTTAAAAACCCTAATTGGACAAGAATAAGCCTAGCGAGGACCAAAATGACTTAAATTTTCATTCAATAACACAAATGAACTTATTGGATGCACAAGATTTGTTAAAAACCCTAATTGGACAAGAATACGCCTAAGGATGATGAAAATGACCTAAATGTTCATACAATGACACAAACACATCTATTGGATGCACAAGATTGGTTAAAAACCCTAATTGGACAAGAATAAGCCTAAGGAAGACGAAAATGACCTAAATGTTAAACCAATGACACAAATGAACTTATTGGATGCACAAGATTGGATAAAATCCCTAATTGGACAAGAATAAGCCTTGGGAGGACGAAATTGACCTAAATGTTCATCCAATGACACAAACACACCTATTGGATGCACATCATTGGTTAAAAACCCTAATTGGACAAGAATAAGCCTAGGGAGGACGAAATTGACCTAAATGTTCATCCAATTACACAAATGCACTTATTGGATGCACAAGATTGGTTAAAATCCCTAATTGGACAAGAATAAGCCTTGGGAGGACGAAATTGACCTAAATGTTCATCCAATGACACAAACACACCTATTGGATGCACATGATTGGTTAAAAACCCTAATTGGACAAGAATAAGCCTATGTAGGTCGAAAATGACCTAAATGTTCATCCAATGACACAAAGGAACTTATTGGATGCACAAGATTGGTTAAAAACCCTAATTGGACAAGAATAAGCCTTGGGAGGACGGAAAGGACCTAAATGTTCAACCAATGACACGAATTAACTTATTGGATACACAAGATTGGTTAAAAACCTTTATTGAACAAGAATAATCCATGGGAGGACGAAAATGTCCTAAATGTTCATCCATTGACACAAACACACCTATTGGATGCACAAGATTGTTTAAAAACCCTAATTGGACAAGAATTAGCCTTGGGAGGACCAAAATGACCTAAATGTTCATTCAATGACACAAATGAACTTATTGGATGCACAAGATTTGTTAAAAACCCTAATTGGACAAGAATAAGGCTAGGGAGGACGAAAATAACCTAAATGTTCATCCAATGACACAAACACACCTATTGGATGTACATGATTGGTTAAAAACCCTAATTGGACAAGAATAAGCCTTGGGAGGACGAAAATGACCTAAATGTTCATCCAATGACACAAAAGAACTTATTGGATGCACAAGATTGGTTAAAAACCCTAATTGGACAAGAATAAGCCTCGGGAGGACGAAAATGCCCTAAATGTTCATCCAATGACACAAACACACCTATTGGATACACAAGATTGTTTAAAAACCCTAATTGGACAAGAATAAGCCTAGAGATGACGAAAATGACCTAAAAGTTCATCCAGTGACTCAAATGAACTTATTGGATGCACAAGATTGGTTAAAATCCCTAATTGGACAAGAATAAGCCTTGGGAGGACGAAATTGACCTAAATGTTCATCCAATGACACAAACACACCTATTGGATGCACATGATTGGTTAAAAACCCTAATTGGACAAGAATAAGCCTATGTAGGTCGAAAATGACCTAAATGTTCATCCAATGACACAAAGGAACTTATTGGATGCACAAGATTGGTTAAAAACCCTAATTGGACAAGAATAAGCCTTGGGAGGACGGAAAGGACCTAAATGTTCAACCAATGACACGAATTAACTTATTGGATACACAAGATTGGTTAAAAACCTTTATTGAACAAGAATAATCCATGGGAGGACGAAAATGTCCTAAATGTTCATCCATTGACACAAACACACCTATTGGATGCACAAGATTGTTTAAAAACCCTAATTGGACAAGAATTAGCCTTGGGAGGACCAAAACGACCTAAATGTTCATTCAATGACACAAATGAACTTATTGGATGCACAAGATTTGTTAAAAACCCTAATTGGACAAGAATAAGGCTAGGGAGGACGAAAATAACCTAAATGTTCATCCAATGACACAAACACACCTATTGGATGTACATGATTGGTTAAAAACCCTAATTGGACAAGAATAAGCCTTGGGAGGACGAAAATGACCTAAATGTTCATCCAATGACACAAAAGAACTTATTGGATGCACAAGATTGGTTAAAAACCCTAATTGGACAAGAATAAGCCTCGGGAGGACGAAAATGCCCTAAATGTTCATCCAATGACACAAACACACCTATTGGATACACAAGATTGTTTAAATACCCTAATTGGACAAGAATAAGCCTAGAGATGACGAAAATGACCTAAAAGTTCATCCAGTGACTCAAATGAACTTATTGGATGCACAAGATTGGTTAAAAACCCTAATTGGACAAGAATAAGCCTAGGGAGGACGAAAATAACCTAAATGTTCATCCAATGACACAAATACACCTATTGGATGCACATGATTGTTTAAAAACCCTAATTGGACGAGAATAAGCCTAGGGAGGACGAAAATGACCTAAATGTTCATCCAATGACACAAAGGAACTTATTGGATGCACAAGATTGTTTAAAAACCCTAATTGGACAAGAATAAGCCTTGGGAGGACGAAAATGACATAAATGTTCATCCAATGACACAAATTAACTTATTGGATGCACAAGATTGGTTATAAACCCTAATTAGACAAGAATAAGCCTTGGGAGGACGAAAATGACCTAAATGTTCATCCAATGACACGAACACACCTATTGGATGCACAAGATTGTTTAAAAACCCTAATTGGACAAGAATAAGCCTAGCGAGGACAAAAATGACTTAAATTTTCATTCAATAACACAAATGAACTTATTTGATGCACAAGATTTGTTAAAAACCCTAATTGGACAAGAATAAGCCTAAGGGTGATGAAAATGACCTAAATGTTCATCCAATGACACAAACACATCTATTGGATGCACAAGATTGGTTAAAAACCCTAATTGGACAAGAATAAGCCTAAGGAAGACGAAAATGACCTAAATGTTCATCCAATGACACAAATGAACTTATTGGATGCACAAGATTTGTTAAAAACCCTAATTGGACAAGAATAAGCCTAAGGATGATGAAAATGACCTAAATGTTCATACAATGACACAAATGAAGTTATTGGATGCACAAGATTGGTTAAAAACCCTAATTGGACAAGAATAAGCCATGGGAGGACGAAAATGCCTTAAATGTTCATCCAATGACACAAACACACCTATTGGATGCACAAGATTGTTTAAAAACCCTAATTGGACAAGAATAAGCCTAGCGAGGACCAAAATGACTTAAATTTTCATTCAATAACACAAATGAACTTATTGGATGCACAAGATTTGTTAAAAACCCTAATTGGACAAGAATACGCCTAAGGATGATGAAAATGACCTAAATGTTCATACAATGACACAAACACATCTATTGGATGCACAAGATTGGTTAAAAACCCTAATTGGACAAGAATAAGCCTAAGGAAGACGAAAATGACCTAAATGTTCAACCAATGACACAAATGAACTTATTGGATGCACAAGATTGGATAAAATCCCTAATTGGACAAGAATAAGCCTTGGGAGGACGAAATTGACCTAAATGTTCATCCAATGACACAAACACTCCTATTGGATGCACATCATTGGTTAAAAACCCTAATTGGACAAGAATAAGCCTAGGGAGGACGAAATTGACCTAAATGTTCATCCAATTACACAAATGCACTTATTGGATGCACAAGATTGGTTAAAATCCCTAATTGGACAAGAATAAGCCTTGGGAGGACGAAATTGACCTAAATGTTCATCCAATGACACAAACACACCTATTGGATGCACATGATTGGTTAAAAACCCTAATTGGACAAGAATAAGCCTATGTAGGTCGAAAATGACCTAAATGTTCATCCAATGACACAAAGGAACTTATTGGATGCACAAGATTGGTTAAAAACCCTAATTGGACAAGAATAAGCCTTGGGAGGACGGAAAGGACCTAAATGTTTAACCAATGACACGAATTAACTTATTGGATACACAAGATTGGTTAAAAACCTTTATTGAACAAGAATAATCCATGGGAGGACGAAAATGTCCTAAATGTTCATCCATTGACACAAACACACCTATTGGATGCACAAGATTGTTTAAAAACCCTAATTGGACAAGAATTAGCCTTGGGAGGACCAAAATGACCTAAATGTTCATTCAATGACACAAATGAACTTATTGGATGCACAAGATTTGTTAAAAACCCTAATTGCACAAGAATAAGGCTAGGGAGGACGAAAATAACCTAAATGTTCATCCAATGACACAAACACACCTATTGGATGTACATGATTGGTTAAAAACCCTAATTGGACAAGAATAAGCCTTGGGAGGACGAAAATGACCTAAATGTTCATCCAATGACACAAAAGAACTTATTGGATGCACAAGATTGGTTAAAAACCCTAATTGGACAAGAATAAGCCTCGGGAGGACGAAAATGCCCTAAATGTTCATCCAATGACACAAACACACCTATTGGATACACAAGATTGTTTAAAAATCCTAATTGGACAAGAATAAGCCTAGAGATGACGAAAATGACCTAAAAGTTCATCCAGTGACTCAAATGAACTTATTGGATGCACAAGATTGGTTAAAAACCCTAATTGGACAAGAATAAGCCTAAGGAGGACGAAAATGTCCTAAATGTTCATCCAATGACACTAACATACCTATTGGATGCACAAGATTGGTTAAAAACCCTAATTGGACAAGAATAAGCCTAGGGAGCACAAAAATGACCTAAATGTTAATCTAATGACACAAACACACCTATTGGATGCACAAGATTGGTTAAAAACCCTAATTGGACAAGAATAAGCCCAGGGAGGACGAAAATGCCCTAAATGATAATCCAATGACACAAACACACCTATTGGATGCACAAGATTGTTTAAAAATACTAATTGGACAAGAATAAGCCTAGGGAGGACGAAAATAACCTTAATGTTCATCCAATGACACAAATTAACTTATTGGATGCACAAGATTTGTTAAAAACCCTAATGGGACAAGATTAAGCCTAAGGAAGACGAAAATGACCTAAATGTTCATCCAATGAGACAAATGAACTTATTGGATGCACAAGATTGGATAGAAACCCTAATTGGACAAGAATAAGCCTTGGGAGGACGAAAATGCCCTAAATGTTCATCCAATGACACAAACACACCTATTGGATGCACAAGATTGTTTAAAAACCCTAATTGGACAAGAATAAGCCTAGCGAGGACCAAAATGACTTAAATTTTCATTCAATAACACAAATGAACTTATTGGATGCACAAGATTTGTTAAAAACCCTAATTGGACAAGAATACGCCTAAGGATGATGAAAATGACCTAAATGTTCATACAATGACACAAACACATCTATTGGATGCACAAGATTGGTTAAAAACCCTAATTGGACAAGAATAAGCCTAAGGAAGACGAAAATGACCTAAATGTTAAACCAATGACACAAATGAACTTATTGGATGCACAAGATTGGATAAAATCCCTAATTGGACAAGAATAAGCCTTGGGAGGACGAAATTGACCTAAATGTTCATCCAATGACACAAACACACCTATTGGATGCACATCATTGGTTAAAAACCCTAATTGGACAAGAATAAGCCTAGGGAGGACGAAATTGACCTAAATGTTCATCCAATTACACAAATGCACTTATTGGATGCACAAGATTGGTTAAAATCCCTAATTGGACAAGAATAAGCCTTGGGAGGACGAAATTGACCTAAATGTTCATCCAATGACACAAACACACCTATTGGATGCACATGATTGGTTAAAAACCCTAATTGGACAAGAATAAGCCTATGTAGGTCGAAAATGACCTAAATGTTCATCCAATGACACAAAGGAACTTATTGGATGCACAAGATTGGTTAAAAACCCTAATTGGACAAGAATAAGCCTTGGGAGGACGGAAAGGACCTAAATGTTCAACCAATGACACGAATTAACTTATTGGATACACAAGATTGGTTAAAAACCTTTATTGAACAAGAATAATCCATGGGAGGACGAAAATGTCCTAAATGTTCATCCATTGACACAAACACACCTATTGGATGCACAAGATTGTTTAAAAACCCTAATTGGACAAGAATTAGCCTTGGGAGGACCAAAACGACCTAAATGTTCATTCAATGACACAAATGAACTTATTGGATGCACAAGATTTGTTAAAAACCCTAATTGGACAAGAATAAGGCTAGGGAGGACGAAAATAACCTAAATGTTCATCCAATGACACAAACACACCTATTGGATGTACATGATTGGTTAAAAACCCTAATTGGACAAGAATAAGCCTTGGGAGGACGAAAATGACCTAAATGTTCATCCAATGACACAAAAGAACTTATTGGATGCACAAGATTGGTTAAAAACCCTAATTGGACAAGAATAAGCCTCGGGAGGACGAAAATGCCCTAAATGTTCATCCAATGACACAAACACACCTATTGGATACACAAGATTGTTTAAAAACCCTAATTGGACAAGAATAAGCCTAGAGATGACGAAAATGACCTAAAAGTTCATCCAGTGACTCAAATGAACTTATTGGATGCACAAGATTGGTTAAAATCCCTAATTGGACAAGAATAAGCCTTGGGAGGACGAAATTGACCTAAATGTTCATCCAATGACACAAACACACCTATTGGATGCACATGATTGGTTAAAAACCCTAATTGGACAAGAATAAGCCTATGTAGGTCGAAAATGACCTAAATGTTCATCCAATGACACAAAGGAACTTATTGGATGCACAAGATTGGTTAAAAACCCTAATTGGACAAGAATAAGCCTTGGGAGGACGGAAAGGACCTAAATGTTCAACCAATGACACGAATTAACTTATTGGATACACAAGATTGGTTAAAAACCTTTATTGAACAAGAATAATCCATGGGAGGACGAAAATGTCCTAAATGTTCATCCATTGACACAAACACACCTATTGGATGCACAAGATTGTTTAAAAACCCTAATTGGACAAGAATTAGCCTTGGGAGGACCAAAATGACCTAAATGTTCATTCAATGACACAAATGAACTTATTGGATGCACAAGATTTGTTAAAAACCCTAATTGGACAAGAATAAGGCTAGGGAGGACGAAAATAACCTAAATGTTCATCCAATGACACAAACACACCTATTGGATGTACATGATTGGTTAAAAACCCTAATTGGACAAGAATAAGCCTTGGGAGGACGAAAATGACCTAAATGTTCATCCAATGACACAAAAGAACTTATTGGATGCACAAGATTGGTTAAAAACCCTAATTGGACAAGAATAAGCCTCGGGAGGACGAAAATGCCCTAAATGTTCATCCAATGACACAAACACACCTATTGGATACACAAGATTGTTTAAA
>JBBPBR010000004.1:21384124-21403825 GCA_037974775.1 Cicer pinnatifidum | reverse complement strand
CCTATTGGATGCACATCATTGGTTAAAAACCCTAATTGGACAAGAATAAGCCTAGGGAGGACGAAATTGACCTAAATGTTCATCCAATTACACAAATGCACTTATTGGATGCACAAGATTGGTTAAAATCCCTAATTGGACAAGAATAAGCCTTGGGAGGACGAAATTGACCTAAATGTTCATCCAATGACACAAACACACCTATTGGATGCACATGATTGGTTAAAAACCCTAATTGGACAAGAATAAGCCTATGTAGGTCGAAAATGACCTAAATGTTCATCCAATGACACAAAGGAACTTATTGGATGCACAAGATTGGTTAAAAACCCTAATTGGACAAGAATAAGCCTTGGGAGGACGGAAAGGACCTAAATGTTTAACCAATGACACGAATTAACTTATTGGATACACAAGATTGGTTAAAAACCTTTATTGAACAAGAATAATCCATGGGAGGACGAAAATGTCCTAAATGTTCATCCATTGACACAAACACACCTATTGGATGCACAAGATTGTTTAAAAACCCTAATTGGACAAGAATTAGCCTTGGGAGGACCAAAATGACCTAAATGTTCATTCAATGACACAAATGAACTTATTGGATGCACAAGATTTGTTAAAAACCCTAATTGCACAAGAATAAGGCTAGGGAGGACGAAAATAACCTAAATGTTCATCCAATGACACAAACACACCTATTGGATGTACATGATTGGTTAAAAACCCTAATTGGACAAGAATAAGCCTTGGGAGGACGAAAATGACCTAAATGTTCATCCAATGACACAAAAGAACTTATTGGATGCACAAGATTGGTTAAAAACCCTAATTGGACAAGAATAAGCCTCGGGAGGACGAAAATGCCCTAAATGTTCATCCAATGACACAAACACACCTATTGGATACACAAGATTGTTTAAAAATCCTAATTGGACAAGAATAAGCCTAGAGATGACGAAAATGACCTAAAAGTTCATCCAGTGACTCAAATGAACTTATTGGATGCACAAGATTGGTTAAAAACCCTAATTGGACAAGAATAAGCCTAAGGAGGACGAAAATGTCCTAAATGTTCATCCAATGACACTAACATACCTATTGGATGCACAAGATTGGTTAAAAACCCTAATTGGACAAGAATAAGCCTAGGGAGCACAAAAATGACCTAAATGTTAATCTAATGACACAAACACACCTATTGGATGCACAAGATTGGTTAAAAACCCTAATTGGACAAGAATAAGCCCAGGGAGGACGAAAATGCCCTAAATGATAATCCAATGACACAAACACACCTATTGGATGCACAAGATTGTTTAAAAATACTAATTGGACAAGAATAAGCCTAGGGAGGACGAAAATAACCTTAATGTTCATCCAATGACACAAATTAACTTATTGGATGCACAAGATTTGTTAAAAACCCTAATGGGACAAGATTAAGCCTAAGGAAGACGAAAATGACCTAAATGTTCATCCAATGAGACAAATGAACTTATTGGATGCACAAGATTGGATAGAAACCCTAATTGGACAAGAATAAGCCTTGGGAGGACGAAAATGCCCTAAATGTTCATCCAATGACACAAACACACCTATTGGATGCACAAGATTGTTTAAAAACCCTAATTGGACAAGAATAAGCCTAGCGAGGACCAAAATGACTTAAATTTTCATTCAATAACACAAATGAACTTATTGGAAGCACAAGATTTGTTAAAAACCCTAATTGGACAAGAATAAGCCTAAGGGTGATAAAAATGACCTAAATGTTCATCCAATGACACAAACACATCTATTGGATGCACAAGATTGCTTAAAAACCCTAATTGGACAAGAATAAGCCTAAGAAAGACGAAAATGACCTAAATGTTCATCCAATGACACAAATGAACTTATTGGATGCACAAGATTGGTTAAAAACCCTAATTGGACAAGAATAAGCCATGGGAGGACGAAAATGCCCTAAATGTTCATCCAATGACACAAACACACCTATTGGATGCACAAGATTGTTTAAAAACCCTAATTGGACAAGAATAATCCTAGCGAGGACCAAAATGACTTAAATTTTCATTCAATAACACAAATGAACTTATTGGATGCACAAGATTTGTTAAAAACCCAAATTGGGCAAGAATAAGCCTAAGGATGATGAAAATGACCTAAATGTTCATCCAATGACACAAACACATCTATTGGATGCACAAGATTGGTTAAAAACCCTAATTGGACAAGAATAAGCCTAAGGAAGACGAAAATGACCTAAATGTTCATCCAATGACACAAATGAACTTATTGGATGCACAAGATTGGTTAAAATCCCTAATTGGACAAGAATAAGCCTTGGGAGGACGAAATTGACCTAAATGTTCATCCAATGACACAAACACAACTATTGGATGCACATGATTGGTTAAAAACCCTAATTGGACAAGAATAAGCCTATGTAGGTCGAAAATGACCTAATTGTTCATCCAATGACACAAAGACACCTATTGGATACACAAGATTGTTTAAAAACCCTAATTGGACAAGAAAAAGCCTAGAGATGACGAAAATGACCTAAATGATTATCCAGTGACACAAATGAACTTATTGGATACACAAGATTTGTTAAAAACCTTAATTGGACAAGAATAAGCCTACGGAGGACGAATATGACCTAAATTTTCATCCAATGACACTAACATACCTATTGGATGCACAAGATTGGTTAAAAATCCTAATTGGACAAGAATAAGCCTAGGGAGCACAAAAATGACCTAAATGTTAATCTAATGACACAAACACACCTATTGGATGCACAAGATTGGTTAAAAACCCTAATTGGACAAGAATAAGCCCAGGGAGGATGAAAATGCCCTAAATGATAATCCAATGACACAAACACACCTATTGGATGCACAAGATTGTTTGAAAATACTAATTGGACAAGAATAAGCCTAGGGAGGACGAAAATAACCTAAATGTTCATCCAATGACACAAATTAACTTATTGGATGCACAAGATTTGTTAAAAACCCTAATTGGACAAGATTAAGCCTAAGGAAGACGAAAATGACCTAAATGTTCATCCAATGACACAAATGAACTTATTGGATGCACAAGATTGGATATAAACCCTAATTGGACAAGAATAAGCCTTGGGAGGACGAAAATACCCTAAATGTTCATCCAATGACACAAAGACACCTATTGGATGCACAAGATTGTTCAAAAACCCTAATTGGACAAGAATAAGCCTAGCGAGGACCAAAATGACTTAAATTTTCATTCAGTAACACAAATGAACTTATTGGATGCTCAAGATTTGTTAAAAACCCTAATTGGACAAGAATAAGCCTAAGGGTGATGAAAATGACCTAAATGTTCATCCAATGACACAAACACATCTATTGGATGCACAAGATTGGTTAAAAACCCTAATTGGACAAGAATAAGTCTAAGGAAGACGTAAATGACCTAAATGTTCATCCAATGACACAAATGAACTTATTGGATGCACAAGATTGGTTAAAAACCCTAATTGGACAAGAATAAGCCTTGGGAGGACGAAAATGACCTAAATGTTCATCCAATGACACAAATGAACTTATTGGATGCACAAGATTGGTTAAAAACCCTAATTGGACAAGAATAAGCCATGGGAGGACGAAAATGCCCTAAATGTTCATCCAATGACATAAACACACCTATTGGATGCACAAGATTGTTTAAAAACCCTAATTGGACAAGAATAAGCCTAGCGAGGACCAAAATGACTTAAATTTTCATTCAATAACACAAATGAACTTATTGGATGCACAAGATTTGTTAAAAACCCTAATTGGACAAGAATAAGCCTAAGGGTGATGAAAATGACCTAAATGTTCATCCAATGACACAAATACATCTATTGGATGCACAAGATTGGTTAAAAACCCTAATTGGATAAGAATAAGCCTAAGGAAGACGAAAATGACCTAAATGTTCATCCAATGACACAAATGAACTTATTGGATGCACAAGATTGGATAAAAACCCTAATTGGACAAGAATAAGCCTTGGGAGGACGAAATTGACCTAAATGTTCATCCAATGACACAAAGAAACCTAATGGATACACAAGATTGTTTAAAAACCCTAATTGGACAAGAAAAAGCCTAGAGATGACGAAAATGACCTAAATGTTTATCCAGTGACTGAACTTATTGGATGCACAAGATTGTTTAAAACCCTAATTGGACAAGAATAAGCCTAGGGAGCACAAAAATGACCTAAATGTGAATCTAATGACACAAACACACCTATTGGATGCACAAGATTGGTTAAAAAACCTAATTGGACAAGAATAAGCCAAGGGAAGACGAAAATGCCCTAAATGATAATCCAATGATACAAACACACCTATTGGATGCACAAGATTGTTTAAAAATACTAATTGGACAAGAATAAGCCTAGGGAGGACGAAAATAACCTAAATGTTCATCCAATGACACAAATTAACTTATTGGATGCACAAGATTTGTTAAAAGCCCTAATTGGACAAGATTAAGCCTAAGGAAGACGAAAATGACCTAAATGTTCATCCAATGACACAAATGAACTTATTGGATGCACAAGATTGGATATAAACCCTAATTGGACAAGAATAAGCCTTGGGAGGACGAAAATGCCCTAAATGTTCATCCAATGAGACAAACACACCTATTGGATGCACAAGATTGGTTAAAAACCCTAATTGGACAAGAATAAGCCTAGGGATGACGAAAATAACCTAAATGTTCATCCAATGACACAAATACACCTATTGGATGCACATGATTGGTTAAAAACCCTAATTGGACAAGAATAAGCCTAAGGAGGACGAAAATGACCTAAATGTTCCTCCAATGACACAAAGACACCTATTGGATGCACAAGATTGGTTAAAAACCCTAATTGGACAAGAATAAGTCTAGGGAGGACGAAAATAACCTAAATGTTCGTCCAATGACACAAATACACCTATTGGATGCACATGATTGGTTAAAAACCCTAATTGGACGAGAATAAGTCTAGGGAGGACGAAAATGACCTAAATGTTCATCCAATGACACAAAGGAACTTATTGGATGCACAAGATTGTTTAAAACCCTAATTGGACAAGAATAAGCCTTGGGAGGACGAAAATGACCTAAATGTTCATTCAATGACACAAATTAACTTATTGGATGCACAAGATTGGTTAAAAACCCTAATTGGACAAGAATAAGCCTTGGGAGGACGAAAATGCCCTAAATGTTCATCCAATGACACAAACACACCTATTGGATGCACAAGATTGTTTAAAAACCCTAATTCGACAAGAATAAGCCTAGGGAGGACCAAAATGACCTAAATGTTCATTCAATGACACAAATGAACTTATTGGATGCACAAGATTTGTTAAAAACCCTAATTGGACAAGAATAAGCCTAAGGAGGACGAAAATGACCTAAATGTTAATCCAATGACACAAACACACCTATTGGATGCACAAGATTGGTTAAAAACCCTAATTGGACAAGAATATGCCTAGGGAGGACGAAAATGACCTAATTGATCATCCAATGACACAAACACACCTATTGGATGCACAAGATTGGTTAAAAACCCTAATTGGACAAGAATATGCCTAGGGAGGACAAAAATGACCTAAATATTAATTCAATGACACAAATAAACTTATCGGATGCACAAGATTGGTTAAAAACCCTAATTGGACAAGAATAAGCCTAGGGAGGACGAAAATGACCTAATTGATCATCCAATGACACAAACACACCTATTGGATGCACAAGATTGGTTAAAAACCCTAATTGGACAAGAATATGCCTAGGGAGGACGAAAATGACCTAATTGATCATCCAATGACACAAACACACCTATTGGATGCACAAGATTGGTTAAAAACCCTAATTGGACAAGAATAAGCCTAGGGAGGACAAAAATGACCAAAATGTTAATCAAATGACACAACTCAACTTATTGGATGCACAAGATTGGTTAAAAACCCTAATTGGACAAGAATAAGCATAGGGAGGACGAAAATGACCTAATTGATCATCCAATGACACAAACACACCTATTGGATGCACAAGATTGGTTAAAAACCCTAATTGGACAAGAATATGCCGAGGGAGGACGAAAATGACCTAAATATTAATTCAATGAAACAAACAAACTTATTGGATGCACAAGATTGGTTAAAAACCCTAATCGGACAAGAATAAGCCTAGGGAGGACGAAAATGACCTAATTGATCATCAAATGACACAAACACACCTATTGGATGCACAAGATTGGTTAAAAACCCTAATGGAACAAGAATATGCCTAGGGAGGACGAAAATGACCTAAATATTAATTCAATGAAACAAAAAAAGTTATTGGATGCACAAGATTGGTTAAAAACCCTAATTGGACAAGAATATGCCTAGGGAGGACGGAAATGACCTAATTGATCATCCAATGACACAAACACACCTATTGAATGCACAAGATTGGTTAAAAACCCTTATTGGACAATAATATGCCTAGGGAGGACGAAAATAACCTAAATATTAATTCAATGACACAAACAAACTTATTGGATGCACAAGATTGGTTAAAAACCCTAATTGGACAAGAATATGCCTAGGGAGAACGAAAATGACCTAATTGATCATCCAATGATACAAACACACCTATTGGATACACAAGATTGGTTAAAAACCCTAATTGGACAAGAATAAGCCTAGGGAGGACGAAAATGACCTAATTGATCATCCAATGACACAAACACACCTATTGGATGCACAAGATTGGTTAAAAACCCTAATTGGACAAGAATATGCCTATGGAGGACGAAAATGACCTAAATGTTAATCCAATGACACAAATGAAATTATTGGATGCACAAGATTGGTTAAAAACCCTAATTGGACAAGAATAAGCCTAGGAAGGACGAAAATGACCTAATTGATCATCCAATGACACAAACACACCTATTGGATGCACAAGATTGGTTAAAAACCCTAATTGGACAAGAATATGCCTAGGCAGGAGGAAAATGACCTAAATATTAATTCAATGACACAAACAAAGTTATTGGATGCACAAGATTGGTTAAAAACCCTAATTGGACAAGAATAAGCCTAGGGAGGACGAAAATGACCTAATTGATCATCCAATGACACAAACATACCTATTGGAAGCACAAAATTGGTTAAAAACCCTAATTGGACAAGAATATGCCTAGGGAGGACGAAAATGACCTAAATGTTAATCCAATGACACAAATGAACTTATTGGATGCACAAGATTGGTTAAAAACCCTAATTGGACAAGAATAAGCCTAGGGAGGACGAAAATGACCTAATTGATCATCCAATGACACAAACACACCTATTGGATGCACAAGATTGGTTAAAAACCCTAATTGGACAAGAATATGCCTAGAGAGGACGAAAATGACCTGAATATTAATTCAATGACACAATCAAAGTTATTGGATGCACAAGATTGGTTAAAAACCCTAATTTGACAAGAATAAGCCTAGGGAGGACGAAAATGACCTAATTGATCATCCAATGACACAAACACACCTATTGGATGCACAAGATTGGTTAAAAACCCTAATTGGACAAGAATAAGCCTAGGAAGGACGAAAATGACCTAAATGTTCATCCAATGACACAAATGAACTTATTGGATGCACAAGATTGGTTAGAAACCCTAATTGGACAAGAATAAGCCTAGGGAGGACGAAAATGACCTAAATGTTCATCCAATGAAACAAATGAACTTATTGAATTCACAAGATTTCTTAAAAACCCTAATTGGACAAGAATAAGCCTAGGGAGGACGAAAATGACCTAAATGTTCATCCAATGACACAAATGAACTTATTGGATGCACAAGATTGGTTAAAAACCCTAATTGGACAAGAATAAGCCTTGGGAGGACGAAAATGACCTAAATGTTCATCCAATGACACAAATGAACTTATTGGATGCAAAAGATTGCTTAAAACCCTAATTGAACAAGAATAAGACTAGGGACGACGAAAATGACCTAAATGTTCATCCAATGACACAAACACACCTATTGGATGCACAAGATTGGTTAGAAACCCTAATTGAACAAGAATAAGCCTAGGGAGGACGAAAATGACCTAAATGTTCATCCAATGAAACAAATGAACTTATTGAATTCACAAGATTTCTTAAAAACCCTAATTGGACAAGAATAAGCCTAGGGAGGACGAAAATGACCTAAATGTTCATCCAATGACACAAATGAACTTATTGGATGCACAAGATTGGTTAAAAACCCTAATTGGACAAGAATAAGCCTTGGGAGGACGAAAATGACCTAAATGTTCATCCAATGACACAAATGAACTTATTGGATGCACAAGATTGGTTAAAAACCCTAATTGGACAAGAATAAGCCTTGGGAGGACGAAAATGACCTGAATGTTCATCCAATGACACAAATGAACTTATTGGATGCACAAGATTGGTTAAAAACCCTAATTGGACAAGAATAAGCCTAGGGTCGACGAAAATGACCTAAATGTTCATCCAATGACACAAATGAACTTATTGGATGCACAAGATTGGTTAAAAACCCTAATTGGACAAGAATAAGCCTTGGGTCGACGAAAATGACCTAAATGTTCATCCAATGACACAAATGAACTTATTGGATGCACAAGATTGGTTAAAAACCCTAATTGGACAAGAATAAGCCTTGGGAGGACGAAAATGACCTAAATGTTCATCCAATGACACAAATGAACTTATTGGATGCACAAGATTGGTTAAAAACCCTAATTGGGCAAGAATAAGCCTAAGGTCAACGAAAATCACCTAAATGTTTATCCAATGACACAAATGAACTTATTGGATGCACAAGATTGGTTAAAAACCCTATTTGGACAAGAATAAGCCTAGGGTCGACGAAAATGACCTAAATGTTCATCCAATGACACAAATGAACTTATTGGATGCACAAGATTGGTTAAAAACCCTAATTGGACAAGAATAAGCCTTGGGAGGACGAAAATGACCTAAATGTTCATCCAATGACACAAATGAACTTATTGGATGCACAAGATTGGTTAAAAACCCTAATTGGACAAGAATAAGCCTAGGGTGGACGAAAATGACCTAAATGTTCATCCAACGACACAAATGAACTTATTGGATGCACAAGACTGGTTAAAAACCCTAATTGGACAAGAATAAGCCTTGGGAGGACGAAAATGACCTAAATGTTCATCCAATGACACAAATGAACTTATTGGATGCACAAGATTGGTTAAAAACCCTAATTGGACAAGAATAAGCCTTGGGAGGACGAAAATGACCTAAATGTTCATCCAATGACACAAATGAACTTATTAGATGCACAAGATTGGTTAAAAACCCTAATTAGACAAGAATAAGCCTAGGGAGGACGAAAATGACCTAAATGTTTATCCAATGACACAAATGAACTTATTGGATGCACAAGATTGGTTAAAAACCCTAATTGGACAAGAATAAGCCTAGGGAGGACGAAAATGACCTAAATGTTCATCCAATGACACAAACACACCTATTGGATGCACAAGATTGGTTAAAATCCCAAATTGGACAAGAATAAGCCTAGGGAGGACGAAAATGACCTAAATGTTCATCCAATGACACAAATGAACTTATTGGATGCACAAGATTGGTTAAAAACCCTAATTGGACAAGAATAAGCCTTGGGAGGACGAAAATGCCCTAAATGTTCATCCAATGACACAAACACACCTATTGGTTGTAGAAGATTGTTTAAAAACCCTAATTGGACAAGAATAAGCCTAGGGAGGACCAAAATGACCTAAATGTTCATTCAATGACACAAATGAACTTATTGGATGCACAAGATTGGTTAAAACCCTAATTGGACAAGAATAAGCCTTGGGAGGACGAAATTGACCTAAATGTTCATCCAATGAGACAAACACACCTATTCGATGCCCATGCTTGGTTAAAAACCCTAATTGGACAAGAATAAGCCTATGGAAGCCGAAAATGACCTAAATGTTCATCCAATGACACAAATGAACTTATTGGATGCACAAGATTGGTTAAAAACCCTAATTGGACAAGAATAAACCTTGGGAGGACGAAAATGACCTAAATGTTCATCCAATGACACAAATGAACTTATTGGATGCACAAGATTGGTTAAAAACCATAATTGGACAAGAATAAGCTATGGGAGGACGAAAATGCCCTAAACGTTCATCCAATGACACAAACACACCTATTGGATGCACAAGATTGTTTAAAAACCCTAATTGGTCAAGAATAAGCCTAGCGAGGACCAAAATGACTTAAATTTTCATTCAATAACACAAATGAACTTATTGGATGCACAAGATTTGTTAAAAACCCTAATTGGACAAGAATAAGCCTAAGGATGATGAAAATGACCTAAATGTTCATCCAATGACACAAACACATCTATTGGATGCACAAGATTGGTTAAAAACCCAAATTGGACAAGAATAAGCCTAAGGAAGACGAAAATGACCTAAATGTTCATCCAATGACACAAATGAACTTATTCGATGCACAAGATTGGATATAAACCCTAATTGGACAAGAATAAGCCTTGGGAGGACGAAATTGACCTAAATGTTCATCCAATGATACAAACACACCTATTGGATGCACATGATTGGTTAAAAACCCTAATTGGACAAGAATAAGCCTAAGGAAGACGAAAATGACCTAAATGTTCATCCAATGACACAAATGAACTTATTGGATGCACAAGATTGGATATAAACCCTAATTGGACAAGAATAAGCCTTGGGAGGACGAAATTGACCTAAATGTTCATCCAATGATACAAACACACCTATTGGATGCACATGATTGGTTAAAAACCCTAATTGGACAAGAATAAGCCTTGGGAGGACGAAATTGACCTAAATGTTCATCCAATGACACAAACACACCTATTGGATGCACATGATTGGTTAAAAACCCTAATTGGACAAGAATAAGCCTATGTAGGTCGAAAATGACCTAAATGTTCATTCAATGGCACAAAGGAACTTATTGGATGCACAAGATTGGTTAAAAACCCTAATTGGACAAGAATAAGCCTTGGGAGGACGGAAAGTACCTAAATGTTCAACCAATGACACGAATTAACTTATTGGATGCACAAGATTGGTTAAAAACCTTAATTGAACAAGAATAATCATTGGGAGGACGAAAATGTCCTAAATGTTCATCCATTGGCACAAACACACCTATTGGATGCACAAGATTGTTTAAAAACCCTAATTGGACAAGAATAAGCCTAGGGAGGACCAAAATGACCTAAATGTTCATTCAATGACACAAATGAACTTATTGGATGCACAAGATTTGTTAAAAACCCTAATTGGACAAGAATAAGGCTAGGGAGGACGAAAATAACCTAAATGTTCATCCAATGACACAAACACACCTATTGGATGTACATGATTGGTTAAAAACCCTAATTGGACAAGAATAAGCCTTGGGAGGACGAAAATGACCTAAATGTTCATCCAATGATACAAATGAACTTAATGGATGCACAAGATTGGTTAAAAACCCTAATTGGACAAGAATAAGCCTTGGGAGGACGAAAATGCCCTAAATGTTCATCCAATGACACAAACACACCTATTGGATACACAAGATTGTTTAAAAACCCTAATTGGACAAGAAAAAGCCTAGAGATGACGAAAATGACCTAAATGTTCATCCAATGACACAAAGACACCTATTGGATACACAAGATTGTTTAAAAACCCTAATTGGACAAGAAAAAGCCTAGAGATGACGAAAATGACCTAAATGATTATCCAGTGACACAAATGAACTTATTGGATGCACAAGATTTGTTAAAAACCTTAATTGGACAAGAATAAGCCTACGGAGGACGAATATGACCTAAATTTTCATCCAATGACACTAACGTACCTATTGGATGCACAAGATTGGTTAAAAATCCTAATTGGACAAGAATAAGCCTAGGGAGCACAAAAATGACCTAAATGTTAATCTAATGACACAAACACACCTATTGGATGCACAAGATTGGTTAAAAACCCTAATTGGACAAGAATAAGCCCAGGGAGGATGAAAATGCCCTAAATGATAATCCAATGACACAAACACACCTATTGGATGCACAAGATTGTTTGAAAATACTAATTGGACAAGAATAAGCCTAGGGAGGACGAAAATAACCTAAATGTTCATCCAATGACACAAATTAACTTATTGGATGCACAAGATTTGTTAAAAACCCTAATTGGACAAGATTAAGCCTAAGGAAGACGAAAATGACCTAAATGTTCATCCAATGACACAAATGAACTTATTGCATGCACAAGATTGGATATAAACCCTAATTGGACAAGAATAAGCCTTGGGAGGACGAAAATACCCTAAATGTTCATCCAATGACACAAAGACACCTATTGGATGCACAAGATTGTTCAAAA
Organism: Cicer pinnatifidum; assembly: GCA_037974775.1. Lineage (NCBI taxonomy): Eukaryota > Viridiplantae > Streptophyta > Magnoliopsida > Fabales > Fabaceae > Cicer > Cicer pinnatifidum. Next base: position 21,391,306 of record JBBPBR010000004.1, on the reverse strand, counting down.
ACCCTAATTGGACAAGAATAAGCCTAGCGAGGACCAAAATGACTTAAATTTTCATTCAGTAACACAAATGAACTTATTGGATGCTCAAGATTTGTTAAAAACCCTAATTGGACAAGAATAAGCCTAAGGGTGATGAAAATGACCAAAATGTTCATCCAATGACACAAACACATCTATTGGATGCACAAGATTGGTTAAAAACCCTAATTGGACAAGAATAAGTCTAAGGAAGACGTAAATGACGTAAATGTTCATCCAATGACACAAATGAACTTATTGGATGCACAAGATTGGTTAAAAACCCTAATTGGACAAGAATAAGCCTTGGGAGGACGAAAATGACCTATATGTTCATCCAATGACACAAATGAACTTATTGGATGCACAAGATTGGTTAAAAACCCTAATTGGACAAGAATAAGCCATGGGAGGACGAAAATGCCCTAAATGTTCATCCAATGACATAAACACACCTATTGGATGCACAAGATTGTTTAAAAACCCTAATTGGACAAGAATAAGCCTAGCGAGGACCAAAATGACTTAAATTTTCATTCAATAACACAAATGAACTTATTGGATGCACAAGATCTGTTAAAAACCCTAATTGGACAAGAATAAGCCTAAGGGTGATGAAAATGACCTAAATGTTCATCCAATGACACAAATACATCTATTGGATGCACAAGATTGGTTAAAAACCCTAATTGGATAAGAATAAGCCTAAGGAAGACGAAAATGACCTAAATGTTCATCCAATGACACAAATGAACTTATTGGATGCACAAGATTGGATAAAAACCCTAATTGGACAAGAATAAGCCTTGGGAGGACGAAATTGACCTAAATGTTCATCCAATGACACAAAGAAACCTATTGGATACACAAGATTGTTTAAAAACCCTAATTGGACAAGAAAAAGCCTAGAGATGACGAAAATGACCTAAATGTTTATCTAGTGACTGAACTTATTGGATGCACAAGATTTGTTAAAAACCTTAATTGGACAAGAATAAGCCTACGGAGGACAAATATGACCTAAATGTTCATCCAATGACACTAACATACCTATTGGATGCACAAGATTGGTTAAAAATCCTAATTGGACAAGAATAAGCCTAGGGAGCACAAAAATGACCTAAATGTTAATCTAATGACACAAACACACCTATTGGATGCACAAGATTGGTTAAAAACCCTAATTGGACAAGAATAAGCCCAGGGAGGACGAAAATGCCCTAAATGATAATCCAATGACACAAACACACCTATTGGATGCACAAGATAGTTTGAAAATACTAATTGGACAAGAATAAGCCTAGGGAGGACGAAAATAACCTAAATGTTCATCCAATGACACAAATTAACTTATTGGATGCACAAGATTTGTTAAAAACCCTAATTGGACAAGATTAAGCCTAAGGAAGACGAAAATGACCTAAATGTTCATCCAATGACACAAATGAACTGATTGGATGCACAAGATTGGATATAAACCCTAATTGGACAAGAATATGCCTTGGGAGGACGAAAATGCCCTAAATGTTCATCCCATGACACAAACACACCTATTGGATGCACAAGATTGTTTAAAAACCCTAATTGGACAAGAATAAGCCTAGCGAGGACCAAAATGACTTAAATTTTCATTCAATAACACAAATGAACTTATTGGATGCACCAGATTTGTTAAAAACCCTAATTGGACAAGAATAAGCCTAAGGGTGATGAAAATGACCTAAATGTTCATCCAATGACACAAACACATCTATTGGATGCACAAGATTGGTTAAAAACCCTAATTGGACAAGAATAAGCCTAAGGAAGATGTAAATGACCTAAATGTTCATCCAATGACACAAATGAACTTATTGGACGCACAAGATTGGTTAAAAACCCTAATTGGACAAGAATAAGCCTTGGGAGGACGAAAATGACCTAATTGTTCATCCAATGACACAAATGAACTTATTGGATGCACAAGATTGGTTAAAAACCCTAATTGGACAAGAATAAGCCATGGGAGGACGAAAATGCCCTAAATGTTCATCCAATGACACAAACACACCTATTGGATGCACAAGATTGTTTAAAAACCCTAATTGGACAAGAATAAGCCTAGCGAGGACCAAAATGACTTAAATTTTCATTCAATAACACAAATGAACTTATTGGATGCACAAGATTTGTTAAAAACCCTAATTGGACAAGAATAAGCCTAAGGGTGATGAAAATGACCTAAATGTTCATCCAATGACACAAATACATCTATTGGATGCACAAGATTGGTTAAAAACCCTAATTGGACAAGAATAAGCCTAAGGAAGACGAAAATGACCTAAATGTTCATCCAATGACACAAATGAACTTATTGGAAGCACAAGATTGGATAAAAACCCTAATTGGACAAGAATAAGCCTTGGGAGGACGAAATTGACCTAAATGTTCATCCAATGAGACAAAGACACCTATTGGATACACAAGATTGTTTAAAAACCCTAATTGGACAAGAAAAAGCCTAGAGATGACGAAAATGACCTAAATGTTTATCCAGTGACACAAATGAACTTATTGGATGCACAAGATTTGTTAAAAACTTTAATTGGACAAGAATAAGCCTACGGAGGACGAATATGACCTAAATGTTCATCCAATGACACTAACATACCTATTGGATGCACAAGATTGGTTAAAAATCCTAATTGGACAAGAATAAGCCTAGGGAGCACAAAAATGACCTAAATGTTAATGAAATGACACAAACACACCTATTGGATGCACAAGATTGGTTATAAACCCTAATTGGACAAGAATAAGCCCAGGGAGGACGAAAATGCCGTAAATGATAATCCAATGACACAAACACACCTATTGGATGCACAAGATTGTTTGAAAATACTAATTGGACAAGAATAAGCCTAGGGAGGACGAAAATAACCTAAATGTTCATCCAATGACACAAATTAACTTATTGGATGCACAAGATTTGTTAAAAACCCTAATTGGACAAGATTAAGCCTAAGGAAGACGAAAATGACCTAAATGTTCATCCAATGACACAAATGAACTTATTGGATGCACAAGATTGGATATAAACCCTAATTGGACAAGAATAAGCCTTGGGAGGACGAAAATGCCCTAAATGTTCATCCAATGACACAAACACACCTATTGGATGCACAAGATTGTTTAAAAACCCTAATTGGACAAGAATAAGCCTAGCGAGGACCAAAATGACTTAAATTTTCATTCAATAACACAAATGAACTTATTGGATGCACAAGATTTGTTAAAAACCCTAATTGGACAAGAATAAGCCTAAGGATGATAAAATTGACCTAAATGTTCATCCAATGACACAAACACATCTATTGGATGCACAAGATTGGTTAAAAACCCTAATTGGACAAGAATAAGCCTAAGGAAGACGAAAATAACCTAAATGTTCATCCAATGACACAAATGAACTTATTGGAAGCACAAGATTGGATAAAAACCCTAATTGGACAAGAATAAGCCTTGGGAGAACGAAATTGACCTAAATGTTCATCCAATGACACAAAGACACCTATTGGATACACAAGATTGTTTAAAAACCCTAATTGGACAAGAATAAGCATAGCGAGGACCAAAATGACTTAAATTTTCATTCAATAACACAAATGAACTTATTGGATGCACAAGATTTGTTAAAAACCCTAATTGGACAAGAATAAGCCTAAGGGTGATGAAAATGACCTAAATGTTCATCCAATGACACAAACACATCTATTGGATGCACAAGATTGGTTAAAAACCCTAATTGGACAAGAATAAGCCTAAGGAAGACGAAAATGACCTAAATGTTCATCCAATGACACAAATGAACTTATTGGATGCACAAGATTGGTTAAAAACCCTAATTGGACAAGAATAAGCCTTGGGAGGACGAAAATGACCTAAATGTTCATCCAATGACACAAATGAACTTATTGGATGCACAAGATTGGTTAAAAACCCTAATTGGACAAGAATAAGCCATGGGAGGACGAAAATGCCATAAATGTTCATCCAATGACCCAAACACACCTATTGCATGCACAAGATTGTTTAAAAACCTTAGTTGGACAAGAATAAGCCTAGCGAGGACCAAAATGACTTAAATTTTCATTCAATAACACAAATGAACTTATTGGATGCACAAGATTTGTTAAAAACCCTAATTGGACAAGAATAAGCCTAAGGATGATGAAAATGACCTAAATGTTCATCCAATGACACAAACACATCTATTGGATGCACAAGATTGGTTAAAAACCCTAATTGGACAAGAATAAGCCTAAGGAAGACGAAAATGACCTAAATGTTCATCCAATGACACAAATGAACTTATTGGATGCACAAGATTGGATAAAAACCCTAATTGGACAAGAATAAGCCTTGGGAGGACGAAATTGACCTAAATGTTCATCCAATGACACAAATGAACTTATTGGATGCACAAGATTGGTTAAAATCGCTAATTGGACAAGAATGAGCCTTGGGAGGACGAAATTGACCTAAATATTCATCCAATGACACAAACACACCTATTGGATGCACACGATTGGTTAAAAACCCTAATTGGACAAGAATAAGCCTATGTAGGTCGAAAATGACCTAAATGTTCATCCAATGACACAAAGGAACATATTGGATGCACAAGATTGGTTAAAAACCCTAATTGGACAAGAATAAGCCTTGGGAGGACGGAAAGGACCTAAATGTTCAACCAATGACACGAATTAACTTATTGGATGCACAAGATTGGTTAAAAACCTTATTTGATCAAGAATAATCCATGGGAGGATGAAAATGTCCTAAATGTTCATCCATTGCCACAAACACACCTATTGGATGCACAAGATTGTTTAAAAACCCTAATTGGACAAGAATAAGCCTAGGGAGGACCAAAATGACCTAAATGTTCATTCAATGACACAAATGAACTTATTGGATGCACAAGATTTGTTAAAAACCCTAATTGGACAAGAATAAGGCTAGGGAGGATGAAAATAACCTAAATCTTCATCCAATGACACAAACACACCTATTGGATGTACATGATAGGTTAAAAACCCTAATTGGACAAGAATAAGCCTTCGGAGGACGAAAATGACCTAAATGTTCATCCAATGATACAAATGAACTTATTGGATGCACAAGATTGGTTAAAAACCCTAATTGGACAAGAATAAGCCTTTGGAGGACGAAAATGCCCTAAATGTTCATCCAATGACACAAACACACCTATTGGATACACAAGATTGTTTAAAAACCCTAATTGGACAAGAATAAGCCTAGAGATGACGAAAATGACCTAAATGTTCATCCAGTGACACAAATGAACTTATTGGATGCACAAAATTGGTTAAAAACCCTTGTTGGACAAGAATAAGCCTAAGGAGGACGAAAATGACATAAATGTTCATCCAATGACACTAACATACCTATTGGATGCACAAGATTGGTTAAAAACCCTAATTGGACAAGAATAAGCCTAGGGAGCACAAAAAGGACCTAAATGTTAATCTAATGACACAAACACACCTATTGGATGCACAAGATTGGTTAAAAACCCTAATTGGACAAGAATAAGCCTAGGGAAGACGAAAATGCCCTAAATGATAATCCAATGACACAAACACACCTGTTGGATGCACAAGATTGTTTAAAAATACTAATTGGACAAGATTAAGCCTAGGGAGGACGAAAATAACCTAAATGTTCATCCAATGACACAAATTAACTTATTGGATGCACAAGATTTGTTAAAAACCCTAATAGGACAAGGTTAAGCCTAAGGAAGACGAAAATGACCTAAATGTTCATCCAATGACACAAATGAACTTATTGGATGCACAAGATTGGATAAAAACCCTAATTGGACAAGAATAGGCCTTGGGAGGAAGAAATTGACCTAAATGTTCGTCCAATGACACAAACACACCTATTGGATGCACATGATTGGTTAAAAACCCTAATTGGACAAGAATAAGCCTATGGAAGACGAAAATGACCTAAATGTTCATCCAATGACACAAATGATCTTATTGGATGCACAAGATTGGTTAAAAACCCTAATTGGACAAGAATAAGCCTAGGGATGACGAAAATGAACTAAATGTTCATCCAATGACACAAATGAACTTATTGGATGCACAAGATTGGTTAAAAACCCTAATTGGACAAGAAAAAGCCTTGGGAGCACGAAAATGACATAAATGTTCTTCCAATGACACAAACACACCTATTGGATGCACAAGATTGGTTAAAAACCCTAATTGGACAAGAAGATGCCTAAGGAAGACGAAAATGACCTAAATGTTCATCCAATGACACAAATGAACTTATTGGATACACAAGATTGCATAAAAACCCTAATTGGACAAGAATAAGCCTAGGGAGGACGAAAATGACCAAAATGTTCATCCAATGACACAAATGAACTTATTGGATGCACAAGATTGGATAAAAACCCTAATTGGACAAGAATAGGCCTTGGGAGAAAGAAATTGACCTAAATGTTCGTCCAATGACACAAACACACCTATTGGATGCACATGATTGGTTAAAAACCCTAATTGGACAAGAATAAGCCTATGGAAGACGAAAATGACCTAAATGTTCATCCAATGACACAAATGATCTTATTGGATGCACAAGATTGGTTAAAAACCCTAATTGGACAAGAATAAGCCTAGGGATGACGAAAATGAACTAAATGTTCATCCAATGACACAAATGAACTTATTGGATGCACAAGATTGGTTAAAAACCCTAATTGGACAAGAAAAAGCCTTGGGAGCACGAAAATGACATAAATGTTCTTCCAATGACACAAACACACCTATTGGATGCACAAGATTGGTTAAAAACCCTAATTGGACAAGAAGATGCCTAAGGAAGACGAAAATGACCTAAATTTTCATCCAATGACACAAATGAACTTATTGGATACACAAGATTGCATAAAAACCCTAATTGGACAAGAATAAGCCTAGGGAGGACGAAAATGACCTAAATGTTCATCCAATGACACAAATGAACTTATTGGATGCACAAGATTGGATAGAAACCCTAATTGGACAAGAATAAGCCTTGGGAGGACGAAATTGACCTAAATGTTCATCCAATGATACAAACACACCTATTGGATGCACA
>JBBPBR010000004.1:21360388-21384114 GCA_037974775.1 Cicer pinnatifidum | reverse complement strand
TCCAATGACACAAACACACCTATTGGATGCACATGATTGGTTAAAAACCCTAATTGGACAAGAATAAGCCTATGGAAGACGAAAATGACCTAAATGTTCATCCAATGACACAAATGATCTTATTGGATGCACAAGATTGGTTAAAAACCCTAATTGGACAAGAATAAGCCTAGGGAGGACGAAAATGAACTAAATGTTCATCCAATGACACAAATGAACTTATTGGATGCACAAGATTGGTTAAAAACCCTAATTAGACAAGAATAAGCCTAGGGTGGACGAAAATGACCTAAATGTTTATCCAATGACACAAATGAACTTATTGGATGCCCAAGATTGGTTAAAAACCGTAATTGGACCAGAATAATCCTAGGGAGGACGAAAATGACCTAAATGTTCATCCAATGACACAAATACACCTATTGGATGCACAAGATTGGTTAAAAACCCTAATTGGACAAGAATATGCCTAGGGAGGACGAAAATGACCTAAATGTTCATCCAATGACACAAATGAACTTATTGGATGCAGAAGATTGCTTAAAAACCCTAATTGGACAAGAATAAGCCTAGGGAGGACGAAAATGACCTAAATGTTCATCCAATGACACAAATGAACTTATTGGATGCACAAGATTGGTTAAAAACCCTAATTGGACAAGAATAAGCCTAGGGATGACGAAAATGAACTAAATGTTCATCCAATGACACAAATGAACTTATTGGATGCACAAGATTGGTTAAAAACCCTAATTGGACAAGAAAAAGCCTTGGGAGCACGAAAATGACATAAATGTTCTTCCAATGACACAAACACACCTATTGGATGCACAAGATTGGTTAAAAACCCTAATTGGACAAGAAGATGCCTAAGGAAGACGAAAATGACCTAAATTTTCATCCAATGACACAAATGAACTTATTGGATACACAAGATTGCATAAAAACCCTAATTGGACAAGAATAAGCCTAGGGAGGACGAAAATGACCTAAATGTTCATCCAATGACACAAATGAACTTATTGGATGCACAAGATTGGATAGAAACCCTAATTGGACAAGAATAAGCCTTGGGAGGACGAAATTGACCTAAATGTTCATCCAATGATACAAACACACCTATTGGATGCACAAGATTGCATAAAAACCCTAATTGGACAAGAATAAGCCTAGGGAGGACTAAATTGACCTAAATGTTCATCCAATGACACAAATGAACTTATTGGATGCACAAGATTGGATAAAAACCCTAATTGGACAAGAATAGGCCTTGGGAGGACGAAATTGACCTAAATGTTCATCCAATGACACAAACACACCTATTGGATGCACATGATTGGTTAAAAACCCTAATTGGACAAGAATAAGCCTATGGAAGACGAAAATGACCTAAATGTTCATCCAATGACACAAATGATCTTATTGGATGCACAAGATTGGTTAAAAACCCTAATTGGACAAGAATAAGCCTAGGGATGACGAAAATGAACTAAATGTTCATCCAATGACACAAATGAACTTATTGGATGCACAAGATTGGTTAAAAACCCTAATTGGACAAGAAAAAGCCTTGGGAGCACGAAAATGACATAAATGTTCTTCCAATGACACAAACACACCTATTGGATGCACAAGATTGGTTAAAAACCCTAATTGGACAAGAAGATGCCTAAGGAAGACGAAAATGACCTAAATGTTCATCCAATGACACAAATGAACTTATTGGATACACAAGATTGCATAAAAACCCTAATTGGACAAGAATAAGCCTAGGGAGGACGAAAATGACCTAAATGTTCATCCAATGACACAAATGAACTTATTGGATGCACAAGATTGGATAAAAACCCTAATTGGACAAGAATAGGCCTTGGGAGGAAGAAATTGACCTAAATGTTCGTCCAATGACACAAACACACCTATTGGATGCACATGATTGGTTAAAAACCCTAATTGGACAAGAATAAGCCTATGGAAGACGAAAATGACCTAAATGTTCATCCAATGACACAAATGATCTTATTGGATGCACAAGATTGGTTAAAAACCCTAATTGGACAAGAATAAGCCTAGGGATGACGAAAATGAACTAAATGTTCATCCAATGACACAAATGAACTTATTGGATGCACAAGATTGGTTAAAAACCCTAATTGGACAAGAATAAGCCTTGGGAGGGCGAAAATGACCTAAATGTTCGTCCAATGACACAAACACACCTATTGGATGCACAAGATTGCATAAAAACCCTAATTGGACAAGAATAAGACTAGGGAGGACGAAAATGACTTAAATGTTCCTCCAATGACACAAACACACCTATTGGATGCACAAGATTGCATAAAAACCCTAATTGGACAAGAATAAGACTAGGGAGGACGTAAATGACCTAAATTTTCCACCAATGACACAAATGAACTTATTGGATGCACAAGGTTGGTTAAAAACCCTAATTGGACAAGAACAAGCCTAGGGAGGACGAAAATGGCCTAAATGTTCATCCAATGACACAAATGAACTTATTGGATGCACAAGATTGGTTAAAAACCCTAATTGGACAAGAATAAGCCTAGGGAGGACGAAAATGACCTAAATGTTCGTCCAATGACACAAACACACCTATTGGATGCACAAGATTGCATAAAAACCCTAATTAGACAAGAATAAGACTAGGGAGGAAGAAAATGACCTAAATGTTCCTCCAATGACACAAACACACCTATTGGATGCACAAGATTGCATAAAAACCCTAATTCGACAAGAATAAGACTAGGGAGGACGAAAATGACCTTAATGTTCATCCAATAACACAAATGAACTTATTGGATCCAAAAGATTGGTTAAAAACCCTAATTGGACAAGAATAAGCATAGGGAGGACGAAAATGACCTAAACGTTCATCCAATGACACAAACCCACATATTGGATGCACAAGATTGCTTAAAACCCTAATTGGACAAGAATAAGACTAGGGAGGACGAAAATGACCTAAATGTTCATCCAATGACACAAATGAACTTATTGGATGCACAAGATTGGTTAAAAACCCTAATTGGACAAGAATAAGCCTAGGGAGGACGAAAATGACCTAAATGTTCGTCCAATGACACAAACACACCTATTGGATGCACAAGATTGCATAAAAACCCTAATTGGACAAGAATAAGCCTAGGGAGGACAAAAATGACCTAAATGTTCATCCAATGACACAAATGAACTTATTGGATGCACAAGATTGGTTAAAAACCGTAATTGGACAAGAATAAGCCTAGGGAGGACAAAAATGACCTAAATGTTCATCCAATGACACAAATGAACTTATTGGATGCACAAGATTGGTTAAAAACCCTAATTGGACAAGAATAAGCCTAGGGAGGACGAAAATGACCTAAATGTTCGTCCAATGACACAAACACACCTATTGGATGCACAAGATTGCATAAAAACGCTAATTGGACAAGAATAAGACTAGGGAGGACGTAAATGACCTAAATGTTCCACCAATGACACAAATGAACTTATTGGATGCACAAGGTTGGTTAAAAACCCTAATTGGACAAGAATAAGCCTAGGGAGGACGAAAATGACCTAAATGTTCAACCAATGACACAAATGAACTTATTGGATGCACAAGGTTGGTTAAAAACCCTAATTGAACAAGAATAAGCCTAGGGAGGACGAAAATGACCTAAATGTTCATCCAATGACACAAATGAACTTATTGGATGCACAAGATTGGTTAAAAACCCTAATTGGACAAGAATAAGCCTAGGGGGGACGAAAATGACCTAAATGTTCATCCAATGACACAAACAAACCTATTGGATGCACAAGATTGGTTAGAAACCCTAATTGGACAAGAATAAGCCTAGGGAGGATGAAAATGACCTAAATGTTAATCCAATGACACAAATGAACTTATTGGATGCACAAGATTGGTTAAAAACCCTAATTGGACAAGAATAAGCCTAGGGAGGACGAAAATGACCTAATTGATTATCCAATGACACAAACACGACTATTGGATGCACAAGATTGGTTAAAAACTCTAATTGGACAAGAATATGTCTAGGGAGGACGAAAATGACCTAATTTTAGTTCAATGACACAAACAAACTTATTGGATGCACAAGATTGGTTAAAAACCCTAATTGGACAAGAATAAGCCTAGGGAGGACGAAAATGACCTAATTGATCATCCAATGACACAAACACACCTATTGGATGCACAAGATTGGTTAAAAACCCTAATTGGACAAGAATAAGCCTAGGGAGGACGAAAATGACCTAATTGATCATCCAATGACACAAACACACCTATTGGATGCACAAGATTGGTTAAAAACCCTAATTGGACAAGATGATGCCTAGGGAGGACGAAAATGAACTAAATATTAATTCAATGACACAAACAAACTTATTGGATGCACAAGATTGGTTAAAAACCCTAATTGGACAAGAATAAGCCTAGGGAGGACGAAAATGAGCAAATTGATCATCCAATGACACAAACACACCTATTGGATGCACAAGATTGGTTAAAAACCCTAATTGGACAAGAATAAGCCTAGGGAGGACGAAAATGACCTAATTGATCATCCAATGACACAAACACACCTATTGGATGCACAAGATTGGTTAAAAACCCTAATTGGACAAGAATAAGCCTAGGGAGGACGAAAATGACCTAATTGATCATCCAATGACACAAACACACCTATTGGATGCACAAGATTGGTTAAAAACCCTAATTGGACAAAAATAAGCCTAGGGAGGACGAAAATGACCTAAATGTTCATCCAATGACACAAATGAACTTATTGGATGCACAAGATTGCTTAAAAACCCTAATTAGACAAGAATAAGCCTAGGGAGGACGAAAATGACCTAAATGTTTATCTAATGACACAAACACACCTATTGGATGCACAAGATTGGTAAAAAAAACCCTAATTGCACAAAACTAAGCCTAGTGAGGACGAAAATAACCTAAATGTTCATCCAATGACACAAATGAACTTATTGGATGCACAAGATTGCTTAAAACCCTAATTGGACAAGAATAAGACTAGGAAGGACGAAAATGACCTAAATGTTCATCCAATGACACAAACACACCTATTGGATGCACAAGATTGGTTAAAAACCCTAATTGGACAAGAATAAGCCTAGGGAGGACGAAAATGACCTAAATGTTCATCCAATGACACAAATGAACTTATTGGATGCACAAGATTGCTTAAAACCCTAATTGGACAAGGATAACACTAGGGAGGATGAAAATGACCTAAATGTTTATCGAATGACACAAATGAACTTATTGGATGCACAAGATTGGTTAAAAACCCTAATTGGACAAGAATAAGCCTTGGGAGGACGAAAATGACCTAAATGTTCATCCAATGACACAAATGAACTTATTGGATGCACAAGATTGCTTAAAAACCCTAATTGGACAAGAATAAGCCTAGGGAGGACGAAAATGACCTAAATGTTCATCCAATGACACAAATGAACTTATTGGACGCACAAGATTGGTTAAAAACCCTAATTGGAAAAGAATAAACCTAGGGTGGACGAAAATGACCTAAATGTTCATCCAATGACACAAATGAACTTTTTGGATGCACAAGATTGCTTAAAAACCCTAATTAGACAAGAATAAGCTTAGGGAGGACGAAAATGACCTAAATGTTCATCCAATGACAAAAACACACCTAATGGATGCACAAGATTGGTTAGAAACCCTAATTGGACAAGAATAAGCCTAGGGAAGACGAAAATGACCTAAATGTTCATCCAATGACACAAACACACCTATTGGATGCACAAGATTGGTTAAAAACCCTAATTGGACAAGAATAAGCCTAGGGAGGACGAAAATGACCTAAATGTTCATCCAATGACACAAATGAACTTATTGGATGCACAAGATTGGTTAACAACTTTAATTGGACAAGAATAAGCCTAGGGAGGACGAAAATGACCTAAATATTCATCCAATGACACAAATGAACTTATTGGATGCACAAGATTGCTTAAAAACCCTAATTGGACAAGAATAAGCCTAGGGAGGACGAAAATGACCTAAATGTTCATCCAATGACACAAATGAACTTATTGGATGCACAAGATTGGTTAAAAACCCTAATTGGACAAGAATAAGCCTAGGGATGACGAAAATGAACTAAATGTTCATCCAATGACACAAATGAACTTATTGGATGCACAAGATTGGTTAAAAACCCTAATTGGACAAGAAAAAGCCTTGGGAGCACGAAAATGACATAAATGTTCTTCCAATGACACAAACACACCTATTGGATGCACAAGATTGGTTAAAAACCCTAATTGGACAAGAAGATGCCTAAGGAAGACGAAAATGACCTAAATTTTCATCCAATGACACAAATGAACTTATTGGATACACAAGATTGCATAAAAACCCTAATTGGACAAGAATAAGCCTAGGGAGGACGAAAATGACCTAAATGTTAATCCAATGACACAAATGAACTTATTGGATGCAACAGATTGGATAGAAACCCTAATTGGACAAGAATAAGCCTTGGGAGGACGAAATTGACCTAAATGTTCATCCAATGATACAAACACACCTATTGGATGCACATGATTGGTTAAAAACCCTAATTGGACAAGAATAAGCCTAGGGAGGACTAAATTGACCTAAATGTTCATCCAATGACACAAATGAACTTATTGGATGCACAAGATTGGTTAAAAACCCTAATTGGACAAGAAAAAGCCTTGGGAGCACGAAAATGACATAAATGTTCTTCCAATGACACAAACACACCTATTGGATGCACAAGATTGGTTAAAAACCCTAATTGGACAAGAAGATGCCTAAGGAAGACGAAAATGACCTAAATGTTCATCCAGTGACACAAATGAACTTATTGGATACACAAGATTGCATAAAAACCCTAATTGGACAAGAATAAGCCTAGGGAGGACAAAAATGACCTAAATGTTCATCCAATGACACAAATGAACTTATTGGATGCACAAGATTGGATAGAAACCCTAATTGGACAAGAATAAGCCTTGGGAGGACGAAATTGACCTAAATGTTCATCCAATGACACAAACACACCTATTGGATGCACATGATTGGTTAAAAACCCAAATTGGACAAGTATAAGCCCAAGGAGGACGAAAATGCCCTAAATGATAATCCAATGACACAAAGACACCTATTGGATGCACAAGATTGGTTAAAAACCCTAATTGGACAAGAATAAGCCTTGGGAGGACGAAAATGACCTAAATGTTCATCCAATGACACGAATTAACTTATTGGATGCACAAGATTGGTTAAAATCTCTAATTGGACAAGAATAAGCCTTGGGATGACGAAAAATTCCCTAAATGTTCATCCAATGACACAAGCATACCTATTGGATGCACAAGATTGTTTAAAAACCCTAATTGGACAAGAATAAGGCTAGGGAGGACGAAATTGACCTAAATGTTAATCTAATTACACAAACACACCTATTGGATGCACAAGATTGGTTAAAAACCCTAATTGGACAAGAATAAGCCTAGCGAGGACGAAAATGACCTAAATGTTAATCTATTGGATGCACAAGATTGGTTAAAAACCCTAATTGGACAAGAATAAGCCTAAGGGTGATGAAAATGACCTAAATGTTCATCCAATGACACAAACACATCTATTGGATGCATAAGATTGGTTAAAAACCCTAATTGGACAAGAATAAGCCTAAGGAAGACGAAAATGACCTAAATGTTCATCCAATGACACAAATGAACTTATTGGATGCACAAGATTGGTTAAAAACCCTAATTGGACAAGAATAAGCCTTGGGAGGACGAAAATGACCTAAATGTTCATCCAATGACACAAATGAACTTATTGGATGCACAAGATTGGTTAAAAACCCTAATTGGACAAGAATAAGCCATGGGAGGACGAAAATGCCATAAATGTTCATCCAATGACCCAAACACACCTATTGCATGCACAAGATTGTTTAAAAACCCTAATTGGACAAGAATAAGCCTAGCGAGGACCAAAATGACTTAAATTTTCATTCAATAACACAAATGAACTTATTGGATGCACAAGATTTGTTAAAAACCCTAATTGGACAAGAATAAGCCTAAGGATGATGAAAATGACCTAAATGTTCATCCAATGACACAAACACATCTATTGGATGCACAAGATTGGTTAAAAACCCTAATTGGACAAGAATAAGCCTAAGGAAGACGAAAATGACCTAAATGTTCATCCAATGACACAAATGAACTTATTGGATGCACAAGATTGGATAAAAACCCTAATTGGACAAGAATAAGCCTTGGGAGGATGAAATTGACCTAAATGTTCATCCAATGACACAAATGAACTTATTGGATGCACAAGATTGGTTAAAATCGCTAATTGGACAAGAATAAGCCTTGGGAGGACGAAATTGACCTAAATATTCATCCAATGACACAAACACACCTATTGGATGCACACGATTGGTTAAAAACCCTAATTGGACAAGAATAAGCCTATGTAGGTCGAAAATGACCTAAATGTTCATCCAATGACACAAAGGAACATATTGGATGCACAAGATTGGTTAAAAACCCTAATTGGACAAGAATAAGCCTTGGGAGGACGGAAAGGACCTAAATGTTCAACCAATAACACGAATTAACTTATTGGATGCACAAGATTGGTTAAAAACCTTATTTGATCCAGAATAATCCATGGGAGGATGAAAATGTCCTAAATGTTCATCCATTGCCACAAACACACCTATTGGATGCACAAGATTGTTTAAAAACCCTAATTGGACAAGAATAAGCCTAGGGAGGACCAAAATGACCTAAATGTTCATTCAATGACACAAATGAACTTATTGGATGCACAAGATTTGTTAAAAACCCTAATTGGACAAGAATAAGGCTAGGGAGGATGAAAATAACCTAAATCTTCATCCAATGACACAAACACACCTATTGGATGTACATGATTGGTTAAAAACCCTAATTGGACAAGAATAAGCCTTCGGAGGACGAAAATGACCTAAATGTTCATCCAATGATACAAATGAACTTATTGGATGCACAAGATTGGTTAAAAACCCTAATTGGACAAGAATAAGCCTTTGGAGGACGAAAATGCCCTAAATGTTCATCCAATGACACAAACACACCTATTGGATACACAAGATTGTTTAAAAACCCTAATTGGACAAGAATAAGCCTAGAGATGACGAAAATGACCTAAATGTTCATCCAGTGACACAAATGAACTTATTGGATGCACAAGATTGGTTAAAAACCCTAGTTGGACAAGAATAAGCCTAAGGAGGACGAAAATGACCTAAATGTTCATCCAATGACACTAACATACCTATTGGATGCACAAGATTGGTTAAAAACCCTAATTGGACAAGAATAAGCCTAGGGAGCACAAAAATGACCTAAATGTTAATCTAATGACACAAACACACCTATTCGATGCACAAGATTGGTTAAAAACCCTAATTGGACAAGAATAAGCCAAGGGAAGACGAAAATGCCCTAAATGATAATCCAATGACACAAACACACCTGTTGGATGCACAAGATTGTTTAAAAATACTAATTGGACAAGATTAAGCCTAGGGAGGACGAAAATAACCTAAATGTTCATCCAATGACACAAATTAACTTATTGGATGCACAAGATTTGTTAAAAACCCTAATAGGACAAGGTTAAGCCTAAGGAAGACGAAAATGACCTAAATGTTCATCCAATGACACAAATGAACTTATTGGATGCACAAGATTGGATAAAAACCCTAATTGGACAAGAATAGGCCTTGGGAGGAAGAAATTGACCTAAATGTTCGTCCAATGACACAAACACACCTATTGGATGCACATGATTGGTTAAAAACCCTAATTGGACAAGAATAAGCCTATGGAAGACGAAAATGACCTAAATGTTCATCCAATGACACAAATGATCTTATTGGATGCACAAGATTGGTTAAAAACCCTAATTGGACAAGAATAAGCCTAGGGATGACGAAAATGAACTAAATGTTCATCCAATGACACAAATGAACTTATTGGATGCACAAGATTGGTTAAAAACCCTAATTGGACAAGAAAAAGCCTTGGGAGCACGAAAATGACATAAATGTTCTTCCAATGACACAAACACACCTATTGGATGCACAAGATTGGTTAAAAACCCTAATTGGACAAGAAGATGCCTAAGGAAGACGAAAATGACCTAAATGTTCATCCAGTGACACAAATGAACTTATTGGATACACAAGATTGCATAAAAACCCTAATTGGACAAGAATAAGCCTAGGGAGGACGAAAATGACCTAAATGTTCATCCAATGACACAAATGAACTTATTGGATGCACAAGATTGGATAGAAACCCTAATTGGACAAGAATAAGCCTTGGGAGGACGAAATTGACCTAAATGTTCATCCAATGACACAAACACACCTATTGGATGCACATGATTGGTTAAAAACCCAAATTGGACAAGTATAAGCCCAAGGAGGACGAAAATGCCCTAAATGATAATCCAATGACACAAAGACACCTATTGGATGCACAAGATTGGTTAAAAACCCTAATTGGACAAGAATAAGCCTTGGGAGGACGAAAATGACCTAAATGTTCATCCAATGACACGAATTAACTTATTGGATGCACAAGATTGGTTAAAATCTCTAATTGGACAAGAATAAGCCTTGGGATGACGAAAAATTCCCTAAATGTTCATCCAATGACACAAGCATACCTTTTGGATGCACAAGATTGTTTAAAAACCCTAATTGGACAAGAATAAGGCTAGGGAGGACGAAATTGACCTAAATGTTAATCTAATTACACAAACACACCTATTGGATGCACAAGATTGGTTAAAAACCCTAATTGGACAAGAATAAGCCTAGCGAGGACGAAAATGACCTAAATGTTAATCTAATGACACAAAGACACCTCTTGGATGCACAAGATTGTTTAAAAACCGTAATTGGACAAGAATAAGCCTTGGGAGGACGAAAATGCCCTAAATGTTCATCCAATGACACAAACACACCTATTGGATGCACAAGATTGTTTAAAAACCCTAATTGGACAAGAAGAAGCCTAGGGATGACGAAAATGACCTAAATGTTCATCCAATGATACTAACACACCTATTGGATGCACAAGATTGGTTAAAAACCCTAATTGGACAAGAATAAGCCTAGGGAGGACGAAAATGACCTAAATGTTAATCTAATGACACAAATAAACCTATTGGACCCACATGATTGGTTAAAAACCCTAATTGGACTAGAATAAGCCTAGGGAGGACGAAATTGACCTAAATGTTCATCCAATGACAAAATAAATTTTATGGATGCACAAGATTGGTTAAAAACCCTAATTGGACAAGAATAAGCCTTGGGAGGACGAAAATGACCTAAATGTTCATCCAATGACACAAATGAACTTATTGGATGCACAAGATTGGTTCAAAACCCTAATTTGACAAGAATAAGCCTTGGGAGGACGAAAATGCCCTAAATATTCATCCAATGACAGAAACACGCCTATTGGATGCAAAAGATTGTTTAAAAACCCTAATTCGACAAGAATAAGCCTAGGGATGACGAAAATGACCTAAATGTTCATCCAATGACACAAATGAACTTATTGGATGCACAAGATTGGTTAAAAAACCTAATTGGACAGGAATAAGCCTAAGGAGGACGAAAATGGCCTAAATGTTCACCCAATGACACTAACACACTTATTGGATGCACAAGATTGGTTTAAAACCATAATTGGACAAGAATAAGCCTAAGGAAGACGAAAATGACCTAAATGTTCATCCAATGACACAAATGAACTTATTGGATGCACAAGATTGGATAAAAACCCTAATTGGACAAGAATAAGCCTTGGGAGGACGAAATTGACCTAAATGTTCATCCAATGACACAAACACACCTATTGGATGCACATGATTGGTTAAAATCCCTAATTGGACAATTATAAGCCCAGGGAGGACGAAAATGCCCTAAATTTTCATCCAATGACACAAAGAAACCTATTGGATGCACAAGATTGGTTAAAAACCCTAATTGGAGAAGAATAAGCCTTGGGAGGACGAAAATGACCTAAATGTTCATCCAATGACACAAACACACCTATTGGATGCACAAGATTGTTTAAAAACCGTAATTGGACATGAATAAGCCTTGGGAGGACGAAAATGCCCTAAATGTTCATCCAATGACACAAACACACCTATTGGATGCACAAGATTGTTTAAAAACCCTAATTGTATAAGAAGAAGCCTAGGGATGACGAAAATGACCTAAATGTTCATCCAATGATACTAACATACCTATTGGATGCACAAGATTTGTTAAAAACCCTAATTGGACAAGAATAAGCCTAGGGAGGACGAAAATGACCTAAATGTTAATCTAATGACACAAATAAACCTATTGGACCCACATGATTGGTTAAAAACCCTAATTGGACTAGAATAAGCCTAGGGAGGACGAAATTGACCTAAATGTTCATCCAATGACACTAACACACCTATTGGATGCACAAGATTGGTAAAAAACCCTAATTGGACAAGAATAAGCCTAGCGAGGACGAAAATGACCTAAATGTTAATCTAACGACACAAACACACCTATTGGTTGCACAAGATTGTTTAAAAACCGTAATTGGACAAGAATAAGCCTTGGGAGGACGAAAATGCCCTAAATGTTCAACCAATTACACAAACACACCTATTGGATGCACAAGATTGTTTAAAAACCCTAATTGGACAAGAATAAGCCTAGGGATGACGAAAATGACCTAAATGTTCATCCAATGAAACTAACACACCAATTGGATGCACAAGATTGGTTAAAAACCCTAATTGGACAAGAATAAGCCTAGCGAGGACGAAAATGACCTAAATGTTAATCTATTGACCCAAAGACACCTATTGGATGCACAAGATTGTTTAAAAACCGTAATTGGACAAGAATAAGCCTTGGGAGCACGAAAATGACCTAAATGTTCTTCCAATGACACGAATTAACTTATTGGATGCACAAGATTGGTTAAAATCCCTAATTGGACAAGAATAAGCCTTGGGAGGACGAAAATGCCCTAAATTTTCATCCAATGACACAAACATACCTATTGGATGCACAATATTGTTTAAAAACCCTAATTGGACAAGAATAAGCCTTGGGAGGACGAAAATGCCCTAAATGTTCATCCAATGACACAAACACACCTATTGGATGCACAAGATTGTTTAAAAAGCCTAATTGGACTAGAATAAGCCTAGGGATGACGAAAATGACCTAAATGTTCATCCAATGACACTAACACACCTATTGGATGCACAAGATTGGTTAAAAACCCTAATTGGACAAGAATAAGCCTAGCGAGGACGAAAATGACCTAAATGTTAATCTAATGACACAAAGACACCTATTGGTTGCCCAAGATTGTTTAAAAACCGTAATTGGACAAGAATAAGCCTTGGGAGGACGAAAATGCCCTAAATGTTCATCCAATGACACAAACACACCTATTGGATGCACAAGATTGTTTAAAAACCCTAATTGGACAAGAATAAGCCAAGGGATGACCAAAATGACCTAAATGTTCATCTAATGACACTAACACACCTATTTGATGCACAAGATTGGTTAAAAACCCTAATTGGACCAGATTAAGCCTAGCGAGGACGAAAATGACCTAAATGTTAATCTAATGACACAAAGACACCTATTGGTTGCACAAGATTGTTTAAAAATCGTAATTGGACAAGAATAAGCCTTGGGAGGACGAAAATGCCCTAAATGTTCATCCAATTACACAAACACACCTATTGGATGCACAAGATTGTTTAAAAACCATAATTGGACAAGAATAAGCCTAGGGATGACGAAAATGACCTAAATGTAAATCCAATGAAACTAACACACCAATTGGATGCACAAGATTGGTTAAAAACCCTAATTGGACAAGAATAAGCCTAGCGAGGACGAAAATGACCTAAATGTTAATCTAATGACACAAAGACACCTATTGGATGCACAAGATTGTTTAAAAACCGTAATTGGACAAGAATAAGCCTTGGGAGCACGAAAATGACCTAAATGTTCATCCAATGACACGATTTAACTTATTGGATGCACAAGATTGGTTAAAATCCCTAATTGGACAAGAATAAGCCTTGGGAGGACGAAAATGCCCTAAATTTTCATCCAATGACACAAACATACCTATTGGATGCACAAGATTGTTTAAAAACCCTAATTGGACAAGAATAAGCCTTGGGAGGACAAAAATGTCCTAAATGTTCATCCAATGACACAAACACACCTATTGGATGCACAAGATTGTTTAAAAACCCTAATTGGACAAGAATAAGCCTAGGGATGCAAAAATGACCTAAATGATCATCCAATGACACTAACACACCTAATGGATGCACAAGATTGGTTAAAAACCCTAATTGGACAAGAATAAGCCTAGCGAGGACGAAAATGACCTAAATGTTAATCTAATGACACAAAGACACCTATGGGATGCACATGATTGTTTAAAAACCGTAATTGGACAAGAATAAGCCTTGGGAGGACGAAAATGCCCTAAATGTTCATCCAATGACACAAACACACCAATTGGATGCACAAGATTGTTTAAAAACCATAATTGGACAAGAATAAGCCTAGGGATGACGAAAATGACCTAAATGTTCATCCAATGATACTAACACACCTATTGGATGCACAAGATTGGTTAAAAACCCTAATTGGACAAGAATAAGCCTAGGGAGGACGAAAATGACCTAAATGTTAATCTAATCACACAAATAAACCTATTGGACGCACATGATTGGTTAAAAACCCTAATTGGACTAGAATAAGCCTAGGGAGGACGAAATTTACCTAAATGTTCATCCAATGACAAAATAAATTTATTGGATGCACAAGATTGGTTAAAAACCCTAATTGGACAAGAATAAGCCTTGGGAGGACGAAAATGACCTAAATGTTCATCCAATGACACAAATGAACTTATTGGATGCACAAGATTGGTTCAAAACCCTAATTTGACAAGAATAAGCCTTGGGAGGACGAAAATGCCCTAAATATTCATCCAATGACAGAAACACACCTATAGGATGCACAAGATTGTTTAAAAACCCTAATTCGACAAGAATAAGCCTAGGGATGACGAAAATTACCTAAATGTTCATCCAATGACACAAATGAACTTATTGGATGCACAAGATTGGTTAAAAAACCTAATTGGACAGGAATAAGCCTAAGGAGGACGAAAATGGCCTAAATGTTCACCCAATGACACTAACACACCAATTGGATGCACAAGATTGGTTAAAAACCCTAATTGGACAAGAATAAGCCTAAGGAAGACGAAAATGACCTAAATGTTCATCCAATGACACAAATGAACTTATTGGATGCACAAGATTGGATAAAAACCCTAATTGGACAAGAATAAGCCTTGGGAGGACGAAATTGACCTAAATGTTCATCCAATGACACAAACACACCTATTGGATGCACATGATTGGTTAAAAACCCAAATTGGTCAAGTATAAGCCCAGGGAGGACGAAAATTCCCTAAATGATAATCCAATGACACAAAGACACCTATTGGATGCACAAGATTGGTTAAAAACCCTAATTGGACAAGAATAAGCCTTGGGAGCACGAAAATGACCTAAATGTTCATCCAATGACACGAATTAACTTATTGGATGCACAAGATTGGTAAAAATCCCTAATTGGACAAGAATAAGCCTTGGGAGGACGAAAATGCCCTAAATTTTCATCCAATGACACAAACATACCTATTGGATGCACAAGATTGCTTAAGAACCCTAATTGGACAAGAATAAGCCTTGGGAGGACGAAAATGACCTAAATGTTAATCCAATGACACAAACACAACTATTGGATGCACAAGATTGTTTAAAAACCCTAATTGGACTAGAATAAGCCTAGGGATGACGAAAATGACCTAAATGTTCATCTAATGACACTAACACACCTATTGGATGCACAAGATTGATTAAAAACCCTAATTGGACAAGAATAAGCCTACCGAGGACGAAAATTACCTAAATGTTAATCTAATAACACAAAGACACCTATTGGTTGCACAAGATTGTTTAAAAACCGTAATTGGACAAGAATAAGCCTTGGGAGGACGAAAATGCCCTAAATGTTCATCCAATGACACAAACACACCTATTGGATGCACAAGATTGTTTAAAAACCCTAATTGGACAAGAATAAGCCTAGGGATGACCAAAATGACCTAAATGTTCATCCAATGACACTAACACACCTATTTGATGCACAAGATTGGTTAAAAACCCTAATTGGACAACAATAAGCCTAGCGAGGACGAAAATGACCTAAATGTTAATCTAATGACACAAAGACACCTATTGGATGCACAAGATTGTTTAAAAACCGTAATTGGACAAGAATAAGCCTTGGGAGCACGAAAATGACCTAAATGTTCATCCAATGACACGAATTAACTTATTGGATGCACAAGATTGGTTAAAATCCCTAATTGGACAAGAATAAGCCTTGGGAGGACGAAAATGCCCTAAATTTTCATCCAATGACACAAACATACCTATTGGATGCACAAGATTGTTTAAAAACCCTAATTGGACAAGAATAAGCCTTGGGAGGAAAAAAATGCCCTAAATGTTCATCCAATGACACAAACACACCTATTGGATGCACAAGATTGTTTAAAAACCCTAATTGGACAAGAATAAGCCTAGGGATGCAAAAATGACCTAAATGTTCATCCAATGACACTAACACACCTAATGGATGCACAAGATTGGTTAAAAACCCTAATTGGACAAGAATAAGCCTAGCGAGGACGAAAATGACCTAAATGTTAATCTAATGACACAAAGACACCTATGGGATGCACATGATTGTTTAAAAACTGTAATTGGACAAGAATAAGCCTTGGGAGGACGAAAATGCCCTAAATGTTCATCCAATAACACAAACACACCTATTGGATGCACAAGATTGTTTAAAAACCATAATTGGACAAGAATAAGCCTAGGGATGACGAAAATGACCTAAATGTTCATCCAATGATACTAACACACCTATTGGATGCACAAGATTGGTTAAAAACCCTAATTGGACAAGAATAAGCCTAGGGAGGACGAAAATGACCTAAATGTTAATCTAATCACACAAATAAACCTATTGGACGCACATGATTGGTTAAAAACCCTAATTGGACTAGAATAAGCCTAGGGAGGACGAAATTGACCTAAATGTTCATCCAATGACAAAATAAATTTATTGGATGCACAAGATTGGTTAAAAACCCTAATTGGACAAGAATAAGCCTTGGGAGGACGAAAATGACCTAAATGTTCATCCAATGACACAAATGAACTTATTGGATGCACAAGATTGGTTCAAAACCCTAATTTGACAAGAATAAGCCTTGGATGCACATGATTGGTTAAAAACCCAAATTGGACAAGTATAAGCCCAGGGAGGACGCAAATTCCCTAAATGATAATCCAATGACACAAAGACACCTATTGGATGCAAAAGATTGGTTAAAAACCCTAATTGGACAAGAATAAGCCTTGGGAGCACGAAAATGACCTAAATGTTCATCCAATGACACAAATTAACTTATTGGATGCACAAGATTGGTTAAAATCCCTAATTGGACAAGAATAAGCCTTGGGAGGACGAAAATGCCCTAAATTTTCATCCAATGACACAAACATACCTATTGGATGCACAAGATTGCTTAAGAACCCTAATTGGACAAGAATAAGCCTTGGGTGGACGAAAATGACCTAAATGTTCATCTAATGACACTAACACACCTATTGGATGCACAAGATTGGTTAAAAACCCTAATTGGACAAGAATAAGCCTAGCGAGGACGAAAATGACCTAAATGTTAATCTAATAACACAAAGACACCTATTGGTTGCACAAGATTGTTTAAAAACCGTAATTGGACAAGAATAAGCCTTGGGAGGACGACAATGCCCTAAATGTTCATCCAATGACACAAACACACCTATTGGATGCACAAGATTGTTTAAAAACCCTAATTGGACAAGAATAAGCCTAGGGATGACGAAAATGACCTAAATGTTCATCCAATGACACTAACACACCTATTGGATGCACAAGATTGGTTAAAAACCGTAATTGGACAAGAATAAGCCTAGGGAGGACGAAAATGACCTAAATGTTAATCTAATGACACAAATAAACCTATTGAACGCACATGATTGTTTAAAAACCCTAATTGGACTAGAATAAGCCTTGGGAGTACGAAAATGACCTAAATGTTCATCCAATGACACAAATGAACTTATTGGATGCATAAGATTGGTTCAAAACCCTAATTGGATAGGAATAAGCCTAAGGAGGACGAAAATGGCCTAAATGTTCACCCAATGACACTAACACACCTATTGGATGCACAAGATTGGTTAAAAACCCTAATTGGACAAGAATAAGCCTAAGGAAGACGAAAATGACCTAAATGTTCATCCAATGACACAAATGAACTTATTGGATGCACAAGATTGGACAAAAACCCTAATTGGACAAGAATAAGCCTTGGGAGGAAGAAATTGACCTAAATGTTCATCCAGTGACACAAACACACCTATTGGATGCACATGATTGGTTAAAAACCCTAATTGGAAAAGAATAAGCCTAGGGAGGACGAAATTGACCTAAATGTTCATCCAATGACACAAATGA
Organism: Cicer pinnatifidum; assembly: GCA_037974775.1. NCBI lineage: Eukaryota > Viridiplantae > Streptophyta > Magnoliopsida > Fabales > Fabaceae > Cicer > Cicer pinnatifidum. Next base: position 21,365,272 of record JBBPBR010000004.1, on the reverse strand, counting down.
ACTTATTGGATGCACAAGATTGGTTAAAAACCCTAATTGGACAAGAATAAGCCTTGGGAGGACGAAAATGCCCTAAATGTTCATCCAATGACACGAATTAACTTATTGGATGCACAAGATTCGTTAAAATCCCTAATTGGACATGAATAAGCCTTGGGAGGACGAAAATGGCCTAAATGTTCACCCAATGACACTAACACACCTATTGGATGCACAAGATTGGTTAAAAACCCTAATTGGACAAGAATAAGCCTACGGAAGACGAAAATGACCTAAATGTTCATCCAATGACACAAATGAACTTATTGGATGCACAAGATTGGATAAAAACCCTAATTGGACAAGAATAAGCCTTGGGAGGACGAAATTGACCTAAATGTTCATCCAATGACACAAACACACATATTGGATGCACATGATTGGTTAAAAACCCTAATTGGAAAAGAATAAGCCTAGGGAGGACGAAATTGACCTAAATGTTCATCCAATGACACAAATAAACTTATTGGATGCACAAGATTGGTTAAAAACCCTAATTGGACAAGAATAAGCCTACGGAAGACGAAAATGACCTAAATGTTCATCCAATGACACAAATGAACTTATTGGATGCACAAGATTGGACAAAAACCCTAATTGGACAAGAATAAGCCTTGGGAGGACGAAATTGACCTAAATGTTCATCCAGTGACACAAACACACCTATTGGATGCACATGATTGGTTAAAAACCCTAATTGGAAAAGAATAAGCATAGGGAGGACGAAATTGACCTAAATGTTCATCCAATGACACAAATGAACTTATTGGATGCACAAGATTGGTTAAAAACCCTAATTGGACAAGAATAAGCCTTGGGAGGACGAAAATGCCCTAAATGTTCATCCAATGACACGAATTAACTTATTGGATGCACAAGATTCGTTAAAATCCCTAATTGGACATGAATAAGCCTTGGGAGGACGAAAATGGCCTAAATGTTCACCCAATGACACTAACACACCTATTGGATGCACAAGATTGGTTAAAAACCCTAATTGGTCAAGAATAAGCCTACGGAAGACGAAAATGACCTAAATGTTCATCCAATGACACAAATGAACTTATTGGATGCACAAGATTGGATAAAAACCCTAATTGGACAAGAATAAGCCTTGGGAGGACGAAATTGACCTAAATGTTCATCCAATGACACAAACACACCTATTGGATGCACAACATTGGTTAAAAACCCTATTTGGACAAGAAGATGCCTAAGGAAGACGAAAATGACCTAAATGTTCATCCCATGACACAAATGAACTAATTGGATACACAAGATTGGATAAAAACCCTAAATGGACAAGAATAAGCCTAGGGAGGACGAAAATGACCTAAATGTTCATCCAATGACAGAAATGAACTTATTGGATGCACAAGATTGGATAGAAACCCTAATTGGACAAGAATAAGCCTTGGGAGGACGAAATTGACCTAAATGTTCATCCAATGACACAAACACACCTATTGGATGTACATGATTGGTAAAAAACCCAAATTGGACAAGTATAAGCCCAGGGAGGACGAAAATGCCCTAAATGATAATCCAATGACACAAAGACACCTATTGGATGCACAAGATTGGTTAAAAACCCTAATTGGACAAGAATAAGCCTTGGGAGCACGAAAATGACCTAAATGTTCATCCAATGACACGAATTAACTTATTGGATGCACAAGATAGATTAAAATCCATAATTGGACAAGAATAAGCCTTGGGAGGACGAAAATGCCCTAAATTTTCATCCAATGACACAAACATACCTACTGGATGCACAAGATTGTTTAAAAACCCTAATTGGAAAAGAATAAGCCTTGGGAGGACGAAAATGACCTAAATGTTCATCCAATGACACAAATGAACTTATTGGATGCACAAGATTGGTTCAAAACCCTAATTGGATGCACAAGATTTGTTAAAAAACCTAATTGGACAGGAATAAGCCTAAGGAGGACCAAAACGGCCTAAATGTTCACCCAATGACACTAACACACCTATTGGATGCACAAGATTGGTTAAAAACCCTAATTGGACAAGAATAAGCCTAAGGAAGACGAAAATGACCAAAATGTTCATCCAATGACACAAATGAACTTATTGGATGCACAAGATTGGATAAAAACCTTTATTGGACAGGAATAAGCCTTGGGAGGACGAAATTGACCTAAATGTTCATCCAATGACACAAACAAACCTATTGGATGCACAAGATTGTTTAAAAACCCTAATTGGACAAGAATGAGCCTAGGGAGGTCCAAAATGACCTAAATGTTCATTCAATGACACAAATGAACTTATTGGATGCACAAGATTTGTTAAAAACCCTAATTGGACAAGAATAAGCCTAAGGAGGAGGAAAATGACCAAAATGTTCATCCAATGACACAAACACACCTATTGGATGCACAAGATTGGTTAAAAACCCTAATTGGACAAGAAGATGCCTAAGGAAGACGAAAATGACCTAAATGTTCATCCAATGACACAAATTAACTTATTGGACGCACAAGATTGGTTACAAACCCTAATTGGACAAGAATAAGCCTTGGGAGGACGAAAATGCCCTAAACGTTCATCCAATGACACAAACACACCTATTGGATGCACAAGATTGTTTAAAAACCCTAATTGGACAAGAATAAGCCATGCGAGGACCAAAATGACCTAAATTTTCATTCAATAACACAAATTAACTTATTGGATGCACAAGATTTGTTAAAAACCCTAATAGGACAAGAATAAGCCTAAGGAGGATGAAAATGACCTAAATGTTCATCCAATGACACAAACAAACCTATTGGATGCACAAGATTGGTTAAAAACCCTAATTGGACAAGAATAAGCCTAAGGAAGACGAAAATGACCTAAATGTTCATCCAATCACACAAATGAACTTATTGGATGCACAAGATAGGATAAAAACCCTAATTGGACAAGAATAAGCCTTGGGAGGACGAAATTGACCTAAATGTTAATCCAATGACACAAACACACCTATTGGATGCACATGATTGGTTAAAAACCCTAATTGGACAAGAATAAGCCTAGGGAGGACGAAATTGACCTAAATGTTCCTCCAATGATACAAATGAACTTATTGGATGCACAAGACTGGTTAAAAACCCTAATTGGACAAGAATAAGCTTAAGGAGGACGAAATTGACCTAAATGTTCATCCAATGACACAAACACTCCTATTTGATGCCCATGATTGGTTAAAAACCCTAATTGGACAGAATAAGCCTAAGGATGACGAAATGACCTAAACGTTCATCCAATGACACAAAAGAACTTATTGGATGCAAAAGATTGGTTAAAAACCCTAATTGGACAAGAATAAGCCTTGGGAGCACGAAAATGACTAAAATGTTCATCCAATGACACGAATTAACTTATTGGATGCACAAGAGTGGTTAAAAACCCTAATTGGACAAGAATGAGCCTAGGGAGGACCAAAATGACCTAAATGTTCATTCAATGACACAAATAAACTTATTGGATGCATAAGATTTGTTAAAAACCCTAATTGGACAAGAATAAGCCTAAGGAGGACGAAAATGACCAAAATGTTCATTCAATGACACAAACACACCTATTGGATGCACAAGATTGGTTAAAAACCCTAATTGGACAAGAAGATGCCTAAGGAAGACGAAAATGACCTAAATGTTCATCCAATGACACAAACGAACTTATTGGATGCACAAGATTGGTTAAAAACCCTAATTGGACAAGAATAAGCCTTGGGAGGACGAAAATGCCCTAAACATTCATCCAATGACACAAACACACCTATTGGATGCACAAGATTGTTTAAAAACCTTAATTGGACAAGAATAAGCCTTGCGAGGACCAAAATGACCTAAATTTTCATTCAATAACACAAATGAACTTATTGGATGCACAAGATTTGTTAAAAACCCTAATTGGACAAGAATAAGCCTAAGGAGGATGAAAATGACCTAAATGTTCATCCAATGACACAAATGAACTTATTGGATGCACAAGATTGAATAAAAACCCTAATTGGGCAAGAATAAGCCTTGGGAGGACGAAATTGACCTAAATGTTCATCCAATGACACAAATGAACTTATTGGATGCACAAGATTGGTTAAAACCCCTAGTTGGACAAGAATAAGCCTTGGGAGGACGAAATTGACCTAAATGTTCATCCAATGACACAAACACAGCTATTGGATGCCCATGATTGGTTAAAAACCCTAATTGGACAAGAATAAGCCTAGGGATGACGAAAATGACCTAAATGTTCATCCAATGACACAAATGAACTTATTGGATGCACAAGATTGGTTAAAAACCCTAATTCGACAAGAATAAGCCTTGGGAGCACGAAAATGACCTAAATGTTCATCCAATGACACAAACACACCTATTGGATGCACAAGATTGGTTAAAAACCCTAATTGGACAAGAAGATGCCTAAGGAAGACGAAAATGACCTAAATGTTCATCCAATGACACAAATGAACTTATTGGATACACAATATTGGGTAAAAACCCTAATTGGACAAGAATAAGCCTTGGGAGGACGAAATTGACCTAAATGTTCATCCAATGACACAAACACACCTTTTGGATGCACATGATTGGTTAAAAACCCTAATTGGACAAGAATAAGCCTAGGTAGAACAAAATTGACCTAAATGTTCATCCAATGACACAAATGAACTTATTGGATGCACAAGATATGTTAAAAACCCTAATTGGAGTAGAATAAGCCTTGGGAAGACGAAAATGACCTAAATTTCCATCCAATGACACAAACACACCTATTGGATGCACATGATTGGTTAAAAACCCTAATTGGACAAGAATAAGCCTA
>JBBPBR010000004.1:21347689-21360047 GCA_037974775.1 Cicer pinnatifidum | reverse complement strand
TGACCTAAATGTTCATCCAATGACACAAACGAACTTATTGGATGCACAAGATTGGTTAAAAACCCTAATTGGACAAGAATAAGCCTTGGGAGGACGAAAATGCCCTAAACATTCATCCAATGACACAAACACACCTATTGGATGCACAAGATTGTTTAAAAACCTTAATTGGACAAGAATAAGCCTTGCGAGGACCAAAATGACCTAAATTTTCATTCAATAACACAAATGAACTTATTGGATGCACAAGATTTGTTAAAAACCCTAATTGGACAAGAATAAGCCTAAGGAGGATGAAAGTGACCTAAATGTTCATCCAATGACACAAATGAACTTATTGGATGCACAAGATTGAATAAAAACCCTAATTGGGCAAGAATAAGCCTTGGGAGGACGAAATTGACCTAAATGTTCATCCAATGACACAAATGAACTTATTGGATGCACAAGATTGGTTAAAACCCCTAGTTGGACAAGAATAAGCCTTGGGAGGACGAAATTGACCTAAATGTTCATCCAATGACACAAACACAGCTATTGGATGCCCATGATTGGTTAAAAACCCTAATTGGACAAGAATAAGCCTAGGGATGACGAAAATGACCTAAATGTTCATCCAATGACACAAATGAACTTATTGGATGCACAAGATTGGTTAAAAACCCTAATTCGACAAGAATAAGCCTTGGGAGCACGAAAATGACCTAAATGTTCATCCAATGACACAAACACACCTATTGGATGCACAAGATTGGTTAAAAACCCTAATTGGACAAGAAGATGCCTAAGGAAGACGAAAATGACCTAAATGTTCATCCAATGACACAAATGAACTTATTGGATACACAAGATTGGGTAAAAACCCTAATTGGACAAGAATAAGCCTTGGGAGGACGAAATTGACCTAAATGTTCATCCAATGACACAAACACACCTTTTGGATGCACATGATTGGTTAAAAACCCTAATTGGACAAGAATAAGCCTAGGTAGAACAAAATTGACCTAAATGTTCATCCAATGACACAAATGAACTTATTGGATGCACAAGATATGTTAAAAACCCTAATTGGAGTAGAATAAGCCTTGGGAAGACGAAAATGACCTAAATTTCCATCCAATGACACAAACACACCTATTGGATGCACATGATTGGTTAAAAACCCTAATTGGACAAGAATAAGCCTATGGAGGACGAAATTCACCTAAATGTTCATCCAATGACACAAATGAACTTATTGGATGCATAAGATTAGTTAAAAACCCTAATTGGACTAGAATAAGCCTTGGGAAGACGAAAATGACCTAAATTTTCATCCAATGACACAAACACACCTATTGGATGCACATGATTGGTTAAAAACCCTAATTGGACAAGAATAAGCCTAGGGAGGACGAAATTGATCTAAACGTTCATCCAATGACACAAATGAACTTATTGGATGCACAAGATTGGATAAAAACCCTAATTGGTCAAGAATAAGCCTTGGGAGGACGAAATTGACCTAAATGTTCATCCAATGACACAAATGAATTTATTGGATGCACAAGATTGGTTAAAAACCCTAATTCGACAAGAATAAGCCTAGGGATGACGAAAATGACCTAAATGTTCATCCAATGACACAAATGAACTTATTGAACGCATAAGATTGGTTAAAAACCCTAATTGGACAAGAATAAGCCTAAGGAGGACGAAATCGACCTAAATGTTCATCCAATGACACAAACACACCTATTGGATGCCCATGATTGGTTAAAAACCCTAATTGGACAAGAATAAGCCTAGGGATGACGAAAATGACCTAAATGTTCATCCAATGACACAAATGAACTTATTGGATGCACAAGATTGGTTAAAAACCCTAATTGGACAAGAATAAGCCTTGGGAGCACGAAAATGACCTAAATGTTCATCCAATTACACAAATGAACTTATTGGATGCACAAGATTGGATAAAAACCCTAATTGGACAAGAATAAGACTTGGGAGGACGAAATTGACCTAAATGTTCATCCAATGACACAAACCCACCTTTTAAATGCACATGATTGGTTAAAAACTCAAATTGGACAAGAATAAGCCTAGGGAGGACGAAATTGACCTAAATGTTCATCCAATGACACAAATGAACTTATTGGATGTACAAGATTGGTTAAAAACCCTAATTGGACTAGAATAAGCCTTGGGAGGACGAAAATGACCTAAATGTTCATCCAATGACAAAAACACACCTATTGGATGCACATGATTGTTTAAAAACCCTAATTGGACAAGAATAAGCCTAGGGATGACGAAATTGACCTAAATGTTCATCCAATGACACAAATGAACTTATTGGATGCACAATATTGGATAAAAACCCTAATTGGACAAGAACAAGCCTTGGGAGGACGAAATTGACCTAAATGTTCATCCAATGACACAAACACACCTATTGGATGCACATGATTAGTTAAAAACCCTAATTGGACCAGAATAAGCCTAGGGAGGACGAAATTGACCTAAATGTTCATCCAATGACACAATTGAATTTATTGGATGCACAACATTGGTTAAAAACCCTAATTGGACAAGAATAAGCCTTGGGAGGACGACAATGCCCTAAATGTTCATCCAATGACACAAACACACCTACTGGATGCACAAGATTGTTTAAAAACCCTAATTGGACAAGAATAAGCCTAGGGATGACGAAAATGACCTAAATGTTCTTCCAATGACACAAATGAACTTATTGAACGCACAAGATTGGTTAAAAACACTAATTGGACAAGAATAAGCCTAAGGAGGACGAAATTGACCTAAATGTTCATCCAATGACACAAACACACCTATTGGATGCCCATGATTGGTTAAAAACCCTAATTGGACAAGAATAAGCCTAGGGATAACGAAAATGACCTAAATGTTCATCCAATGACACAAATGAACTTATTGGATGCACAAGATTGGTTAAAAAACCTAATTCGACAAGAATAAGCCTTGGGAGCACGAAAATGACCTAAATGTTCATCCAATGACACAAACACACCTATTGGATGCACAAGATTGGTTAAAAATCCTAATTGGACAAGAAGATGCCTAAGGAAGACGAAAATGACCTAAATGTTCATCCAATGACACAAATGAACTTATTGGATACAAAAGATTGGATAAAAACCCAAACTGGACTACAATAAGCCTTGGGAGGACGAAATTGACCTAAATGTTCATCCAATGACACAAACCCACCTTTTGCATGCAAATGATTGGTTAAAAACCCTAATTGGACAAGAATAAGCCAAGGGAGGACGAAATTGACCTAAATGTTCATCCAATGTCACAAATGAACTTATTGGATGCACAAGATTAGTTAAAAACCCTAATTGGACTAGAATAAGCATTGGGAGGACGAAAATGAGCTAAATGTTCATCCAATGACACAAACAAACCTATTGGATGCACATGATTGGTTAAAAACCCTAATTGGACAAGAATAAGCCTAGGGAGGACGAAATTGACCTAAATGTTCATCCAATGACACAAATGAACTTATTGGATGCACAAGATTGGTTAAAAACCCTAATTGGACTACAATAAGCCTTGGGAGGATGAAAATGACCTAAATGTTCATCCAATGACACAAACACACCTATTGGATGCACATGATTCGTTAAAAACCCTAATTGGACAAGAATAAGCCTAGGGAGGACGAAATTGACCTAAATGTTCATCCAATGACACAAATGAACTTATTGGATGCACAAGATTGGTTAAAAACCCTAATTGGACTAGAATAAGCCTAAGGAGGACGAAATTGATTTAAATGTTCATCCAATGACACAAACACACCTATTGGATGCCCATGATTGGTTAAAAACCCTAATTGGACAAGAATAAGCTTAGGGATGACGAAAATGACCGAAATGTTCATCCAATGACACAAATGAACTTATTGGATGCACAAGATTGGTTAAAAACCCTAATTGAACTAGAATAAACCTTGGGAGGACGAAATTGACCTAAATGTTTATCCAATGACACAAACACACCTATTGGATGCACATGATTCGTTAAAAACCCTAATTGGACAAGAATAAGCCTAGGGAGGACGAAATTGACCTAAATGTTCATCCAATGACACAAATGAACTTATTGGATGCACAAGATTGGTTAAAAACCCTAATTGGACAAGAATAAGCCTTGGGAGGACGAAATTGACCTAAATGTTCATCCAATCACACAAACACACCTTTTGGATGCACATGATTGGTTAAAAACCCTAATTGGACAAGAATAAGCCTAGGGAGGACGAAATTGACCTAAATGTTCATCCAATGACACAAATGAACTTATCGGATGCACAAGATTGGTTAAAAACCCTAATTGGACTAGAATAAACCTTGGGAGGACGAAATTGACCTAAATGTTCATCCAATGACACAAACACACCTATTGGATGCACATGATTCGTTAAAAACCCTAATTGGACAAGAATAAGCCTAGGGAGGACGAAATTGACCTAAATGTTCATCCAATGACACAATTGAATTTATTGGATGCACAACATTGGTTAAAAACCCTAATTGGACAAGAATAAGCCTAGGGATGACGAAAATGACCTAAATGTTCATCCAATGACACAAATGAACTTATTGAACGCACAAGATTGGTTAAAAACCCTAATTGGACAAGAATAAGCCTATGCAGGACGAAATTGACCTAAATGTTCATCCAATGACACAAACACACCTATGGGATGCCCATGATTGGTTAAAAACCCTAATTGGACAAGAATAAGCCTAGGGATGACGAAAATGACCTAAATGTTCATCCAATGACACAAATGAACTTATTGGTTAAAAACCCTAATTGGACAAGAATAAGCCTAAGGAGGACGAAAATGACCTAAATGTTCATTCAATGACACTAACACACCTATTGGATGCACATGATTGGTTAAAAACCCTAATTGGACAAGAATAAGCCTATGGAGGATGAAGTTGACCTAACTTTTCATCCTATGACACAAATGAACTTATTGGATGCACAAGATTGGTTAAAAACCCTAATTGGACAAGAATAAGCCTTGGGAGCACGAAAATGACCTAAATGTTCATCCAATGACACGAATACACCTATTGGATGCACATGATTGGTTAAAAACCCTAATTGGACAAGAATAAGCCTAGGGAGGACGAAAATGCCCTAATGTTCATCCAATGACACAAACACACCTATTGGATGCCCTTGATTGTTTAAAAATCCTAATTAGACAAGAATAAGCCTAGGGATGACGAAAATGACCTAAATGTTCATCCAATGACACAAATAAACTTCTTGGATGCACAAGATTGGTTAAAATCCGTAATTGGACAAGAATAAGCCTAAGGAGTACGAAAATGGCCTAAATGTTCATCCAATCACACTAACACACCTATTGGATGCACAAGATTGGTTAAAAACCCTAATTGGACAAGAATAAGCCTAAGGAAGATGAAAATGACCTAAATTTTCATCCAATAACACAAATGAACTTATTGGATGCACAAAATTGGATAAAAACCCTAATTGACAAGAATAAGCCGTGGGAGGACGAAATGGACCTAAATGTTCATCCAATGACACAAATGAACTTATTGGATGCACAAGATTGGGTAAAACCCCTAATTGGACAAGAATAAGACATGGGAGGACGAAAATGACCTAAATGTTCATCCAATGACACAAACACACCTATTGGATGCACAAGATTGTTTAAAAACCCTAATTCGACAAGTGTAAGCAAAAGGAGGACGAAAATGCCCTAAATGATAATCCAATGACACAAACACACCTATTGGATGCACAAGAATGGTTAAAAACCCTTATTGGACAAGAATAAGCTTAGGGAGGACAAAAATGACCTAAATGTTAATCCAATGACACAAACATACCTATTGGATGCACAAGATAGGTTAAAAACCCTAATTGGACAAGAATAAGCCTAGGGACGACGAAAATAACCTAAATGTTCATCCAATGACACAAATACACCTATTGGATGCACATGATTGGTTAAAAACCCTAATTGGACAAGAATAAGCATAGGGAGGACGAAAATGATCTAAATGTTCATCCAATGACACAAAGGAACTTATTGGATGCACAAGATTGGTTAAAAACCCTAATTGGACAAGAATAAGCTTTGGGAGCACGAGAATGAGCTAAATGTTCATCAAATGACACGAATTAACTTATTGGATGCACAAGATTGGTTAAAGTCCCTAATTGGACAAGAATAAGCCTTGGGAAGACGAAAATGCCCTAAATGTTCATCCAATGAGACAAACATACCTATTGGATGCACAAGATTGTTTAAAAACCCTAATTGGACAAGAATAAGCCTAGGGAGGACCAAAATGACCTAAATGTTCATTCTATTACACAAATGAACTTATTGGATGCACAAGATTTGTTAAAATCCCTAATTGGACAAGAATAAGCCAAAGGAGGACGAAAATGACCTAAATGTTCATCCAATGACACAAACACACCTATTGGATGCACAAGATTGTTTAAAAACCCTAATTCGACAAGTGTAAGCAAAAGGAGGACGAAAATGACCTTAATGATAATCCAATGACACAAACACACCTATTGGATGCACAAGAATGGTTAAAAACCCTTATTGGACAAGAATAAGCCTAGGGAGGACAAAAATGACCTAAATGTTAATCCAATGACGCAAACACACCTTTTGGATGCACATGATTGTTTAAAAACCCTAATTGGACAAGAATAAGCCTAGGGACGACGAAAATAACCTAAATGTTCATCCAATGACACAAATACACCTATTGGATGCACATGATTGGTTAAAAACCCTAATTGGACAAGAATAAGCATAGGGAGGACGAAAATGATCTAAATGTTCATCCAATGACACAAAGGAACATATTGGATGCACAAGATTGGTTAAAAACCCTAATTGGACAAGAATAAGCTTTGGGAGCACGAGAATGAGCTAAATGTTCATCAAATGACACGAATTAACTTATTGGATGCACAAGATTGGTTAAAGTCCCTAATTGGACAAGAATAAGCCTTGGGAAGACGAAAATGCCCTAAATGTTCATCCAATGAGACAAACATACCTATTTGATGCACAAGATTGTTTAAAAACCCTAATTGGACAAGAATAAGCCTAGGGGGGACAAAAATGACCTAAATGTTCATTCTATTACACAAATGAACTTATTGGATGCACAAGATTGGTTAAAAACCCTAATTGGACAAGAATAAGCCTATGCAGGACGAAAATGACCTAAATGTTCATCCAATGACACAAACACACCTATTGGATGCCCAAGATTGGTTAAAAACCCTAATTGGGCATGAATAAGTCTAAGGAAGACGAAAATGACCTAAATGTTCATCCAATGACACAAATGCACTTATTGGATGCACAAGATTGGATAGAAACCCTATTTGGACAAGAATAAGCCTTCGGAGGACGAAATTGACCTAAATGTTCATCCAATGACGCAAACACACCTTTTGGATGCACATGATTGGTTAAAAACCCTAATTGGACAAGAATAAGCCTTGGGAGCACGAAAATGACCTAAATGTTCATCCAATGACACGAATTAACTTATTGGATGCACAAGATTGGTTAAAATCCCTAATTGGACAAGAATAAGCCTTGGGAGGACGAAAATGCCCTAAATGTTCATCCAATGACACAAACATACCTATTGGACGCACAAGATTGTTTAAAAACCATAATTGGACAAGAATAAGCCTTGGGAGGACGAAAATGCCCTAAATGTTCATCCAATGACACAAACACACCTATTGGATGCACAAGATTGTTTAAAAACCCTAATTGGACAAGAATAAGCCTAGGGATCACGAAAATGACCTAAATGTTCATCCAATGACACTAACATACCTATTTGATGCACAAGATTGGTTAAAAACCCTAATTGGACAAGTATAAGCCAAGGGAGGACGAAAATGACCTAAATGTTAATCTAATGACACAAACACACCTATTGGATGCACATGATTGGTTAAAAACCCTAATTGGACAAGAATAAGCCTAGGGAGGACGAAATTGACCTAAATGTTCATCCAATGACACAAATGAACTTATTGGATGCACAAGATTGGTTAAAAATTGGACAAGAATAAGCCTTGGGAGGACGAAAATGAACTAAATGTTCATCCAATGACACAAATGAACTTATTGGATGCACAAGATTGGTTAAAAATCCTAATTGGACAAGAATAAGCCTAAGGAAGACGAAAATGACTTAAATGTTCATCCAATGACACAAATGAACTTATTGGATGCACAAGATTGGATAAAAACCCTAATTGGACAAGAATAAGCCTTGGGAGGACGAAATTGACTTAAATGTTCATCCAATGACACAAACACACCTTTTGGATGCACATGATTGGTTAAAAACCCTAATTGGACAAGAATAAGCCTAGGGAGGACGAAATTGACCTAAATGTTCATCCAATGACACAAATGAACTTATTGGATGCACAAGATTGGTTAAAAACCCTAATTGGACAAGAATAAGCCTTGGGAGGACGAAATTGACCTAAATGTTCATCCAATGACACAAACACACCTATTGGATGCACATGATTGGTTAAAAACCCTAATTGGACAAGAATAAGCCTAGGGAGGACGAAATTGACCTAAATGTTCATCCAATGACACAAATGAACTTATTGGATGCACAAGATTGGTTAAAAACTCGAATTGGATAAGAATAAGCCTTGGGAGGACGAAAATGCCCTAAAGGTTCATCCAATGACACAAACACACCAATTAGATGCACAAGATTATTTAAAAACCCTAATTGGACAAGAATAAGCCTAGGGATGACGAAAATGACCTAAATGTTCATCCAATGACACAAAGACTCCTATTGGATAAGCCTAGGGATGACGAAAATGACCTAAATGTTAGTCCAATGACACAAATGAACTTATTGGATGCACATGATTGGTTGAAAACCCTAATTGGACAAGAATAAGCCTAGGGAGGACGAAATTGACCTAAATGTTCATCCAATGACACAAACACACCTATTCGATGCACATGATTGGATAAAAATCCTAATTGGACAAAAATAAGCCTTGGGAGGACGAAATTGACCTAAATGTTCATCCAATGACACAAATGAACTTATTGGATGCACAAGATTGGTTAAAAACCCTAATTGGACAAGAATAAGCCTTGGGAGGACGAAAATGACCTAAATGTTCATCCAATGACACAAATGAACGTATTGGATGCACAAGATTGGTTAAAAACCCTAATTGGACAAGAATAAGCCTAGGGAGGACGAAAATGACCTAAATGTTCATCCAATGACACAAACACACCTATTGGATGCACAAGATTGTTTAGAAACCCTAATTGGACAAGAATAAGCCTAGGGAGGACGAAAATGACCTAAGTGTTCACCCAATGACACAAATGAACATATTGGATGCACAAGATTGGTTAAAAACCCTAATTGGACAAGAATAAGCCTAGGGAAGACTAAAATGACCTAAATGTTCATCCAATGACACAAACACACCTATTGGATGCACAAGATTGGTTAAAAACCCTAATAGGACAAGAATAAGCCTAGGGAGGACGAAAATGACCTAAATGTTAATCCAATGACACAAATGAACTTATTGGATGCACAAGATTGGTTAAAAACCCTAATTGGACAAGAATAAGCCTAGGGAGGACGAAAATGACCTAAATGTTCATCCAATGACACAAACACACCTATTGGATGCACAAGATTGTTTAGAAACCCTAATTGGAAAAGAATAAGCCTAGGGAGGACGAAAATGACCTAAATGTTCATCCAATGACACAAATGAACTTATTGGATGCACAAGATTGGTTAAAAACCCTAATTGGACAAGAATAAGCCTAGGGAGGACGAAAATGACCTAAATGTTCATCCAATGACACAAACACACCTATTTGATGCACAAGATTGGTTAGAAACCGTAATTGGACAAGAATAAGCCTAGGAAGGACGAAAATGACCTAAATGTTAATCCAATGACACAAATGAACTTATTGGATGCACAAGATTGGTAAAAAACCCTAATTGGACAAGAATAAGCCGAGGGAGGACGAAAATGACCTAAATGTTCATCCAATGACACAAACACACCTATTGGATGCACAAGATTGGTTAAAAACCCTAATTGGACAAGAATAAGCCTAGGGAGGACGAAAATGACCTAAATGTTCATCCAATGACACAAATGAACTTATTGGATGCACAAGATTGGTTAAAAACCCTAATTGGACAAGAATAAGTCTAAGGAGGACGAAAATGACCTAAATGTTCATCCAATGACACTAACATACCAATTGAATGCACAAGATTGGTTAAAAACCCTAATTGGACAAGAATAAACCTTGGGAGGACGAAATTGACCTAAATGTTCATCCAATGACACAAATGAACTTATTGGATGCACAAGATTGATTAAAAACCCTAATTGGACAAGAATAAGCCTTGGGAGCACGAAAATGACCTAAATGTTCATCCAATGACACGAATTAACTTATTGGATGCACAAGATTGGTTAAAATCCCTAATTGGACAAGAATAAGCCTTGGGAGGACGAAAATGCCCTAAATGTTCATCCAATGAGACAAACATACCTATTGGATGCACAAGATTGTTTAAAAACCCTAATCGGACAAGAAAAAGTCTTGGGAGGATGAAAATGCCCTAAATGTTAATCCAATGACACAAATGAACTTATTGGATGCACAAGATTGTTCAAAAACCCTAATTGGACAAGAATAAGCCTAGGGATGACGAAAATGACCTAAATGTTCTTCCAACGACACGAACACACCTATTGGATGCACAAGATTGTTTAAAAATCCTAATTGGCCAAGAATAAGCCTAGGGATGACGTAAATGACCTAAACGTTCATCCCATGACACAAATGAACTTATTGGATGCACAAGATTGGTTAAAAACCCTAATTGGACAAGAATAAGCCTAAGGAGGACGAAAATGACCTAAATGTTCATCCAATGACACTAACATACCTATTGGATGCACAAGAATGGTTAAAAACCCTAATTGGACAAGAATAAGCCTTGGGAGCACGAAAATGACCTAAATGTTCATCCAATGACACGAATTAACTTATTGGATGCACAAGATTGGTTAAAATCCCTAATTGGACAAGAATAAGCCTTGGGAGGACGAAAATGCCCTAAATGTTCATCCAATGACACAAACATACCTATTGGATGCACAAGATTGTTTAAAAACCCTAATTGGTCAAGAATAAGCCTCGGGAGGTCGAAAATGCCCTAAATGTTCATCCAATGACACAAACACACCTATTGGATGCACAAGATTGTTCAAAAACCCTAATTGGACAAGAATAAGCCTAGGGATGACGAAAATGACCTAAATGTTCATCCAATGACACAAATGAACTTATTGGATGCACAAGATTGGTTAAAAACCCTAATTGGACAAGAATAAGCCTTGGGAGGACGAAAATGACCTAAATGTTCATCCAATGACACAATTGAACTTATTGGATGCACAAGATTGGTTAAAAACCCTAATTGGACAAGAATAAGCCTTGGGAGGACGAAATGCTCTAAATGTTCATCCAATGACACAAACACACCTATTGGATGCACAAGATTGTTTAAAAACCCTAATTGGACAAGAATAAGCCTAGGGATGACGAAAATGACCTAAATGTTTATCCAATGATACAAATGAACTTATTGGATACACAAGATTGGTTAAAAACCCTAATTGGACAAGAATAAGCCTAAGGAAGACGAAAATGACCTAAATGTTCATCCAATGACACAAATAAACTTATTGGATGCACAAGATTGGATAAAAATCCTAATTGGACAAGAATAAACCTTGGGAGGACGAAATTGACCTAAATGTTCATCCAATGACACAAACACTCCTATTGGATGCACATGATTGGTTAAAAAACCTAATTGGACAAAAATAAGCCTAAGGAGGACGAAATTGAACTAAATTTTCA
The DNA here is from genome assembly GCA_037974775.1 of Cicer pinnatifidum. Classification (NCBI taxonomy): domain Eukaryota; kingdom Viridiplantae; phylum Streptophyta; class Magnoliopsida; order Fabales; family Fabaceae; genus Cicer; species Cicer pinnatifidum. Next base: position 21,347,992 of record JBBPBR010000004.1, on the reverse strand, counting down.
TCCAATGACACAAATGAACTTATTGGATGCACAAGATTGATTAAAAACCCTAATTGGACAAGAATAAGCCTTGGGAGCACGAAAATGACCTAAATGTTCATCCAATGACACGAATTAACTTATTGGATGCACAAGATTGGTTAAAATCCCTAATTGGACAAGAATAAGCCTTGGGAGGACGAAAATGCCCTAAATGTTCATCCAATGACACAAACACACCTATTGGATGCACAAGATTGTTTAAAAACCCTAATTGGACAAGAATAAGCCTAGGGATCACGAAAATGACCTAAATGTTCATCC
>JBBPBR010000004.1:21327152-21347440 GCA_037974775.1 Cicer pinnatifidum | reverse complement strand
ATAAGCCTTGGGAGGACGAAATTGACTTAAATGTTCATCCAATGACACAAACACACCTTTTGGATGCACATGATTGGTTAAAAACCCTAATTGGACAAGAATAAGCCTAGGGAGGACGAAATTGACCTAAATGTTCATCCAATGACACAAATGAACTTGTTGGATGCACAAGATTGGTTAAAAACCCTAATTGGACAAGAATAAGCCTTGGGAGGACGAAAATGAACTAAATGTTCATCCAATGACACAAATGAATTTATTGGATGCACAAGATTGGTTAAAAACCCTAATTGGACAAGAATAAGCCTTGGGAGGACGAAATTGCCCTAAATGTTCATCCAATGACACAAACACACCTATTGGATGCACAAGATTGTTTAAAAACCCTAATTGGACAATAATAAGCCTAGGGATGACGAAAATGACCTAAATGTTCATCCAATGACACAAATAAACTTATTGGTTAAAAACCCTAGGGATGACGAAATTGCCCTAATTGTTCATTCAATGACACTAACACACCTATTGGATGCACAAGATTGGTTAAAAACCCTAATTGGACAAGAATATGCCTAAGGAACATGAAAATGACCTAAATGTTCATCCAATGACACAAATGAACTTATTGGATGCACAAGATTGGATATAAACCCTAATTGGACAAGAACAAGCCTTGGGAGGATGAAATTGACCTAAATGTTCATCCAATGACACAAACACACCTATTGGATGCAAATGATTGGTTAAAAACCCTAATTGGACAAGAATAAGCCTATGGAGGATGAAATTGACCTAAATGTTCATCCAATGACAGAAATGAACTTATTGGATGCACAAGATTGGTTAAAAACCCTAATTGGACAAGAATAAGCCTTGGGAGCACGAAAATGACCTAAATGTTCATCCAATGACACGAATTAACTTATTGGATGCACAAGATTGGTTAAATCTCTAATTGGACAAGAATAAGCCTTGGGAGGACGAAAATGCCCTAAATGTTCATCCAATGACACAAACATACCTATTGGACGCACAAGATTGTTTAAAAACCATAATTGGACAAGAATAAGCCTTGGGAGGACGAAAATGCCCTAAATGTTCATCCAATGACACAAACACACCTATTGGATGCACAAGATTGTTTAAAAACCCTAATTGGACAAGAATAAGCCTAGGGATCACGAAAATGACCTAAATGTTCATCCAATGACACTAACATACCTATTTGATGCACAAGATTGGTTAAAAACCCTAATTGGACAAGTATAAGCCAAGGGAGGACGAAAATGACCTAAATGTTAATCTAATGACACAAACACACCTATTGGATGCACATGATTGGTTAAAAACCCTAATTGGACAAGAATAAGCCTAGGGAGGACGAAATTGACCTAAATGTTCATCCAATGACACAAATGAACTTATTGGATGCACAAGATTGGTTAAAAATTGGACAAGAATAAGCCTTGGAAGGACGAAAATGAACTAAATGTTCATCCAATGACACAAATGAACTTATTGGATGCACAAGATTGGTTAAAAATCCTAATTGGACAAGAATAAGCCTAAGGAAGACGAAAATGACTTAAATGTTCATCCAATGACACAAATGAACTTATTGGATGCACAAGATTGGATAAAAACCCTAATTGGACAAGAATAAGCCTTGGGAGGACGAAATTGACTTAAATGTTCATCCAATGACACAAACACACCTTTTGGATGCACATGATTGGTTAAAAACCCTAATTGGACAAGAATAAGCCTAGGGAGGACGAAATTGACCTAAATGTTCATCCAATGACACAAATGAACTTATTGGATGCACAAGATTGGTTAAAAACCCTAATTGGACAAGAATAAGCCTTGGGAGGACGAAATTGACCTAAATGTTCATCCAATGACACAAACACACCTATTGGATGCACATGATTGGTTAAAAACCCTAATTGGACAAGAATAAGCCTAGGGAGGACGAAATTGACCTAAATGTTCATCCAATGACACAAATGAACTTATTGGATGCACAAGATTGGTTAAAAATTGGACAAGAATAAGCCTTGGGAGGACGAAAATGAACTAAATGTTCATCCAATGACACAAATGAACTTATTGGATGCACAAGATTGGTTAAAAATCCTAATTGGACAAGAATAAGCCTAAGGAAGACGAAAATGACTTAAATGTTCATCCAATGACACAAATGAACTTATTGGATGCACAAGATTGGATAAAAACCCTAATTGGACAACTATAAGCCTTGGGAGGACGAAATTGACTTAAATGTTCATCCAATGACACAAACACACCTTTTGGATGCACATGATTGGTTAAAAACCCTAATTGGACAAGAATAAGCCTAGGGAGGACGAAATTGACCTAAATGTTCATCCAATGACACAAATGAACTTGTTGGATGCACAAGATTGGTTAAAAACCCTAATTGGACAAGAATAAGCCTTGGGAGGACGAAAATGAACTAAATGTTCATCCAATGACCCAAATGAATTTATTGGATGCACAAGATTGGTTAAAAACCCTAATTGGACAAGAATAAGCCTTGGGAGGACGAAATTGCCCTAAATGTTCATCCAATGACACAAACACACCTATTGGATGCACAAGATTGTTTAAAAACCCTAATTGGACAATAATAAGCCTAGGGATGACGAAAATGACCTAAATGTTCATCCAATGACACAAATAAACTTATTGGTTAAAAACCCTAGGGATGACGAAATTGCCCTAATTGTTCATTCAATGACACTAACACACCTATTCGATGCACAAGATTGGTTAAAAACCCTAATTGGACAAGAATATGCCTAAGGAACACGAAAATGACCTAAATGTTCATCCAATGACACAAATGAACTTATTGGATGCACAAGATTGGATATAAACCCTAATTGGACAAGAATAAGCCTTGGGAGGATGAAATTGACCTAAATGTTCATCCAATGACAGAAATGAACTTATTGGATGCACAAGATTGGTTAAAAACCCTAATTGGACAAGAATAAGCCTTGGGAGCACGAAAATGACCTAAATGTTCATCCAATGACACGAATTAACTTATTGGATGCACAAGATTGGTTAAATCTCTAATTGGACAAGAATAAGCCTTGGGAGGACGAAGATGCCCTAAATGTTCATCCAATGACACAAACATACCTATTGGACGCACAAGATTGTTTAAAAACCATAATTGGACAAGAATAAGCCTAGGGATGACGAAAATGACCTAAATGTTCATCCAATGAGACTAACATACCTATTTGATGCACAAGATTGGTTAAAAACCCTAATTGGACTAGAATAAGCCTTGGGATGACGAAAAAGACCTAAAAGTTCATCCAATGACACTAACATACCTATTGGATGCACAAGATTGGTTAAAAACCCTAATTGGACTAGAATAAGCCTTGGGAGTACGAAAATGACCTAAATGTTCATCCAATGACACAAACACACCTTTTGGATGCACATGATTTTATAAAAACCCTAATTGGACAAGAATAAGCCTTGGGAGGACGAAAATGAACTAAATGTTCATCCAATGACACAAATGAACTTATTCGATGCACAAGATTGGTTAAAAACCCTAATTGGACTAGAATAAGCCCTGGGAGGACGAAAATGACCTAAATGTTCATCAAATGACACAAATACGCCTATTGGATGCACATGATTGGTTAAAAACCCTAATTGGACAAGAATAAGCCTAGGGAGGACGAAAATGCCCTAAATGTTCATCCAATGACACAAACACACCTATTGGAGGCACAAGATTGTTTAAAAACCCTAATTGGACAAGAATAAGCCTAGGGATGACAAAAATGACCTAAATGATCATCCAATGACACAAATGAACTTATTGGATGCACAAGATTGGTTAAAAACCCTAATTGGCCAAGAATAAGCCTAAGGAGGATAAAAATGACCAAAATGTTCATTCATTGACACTAACACAACTATTGGATGCACAAGATTGGTTAAAAACCCTAATTAGACAAGAATAAGCCTAGGGATGACGAAAATGACCTAAATGTTCATCCAATGACACAAATGAACTTCTTGGATGCACAAGATTGGTTAAAAACCCTAATTGGACAAGAATAAGCCTTGGGAGCACGAAAATGACCTAAATGTTCATCCAATGACACGAATACACCTATTGGATGCACATGATTGGTTAAAAACCCTAATTGGACAAGAATAAGCCTAGGGAGGACGAAAATGCCCTAATGTTCATCCAATGACACAAACACACCTATTGGATGCCCATGATTGTTTAAAAATCCTAATTAGACAAGAATAAGCCTAGGGATGACAAAAATGACCTAAATGTTCATCCAATGACACTAATGAACTTATTGGATGCACAAGATTGGTTAAAAACCCTAATTGGCCAAGAATAAGCCTAAGGAGGATAAAAATGACCAAAATGTTCATTCATTGACACTAACACAACTATTGGATGCACAAGATTGGTTAAAAACCCTAATTAGACAAGAATAAGCCTAGGGATGACGAAAATGACCTAAATGTTCATCCAATGACACAAATGAACTTCTTGGATGCACAAGATTGGTTAAAAACCCTAATTGGACAAGAATAAGCCTTGGGAGCACGAAAATGACCTAAATGTTCATCCAATGACACAAATAAACTTCTTGGATGCACAAGATTGGTTAAAATCCGTAATTGGACAAGAATAAGCCTAAGGAGTACGAAAATGGCCTAAATGTTCTTCCAATGACACTAACACACCTATTGGATGCACAAGATTGGTTAAAACCCCTAATTGGACAAGAATAAGCCTAAGGAAGACGAAAAGGACATAAATGTTCATCCAATAACACAAATGAACTTATTGGATGCACAAAATTGGATAAAAACCCTAATTGACAAGAATAAGCCTTGGGAGGACGAAATGGACCTAAATGTTCATCCAATGACACAAATGAACTTATTGGATGCACAAGATTGGGTAAAACCCCTAATTGGACAAGAATAAGCCTTGGGAGGACGAAAATGACCTAAATGTTCATCCAATGACACAAACACACCTATTGGATGCACAAGATTGTTTAAAAACCCTAATTCGACAAGTGTAAACAAAAGGAGGACGAAAATGCCCTAAATGATAATCCAATGACACAATCACATCTATTGGATGCACAAGATTGGTTAAAAACCCTTATTGGACAAGAATAAGCCTAGGGAGGACAAAAATGACCTAAATGTTAATCCAATGACACAAACATACCTATTGGATGCACAAGATAGGTTAAAAACCCTAATTGGACAAGAATAAGCCTAGGGACGACGAAAATAACCTAAATGTTCATCCAATGACACAAATACACCTATTGGATGCACATGATTGGTTAAAAACCCTAATTGGACAAGAATAAGCATAGGGAGGACGAAAATGATCTAAATGTTCATCCAATGACACAAAGGAACTTATTGGATGCACAAGATTGGTTAAAAACCCTAATTGGACGAGAATAAGCTTTGGGAGCACGAAAATGAGCTAAATGTTCATCAAATGACACGAATTAACTTATTGGATGCACAAGATTGGTTAAAGTCCCTAATTGGACAAGAATAAGCCTTGGGAAGACGAAAATGCCCTAAATGTTCATCCAATGACACAAACACACCTATTGGATGCACAAGATTGTTTAAAAACCCTAATTGGACAAGAATGAGCCTAGGGAGGACCAATATGACCTAAATGTTCATTCAATGACACAAATTAACTTATTGGATGCACAAGATTTGTTAAAAACCCTAATTGGACAAGATTAATCCTAAGGAGGACGAAAATGACCAAAATGTTCATCCAATGACACAAACACACCTATTGGATGCACAAGATTGGTTAAAAACCCTAATTGGACAAGAAAATGCCTAAGGAAGACGAAAATGACCTAAATGTTCATCCAATGACACAAATGAACTTATTGGATGCACAAGATTGGTTAAAAACCCTAATTGGACAAGAATAAGCCTTGGGAAAACGAAAATGCCCTAAACGTTCATCCAATGACACAAACACACCTATTGGATGCACAAGATTGTTTAAAAACCCTAATTGTACAAGAATAAGCCTTGCGAGGACCAAAATGTCCTAAATTTTCATTCAATAACACAAATGAACTTATTGGATGCACAAGATTTGTTAAAAACCCTAATAGGACAAGAACAAGCCTAAGGAGGATGAAAATGACCTAAATGTTCATCCAATGACACAAACACACCTATTGGATGCACAAGATTGGTTAAAAACCCTAATTGGACAAGAATAAGCCTAAGGAAGATGAAAATGACCTAAATGTTCATCCAATGACACAAATGAACTTATTGGATGCACAAGATTGGATAAAAACCCTAATTGGACAAGTATAAGCCTTGGGAGGACGGAATTGACCTAAATGTTCATCCAATGACACAAACACACCTATTGGATGCACAAGATTGTTTAAAAACCCTAATTGGACAAGAATGAGCCTAGGGAGGACCAAAATGACCTAAATGTTCATTCAATGACACAAATTAACTTATTGGATGCACAAGATTTGTTAAAAACCCTAATTGGACAAGATTAAGCCTAAGGAGGACGAAAATGACCAAAATGTTCATCCAATGACACAAACACACCTATTGGATGCACAAGATTGGTTAAAAACCCTAATTGGACAAGAAAATGCCTAAGGAAGACGAAAATGACCTAAATGTTCATCCAATGACACAAATGAACTTATTGGATGCACAAGATTGGTTAAAAACCCTAATTGGACAAGAATAAGCCTTGGGAGCACGAAAATGACCTAAATTTCCATCCAATGACACAAACACACCTATTGGATGCACATGATTGGTTAAAAACCCTAATTGGACAAGAATAAGCCTAGGGAGGACGAAATTCACCTAAATGTTCATCCAATGACACAAATGAACTTATTGGATGCATAAGATTAGTTAAAAACCCTAATTGGACTAGAATAAGCCTTGGGAGGACGAAAATGACCTAAATTTTCATCCAATGACACAAACACACCTATTGGATGCACATGATTGGTTAAAAACCCTAACTGGACAAGAATAAGCCTAGGGAGGACGAAATTGACCTAAACGTTCATCCAATGACACAAATGAACTTATTGGATGCACAAGATTGGATAAAAACCCTAATTGGACAAGAATAAGCCTTGGGAGGACGAAATTGACCTAAATGTTCATCCAATGACACAAATGAATTTATTGGATGCACAAGATTGGTTAAAAACCCTAATTCGACAAGAATAAGCCTAGGGATGACGAAAATGACCTAAATGTTCATCCAATGACACAAATGAACTTATTGAACGCATAAGATTGGTTAAAAACCCTAATTGGACAAGAATAAGCCTAAGGAGGACGAAATCGACCTAAATGTTCATCCAATGACACAAACACACCTATTGGATGCCCATGATTGGTTAAAAACCCTAATTGGACAAGAATAAGCCTAGGGATGACGAAAATGACCTAAATGTTCATCCAATGACACAAATGAACTTATTGGATGCACAAGATTGGTTAAAAACCCTAATTGGACAAGAATAAGCCTTGGGAGCACGAAAATGACCTAAATGTTCATCCAATTACACAAATGAACTTATTGGATGCACAAGATTGGATAAAAACCCTAATTGGACAAGAATAAGACTTGGGAGGACGAAATTGACCTAAATGTTCATCCAATGACACAAACCCACCTTTTAAATGCACATGATTGGTTAAAAACTCAAATTGGACAAGAATAAGCCTAGGGAGGACGAAATTGACCTAAATGTTCATCCAATGACACAAATGAACTTATAGGATGTACAAGATTGGTTAAAAACCCTAATTGGACTAGAATAAGCCTTGGGAGGACGAAAATGACCTAAATGTTCATCCAATGACACAAACACACCTATTGGATGCACATGATTGGTTAAAAACCCTAATTGGACAAGAATAAGCCTAGGGATGACGAAATTGACCTAAATGTTCATCCAATGACACAAATGAACTTATTGGATGCACAATATTGGATAAAAACCCTAATTGGACAAGAACAAGCCTTGGGATGACGAAATTGACCTAAATGTTCATCCAATGACACAAACACACCTATTGGATGCACATGATTAGTTAAAAACCCTAATTGGACCAGAATAAGCCTAGGGAGGACGAAATTGACCTAAATGTTCATCCAATGACACAATTGAATTTATTGGATGCACAACATTGGTTAAAAACCCTAATTGGACAAGAATAAGCCTTGGGAGGACGAAAATGCCCTAAATGTTCATCCAATGACACAAACACACCTACTGGATGCACAAGATTGTTTAAAAACCCTAATTGGACAAGAATAAGCCTAGGGATGACGAAAATGACCTAAATGTTCATCCAATGACACAAATGAACTTATTGAACGCACAAGATTGGTTAAAAACCCTAATTGGACAAGAATAAGCCTATGCAGGACGAAATTGACCTAAATGTTCATCCAATGACACAAACACACCTATTGGATGCCCATGATTGGTTAAAAACCCTAATTGGACAAGAATAAGCCTAGGGATGACGAAAATGACCTAAATGTTCATCCAATGACACAAATGAACTTATTGGTTAAAAACCCTAAGTGGACAAGAATAAGCCTAAGGAGGACGAAAATGACCTAAATGTTCATTCAATGACACTAACACACCTATTGGATGCACATGATTGGTTAAAAACCCTAATTGGACAAGAATATGCCTATGGAGGTTGATATTGACCTAACTTTTCATCCTATGACACAAATGAACTTATTGGATGCACAAGATTGGTTAAAAACCCTAATTGGACAAGAATAAGCCTTGGGAGCACGAAAATGACCTAAATGTTCATCCAATGACACGAATTAACTTATTGGATGCACAAGATTGGTTAAAATCCCTAATTGGACAAGAATAAGCCTTGGGAGGACGAAAATGCCCTAAATGTTCATCCAATGACACAAACATACCTATTGGACGCACAAGATTGTTTAAAAACCATAATTGGACAAGAATAAGCCTTGGGAGGACGAAAATGCCCTAAATGTTCATCCAATGACACAAACACACCTATTGGATGCACAAGATTGTTTAAAAACCCTAATTGGACAAGAATAAGCCTAGGGATCACGAAAATGACCTAAATGTTCATCCAATGACACTAACATACCTATTTGATGCACAAGATTGGTTAAAAACCCTAATTGGACAAGAATAAGCCAAGGGAGGACGAAAATGACCTAAATGTTAATCTAATGACACAAACACACCTATTGGATGCACATGATTGGTTAAAAACCCTAATTGGACAAGAATAAGCCTAGGGAGGACGAAATTGACCTAAATGTTCATCCAATGACACAAATGAACTTATTGGATGCACAAGATTGGTTAAAAATTGGACAAGAATAAGCCTTGGGAGGACGAAAATGAACTAAATGTTCATCCAATGACACAAATGAACTTATTGGATGCAAAAGATTGGTTAAAAATCCTAATTGGACAAGAATAAGCCTAAGGAAGACGAAAATGACTTAAATGTTCATCCAATGACACAAATGAACTTATTGGATGCACAAGATTGGATAAAAACCCTAATTGGACAAGAATAAGCCTTGGGAGGACGAAATTGACTTAAATGTTCATCCAATGACACAAGATTGGTTAAAAACCCTAATTGGACAAGAATAAGCCTTGGGAGGACGAAAATGAACTAAATGTTCATCCAATGACACAAATGAATTTATTGGATGCACAAGATTGGTTAAAAACCCTAATTGGACAAGAATAAGCCTTGGGAGGACGAAATTGCCCTAAATGTGCATCCAATGACACAAACACACCTATTGGATGCACAAGATTGTTTAAAAACCCTAATTGGACAATAATAAGCCTAGGGATGACGAAAATGACCTAAATGTTCATCCAATGACACAAATAAACTTATTGGTTAAAAACCCTAGGGATGACGAAATTGCCCTAATTGTTCATTCAATGACACTAACACACCTATTGGATGCACAAGATTGGTTAAAAACCCTAATTGGACAAGAATATGCCTAAGGAACACGAAAATGACCTAAATGTTCATCCAATGACACAAATGAACTTATTGGATGCACAAGATTGGATATAAACCCTAATTGGACAAGAATAAGCCTTGGGAGGATGAAATTGACCTAAATGTTCATCCAATGACACAAACACACCTATTGGATGCAAATGATTGTTTAAAAACCCTAATTGGACAAGAATAAGCCTATGGAGGATGAAATTGACCTAAATGTTCATCCAATGACAGAAATGAACTTATTGGATGCACAAGATTGGTTAAAAACCCTAATTGGACAAGAATAAGCCTTGGGAGCACGAAAATGACCTAAATGTTCATCCAATGACACGAATTAACTTATTGGATGCACAAGATTGGTTAAATCTCTAATTGGACAAGAATAAGCCTTGGGAGGACGAAGATGCCTTAAATGTTCATCCAATGACACAAACATACCTATTGGACGCACAAGATTGTTTAAAAACCATAATTGGACAAGAATAAGCCTAGGGATGACGAAAATGACCTAAATGTTCATCCAATGAGACTAACATACCTATTTGATGCACAAGATTGGTTAAAAACCGTAATTGGACTAGAATAAGCCTTGGGATGACGAAAAAGACCTAAATGTTCATCCAATGACACTAACATACATATTGGATGCACAAGATTGGTTAAAAACCCTAATTGGACTAGAATAAGCCTTGGGAGTACAAAAATGACCTAAATGTTCATCCAATGACACAAACACACCTTTTGGATGCACATGATTTTATAAAAACCCTAATTGGACAAGAATAAGCCTTGGGAGGACGAAAATGAACTAAATGTTCATCCAATGACACAAATGAACTTATTCGATGCACAAGATTGGTTAAAAACCCTAATTGGACTAGAATAAGCCCTGGGAGGACGAAAATGACCTAAATGTTCATCAAATGACACAAATACGCCTATTGGATGCACATGATTGGTTAAAAACCCTAATTGGACAAGAATAAGCCTAGGGAGGACGAAAATGCCCTAAATGTTCATCCAATGACACAAACACACCTATTGGAGGCACAAGATTGTTTAAAAACCCTAATTGGACAAGAATAAGCCTAGGGATGACAAAAATGACCTAAATGTTCATCCAATGACACAAAAGAACTTATTGGATGCACAAGATTGGTTAAAAACCCTAATTGGCCAAGAATAAGCCTAAGGAGGATAAAAATGACCAAAATGTTCATTCATTGACACTAACACAACTATTGGATGCACAAGATTGGTTAAAAACCCTAATTAGACAAGAATAAGCCTAGGGATGACGAAAATGACCTAAATGTTCATCCAATGACACAAATGAACTTCTTGGATGCACAAGATTGGTTAAAAACCCTAATTGGACAAGAATAAGCCTTGGGAGCACGAAAATGACCTAAATGTTCATCCAATGACACGAATACACCTATTGGATGCACATGATTGGTTAAAAAACCTAATTGGACAAGAATAAGCCTAGGGAGGACGAAAATGCCCTAATGTTCATCCAATGACACAAACACACCTATTGGATGCCCATGATTGTTTAAAAATCCTAATTAGACAAGAATAAGCCTAGGGATGACGAAAATGACCTAAATGTTCATCCAATGACACAAATAAACTTCTTGGATGCACAAGATTGGTTAAAATCCGTAATTGGACAAGAATAAGCCTAAGGAGTACGAAAATGGCCTAAATGTTCATCCAATGACACTAACACACCTATTGGATGCACAAGATTGGTTAAAAACCCTAATTGGACAAGAATAAGCCTAAGGAAGACGAAAATGACCTAAATGTTCATCCAATAACACAAATGAACTTATTGGATGCACAAAATTGGATAAAAACCCTAATTGACAAGAATAAGCCTTGGGAGGACGAAATGGACCTAAATGTTCATCCAATGACACAAATGAACTTATTGGATGCACAAGATTGGGTAAAACCCCTAATTGGACAAGAATAAGCCTTGGGAGGACGAAAATGAACTAAATGTTCATCCAATGACACAAATGAACTTATTCGATGCACAAGATTGGTTAAAAACCCTAATTGGACTAGAATAAGCCCTGGGAGGACGAAAATGACCTAAATGTTCATCAAATGACACAAATACGCCTATTGGATGCACATGATTGGTTAAAAACCCTAATTGGACAAGAATAAGCCTAGGGAGGACGAAAATGCCCTAAATGTTCATCCAATGACACAAACACACCTATTGGAGGCACAAGATTGTTTAAAAACCCTAATTGGACAAGAATAAGCCTAGGGATGACAAAAATGACCTAAATGTTCATCCAATGACACAAATGAACTTATTGGATGCACAAGATTGGTTAAAAACCCTAATTGGCCAAGAATAAGCCTAAGGAGGATAAAAATGACCAAAATGTTCATTCATTGACACTAACACAACTATTGGATGCACAAGATTGGTTAAAAACCCTAATTAGACAAGAATAAGCCTAGGGATGACGAAAATGACCTAAATGTTCATCCAATGACACAAATGAACTTCTTGGATGCACAAGATTGGTTAAAAACCCTAATTGGACAAGAATAAGCCTTGGGAGCACGAAAATGACCTAAATGTTCATCCAATGACACAAATAAACTTCTTGGATGCACAAGATTGGTTAAAATCCGTAATTGGACAAGAATAAGCCTAAGGAGTACGAAAATGGCCTAAATGTTCTTCCAATGACACTAACACACCTATTGGATGCACAAGATTGGTTAAAACCCCTAATTGGACAAGAATAAGCCTAAGGAAGACGAAAAGGACATAAATGTTCATCCAATAACACAAATGAACTTATTGGATGCACAAAATTGGATAAAAACCCTAATTGACAAGAATAAGCCTTGGGAGGACGAAATGGACCTAAATGTTCATCCAATGACACAAATGAACTTATTGGATGCACAAGATTGGGTAAAACCCCTAATTGGACAAGAATAAGCCTTGGGAGGACGAAAATGACCTAAATGTTCATCCAATGACACAAACACACCTATTGGATGCACAAGATTGTTTAAAAACCCTAATTCGACAAGTGTAAACAAAAGGAGGACGAAAATGCCCTAAATGATAATCCAATGACACAAACACACCTATTGGATGCACAAGATTGGCTAAAAACCCTTATTGGACAAGAATAAGCCTAGGGAGGACAAAAATGACCTAAATGTTAATCCAATGACACAAACATACCTAATGGATGCACAAGATAGGTTAAAAACCCTAATTGGACAAGAATAAGCCTAGGGACGACGAAAATAACCTAAATGTTCATCCAATGACACAAATACACCTATTGGATGCACATGATTGGTTAAAAACCCTAATTGGACAAGAATAAGCATAGGGAGGACGAAAATGATCTAAATGTTCATCCAATGACACAAAGGAACTTATTGGATGCACAAGATTGGTTAAAAACCCTAATTGGACAAGAATAAGCTTTGGGAGCACGAAAATGAGCTAAATGTTCATCAAATGACACGAATTAACTTATTGGATGCACAAGATTGGTTAAAGTCCCTAATTGGACAAGAATAAGCCTTGGGAAGACGAAAATGCCCTAAATGTTCATCCAATGAGACAAACATACCTATTGGATGCACAAGATTGTTTAAAAACCCTAATTGGACAAGAATAAGCCTAGGGAGGACCAAAATGACCTAAATGTTCATTCTATTACACAAATGAACTTATTGGATGCACAAGATTTGTTAAAATCCCTAATTGGACAAGAATAAGCCAAAGGAGGACGAAAATGACCTAAATGTTCATCCAATGACACAAACACACCTATTGGATGCCCAAGATTGGTTAAAAACCGTAATTGGGCATGAATAAGTCTAAGGAAGACGAAAATGACCTAAATGTTCATCCAATGACACAAATGCACTTATTGGATGCACAAGAATGGATAGAAACCCTAATTGGACAAGAATAAGCATTGGGAGGACGAAATTGACCTAAATGTTCATCCAATGACACAAACACACCTTTTGGATACACATGATTGGTTAAAAACCCTAATTGGACAAGAATAAGCCTTGGGAGGAAGAAAATGACCTAAATGTTCATCCAATGACACAAATGAACTTATTGGATGCACAAGATTGGATAAAAACCCTAATTGGACAAGAATAAGCCTTGGGAGGACGAAATGGACCTAAATTTTCATCCAATGACACAAACACACCTTTTGGATGCACATGATTGGTTAAAAACCCTAATTGGACAAGAATAAGCCTAGGGACGACGAAAATAACCTAAATGTTCATCCAATGACACAAATACACCTATTGGATGCACATGATTGGTTAAAAACCCTAATTGGACAAGAATAAGCATAGGGAGGATGAAAATGATCTAAATGTTCATCCAATGACACAAAGGAACTTATTCGATGCACAAGATTGGTTAAAAACCCTAGTTGGACAAGAATAAGCTTTGGGAGCACGAGAATGAGCTAAATGTTCATCAAATGACACGAATTAACTTATTGGATGCACAAGATTGGTTAAAGTCCCTAATTGGACAAGAATAAGCCTTGGGAAGACGAAAATGCCCTAAATGTTCATCCAATGAGACAAACATACCTATTGGATGCACAAGATTGTTTAAAAACCCTAATTGGACAAGAATAAGCCTAGGGAGGACCAAAATGACCTAAATGTTCATTGTATTACACAAATGAACTTATTGGATGCACAAGATTTGTTAAAATCCCTAATTGGACAAGAATAAGCCAAAGGAGGACGAAAATGACCTAAATGTTCATCCAATGACACAAACACACCTATTGGATGCACAAGATTGTTTAAAAACCCTAATTCGACAAGTGTAAGCAAAAGGAGGACGAAAATGACCTTAATGATAATCCAATGACACAAACACACCTATTGGATGCACAAGAATGGTTAAAAACCCTTATTGGACAAGAATAAGCCTAGGGAGGACAAAAATGACCTAAATGTTAATCCAATGACGCAAACACACCTTTTGGATGCACATGATTGGTTAAAAACCCTAATTGGACAAGAATAAGCCTAGGGACGACGAAAATAACCTAAATGTTCATCCAATGACACAAATACACCTATTGGATGCACATGATTGGTTAAAAACCCTAATTGGACAAGAATAAGCATAGGGAGGACGAAAATGATCTAAATGTTCATCCAATGACACAAAGGAACATATTGGATGCACAAGATTGGTTAAAAACCCTAATTGGACAAGAATAAGCTTTGGGAGCACGAGAATGAGCTAAATGTTCATCAAATGACACAAATTAACTTATTGGATGCACAAGATTGGTTAAAGTCCCTAATTGGACAAGAATAAGCCTTGGGAAGACGAAAATGCCCTAAATGTTCATCCAATGAGACAAACATACCTATTGGATGCACAAGATTGTTTAAAAACCCTAATTGGACAAGAATAAGCCTAGGGAGGACAAAAATGACCTAAATGTTCATTCTATTACACAAATGAACTTATTGGATGCACAAGATTTGTTAAAATCCCTAATTGGACAAGAATAAGCCAAAGGAGGACGAAAATGACCTAAATGTTCATCCAATGACACAAACACACCTATTGGATGCCCAAGATTGGTTAAAAACCCTAATTGGGCATGAATAAGTCTAAGGAAGACGAAAATGACCTAAATGTTCATCCAATGACACAAATGCACTTATTGGATGCACAAGATTGGATAGAAACCCTATTTGGACAAGAATAAGCCTTCGGAGGACGAAATTGACCTAAATGTTCATCCAATGACGCAAACACACCTTTTGGATGCACATGATTGGTTAAAAACCCTAATTGGACAAGAATAAGCCTTGGGAGGACGAAAATGACATAAATGTTCATCCAATGACACAAATGAACTTATTGGATGCACAAGATTGGTTAAAAACCCTAATTGGACAAGAATAAGCCTTGGGAGGACGAAAATACCCTAAATGTTCATCCAATGACACAAACACACCTATTGGATGCACAAGATTGTCTAAAAACCCTAATTGGACAAGAATAAGCCTAGGGATGACGAAAATGACCTAAATGTTCATCCAATGACACAAATGAACTTATTGGACGCAAAAGATTGGTTAAAAACCCTAATTGGACAAGAATAAGCCTAAGGAGGACGAAAATGACCTAAATGTTCATCCAATGACACAAACACACCTATTGGATGCCCAAGACTGGTTAAAAACCCTAATTTGACAAGAATAAGCCTAAGGAAGACGAAAATGACCTAAATGTTCATCCAATGACACAAATGCACTTATTGGATGCACAAGATTGGATAGAAACCCTAATTGGACAAGAATAAGCATTGGGAGGACGAAATTGACCTAAATTTTCATCCAATGACACAAACACACCTTTTGGATGCACATGATTGGTTAAAAACCCTAATTGGACAAGAATAAGCCTAGGGACGACGAAAATAACCTAAATGTTCATCCAATGACACAAATACACCTATTGGATGCACATGATTGGTTAAAAACCCTAATTGGACAAGAATAAGCATAGGGAGGATGAAAATGATCTAAATGTTCATCCAATGACACAAAGGAACTTATTCGATGCACAAGATTGGTTAAAAACCCTAGTTGGACAAGAATAAGCTTTGGGAGCACGAGAATGAGCTAAATGTTCATCAAATGACACGAATTAACTTATTGGATGCACAAGATTGGTTAAAGTCCCTAATTGGACAAGAATAAGCCTTGCGAAGACGAAAATGCCCTAAATGTTCATCCAATGAGACAAACATACCTATTGGATGCACAAGATTGTTTAAAAACCCTAATTGGACAAGAATAAGCCTAGGGAGGACCAAAATGACCTAAATGTTCATTCTATTACACAAATGAACTTATTGGATGCACAAGATTTGTTAAAATCCCTAATTGGACAAGAATAAGCCAAAGGAAGACGAAAATGACCTAAATGTTCATCCAATGACACAAACACACCTATTGGATGCCCAAGATTGGTTAAAAACCCTAATTGGGCATGAATAAGTCTAAGGAAGACGAAAATGACCTAAATGTTCATCCAATGACACAAATGCACTTATTGGATGCACAAGATTGGATAGAAACCCTATTTGGACAAGAATAAGCCTTCGGAGGACGAAATTGACCTAAATGTTCATCCAATGACGCAAACACACCTTTTGGATGCACATGATTGGTTAAAAACCCTAATTGGACAAGAATAAGCCTTTGGAGGACGAAAATGACATAAATGTTCATCCAATGACACAAATGAACTTATTGGATGCACAAGATTGGTTAAAAACCCTAATTGGACAAGAATAAGCCTTGGGAGGACGAAAATACCCTAAATGTTCATCCAATGACACAAACACACCAATTGGATGCACAAGATTGTTTAAAAACCCTAATTGGACAAGAATAAGCCTAGGGATGACGAAAATGACCTAAATGTTCATCCAATGACACAAATGAACTTATTGGACGCACAAGATTGGTTAAAAACCCTAATTGGACAAGAATAAGCCTAAGGAGGACGAAAATGACCTAAATGTTCATCCAATGACACAAACACACCTATTGGATGCCCAAGACTTGTTAAAAACCCTAATTGGACAAGAATAAGCCTAAGGAAGACGAAAATGACCTAAATGTTCATCCAATGACACAAATGCACTTATTGGATGCACAAGATTGGATAGAAACCCTAATTGGACAAGAATAAGCATTGGGAGGACGAAATTGACCTAAATGTTCATCCAATGACACAAACACACCTTTTGGATGCACATGATTGGTTAAAAACCCTAATTGGACAAGAATAAGCATAGGGATGACGAAAATGACCTAAATGTTCATCCAATGACACAAATGAACTTCTTGGATGCACAAGATTGGTTAAAATCCGTAATTGGACTAGAATAAGCATAAGGAGGACGAAAA
The DNA here is from genome assembly GCA_037974775.1 of Cicer pinnatifidum. NCBI lineage: Eukaryota > Viridiplantae > Streptophyta > Magnoliopsida > Fabales > Fabaceae > Cicer > Cicer pinnatifidum. The sequence goes on along the minus strand of JBBPBR010000004.1, from coordinate 21,329,281 downwards.
TGGCCTAAATGTTCATCCAATGACACTAACACACCTATTGGATGCACAAGATTGGTTAAAACCCCCTAATTGGACAAGAATAAGCCTAAGGAAGACGAAAATTACCTAAATGTTCATCCAAAGACACCAATGAACTTATTGGATGCACAAGATTGGATAAAAACCCTAATTGGACAAGAATAAGCCTTGGGAGGACGAAATGGACCTAAATTTTCATCCAATGACACAAACACACCTTTTGGATGCACATGATTGGTTAAAAACCCTAATTGGACAAGAATAAGCCTAGGGAGGACGATATTGACCTAAATGTTTATTCAATGACACAAATGAACTTATTGGATGCACAAGATTGGTTAAAAACCCAAATTGGACAAGAATAAGCTTTGGGAGGACGAAAATGACCTAAATGTTCATCCAATGACACAAATGAACTTATTGGATGCACAAGATTGGTTAAAAACCCTAATTGGATAGGAATAAGCCTTGGGAGGACGAAAATGCCCTAAATGTTCAACCAATGACACAAACACACCTATTGGATGCACAAGATTGTTCAAAAACCCTAATTGGACAAGAATAAGCCTAGGGATGACGAAAATGACCTAAATGTTCATCCCATGACACAAATGAACTTATTGGATGCACAATATTGGTTAAAAACCCTAATTTGACAAGAATAAGCCTATGGAGGACGAAAATGACCTAAATGTTCATCCAATGACACTAACATACCTATTGGATGCACAAGATTGGTTAAAAACCCTAATTGGACAAGAATAAGCCTAGGGAGGACGAAAATGAACTAAATGTTAATCTAATGACACAAACACACCTATTGGATGCACAAGATTGGTTAAAACCCCTAATTGGACAAGAATAAGCCTAAGGAAGACGAAAATGACCTAAATGTTCATCCCATGACACAAATGAACTTATTGGATGCACAATATTGGTTAAAAACCCTAATTTGACAAGAATAAGCCTAAGGAGGACAAAAATGACCTAAATGTTCATCCAATGACACTAACATACCTATTGGATGCACAAGATTGGTTAAAAACCCTAATTGGACAAGAATAAGCCTAGGGAGGACGAAAATGACCTAAATGTTAATCTAATGACACAAACACACCTATTGGATGCACAAGATTGGTTAAAACCCCTAATTGGACAAGAATAAGCCTAAGGAAGACGAAAATGACCTAAATGTTCATCCAATGACACCAATGAACTTATTGGAGGCACAAGATTGGATAAAAACCCTAATTGGACAAGAATAAGCCTTGGGAGGACGAAATGGACCTAAATTTTTATCCAATGACACAAACACACCTTTTGGATGCACATGATTGGTTAAAAACCCTAATTGGACAAGAATAAGCCTAGGGAGGACGATATTGACCTAAATGTTTATCCAATGACACAAATGAACTTATTGGATGCACAAGATTGGTTAAAAACCCTAATTGGACAAGAATAAGCTTTGGGAGGACGAAAATGACCTAAATGTTCATCCAATGACACAAATGAACTTATTGGATGCACAAGATTGGTTAAAAACCCTAATTGGATAGGAATAAGCCTTGGGAGGACGAAAATGCCCTAAATGTTCAACCAATAACACAAACACACCTATTGGATGCACAAGATTGTTCAAAAACCCTAATTGGACAAGAATAAGCCTAGAAACGACGAAAATGGCCTAAATGTTCATCCCATGACACAAATGAACTTATTGGATGCACAATATTGGTTAAAAACCCTAATTAGACAAGAATAAGCCTAAGGAGGACGAAAATGACCTAAATGTTCATCCAATGACACTAACATACCTATTGGATGCACAAGATTGGTTAAAAACCCTAATTGGACAAGAATAAGCCTAGGGAGGACGAAAATGACCTAAATGTTAATCTAATGACACAAACACACCTATTGGATGCACAAGATTGGTTAGAAACACTAATTGGACAAGAATAAGCCATGGGAGGACGAAAATGCCCTAAATGAGAATCCAATGACACAAACACACCTATTGGATGCACAAGATTGGTTAAAAACCCTAATTGGACAAGAATAAAGCTAAGGAGGACGAAAATAACCTAAATGTTCATCCAATGACACAA
>JBBPBR010000004.1:21314507-21325876 GCA_037974775.1 Cicer pinnatifidum | reverse complement strand
GGGAGGACGAAAATGCCCTAAATGAGAATCCAATGACACAAACACACCTATTGGATGCACAAGATTGGTTAAAAACCCTAATTGGACAAGAATAAAGCTAAGGAGGACGAAAATAACCTAAATGTTCATCCAATGACACAAGTACACCTATTGGATGCTTAAGATTGGTTAAAAACCCTAATTGGACAAGAATAAGCCTTGGGAGGACGAAAATGACCTAAATGTTCATCCAATGACACAAAGGAACTTATTGGATGGACAAGATTGGTTAAAAACCCTAGTTGGGCAAGAATAAGCCTAGGGAGGACGAAAATAACCTAAACGTTTATCCGATGACACAAATACACCTATTGGATGCACATGATTGGTTAAAAACCCTAATTGAACAAGAATAAGCCTACAGAGGACGAAATTGACCTAAACGTTCATCCGATGACACAAATACACCTATTGGATGCACAAGATTGTTTAAAAACTGTAATTGGACAAGAATAAGCCTAGCGAGGACCAAAATGACCTAAATTTTCATTCAATAACACAAATGAACTTATTGGATGCACAAGATTTGTTAAAAACCCTAATTGGACAAGAATAAGCCTAAGGATGATGAAAATGACCTAAATGTTCATTCAATGACACAAACACACCTATTGGATGCACAAGATTGGTTAAAAACCATAATTGGACTAGAATAAGCCAAAGGAAGACGAAAATGACCTAAATGTTCATCCAATGAAACATATGAACTTATTGGATGCACAAGATTGGATAAAAACCCTAATTGGACAAGAATAAGCCTTGGGAGGACGAAATTGACCTAAATGTTCATCCAATGACACAAACACACCTATTGGATGCACATGATTGGTTAAAAACCCAAATTGGACAAGAATAAGCCGAGGGAGGACGAAATTGACCTAAATGTTCATCCAATGACACAAATGAACTTATTGGATGCACAAGATTGGTTAAAAACCCTAATTGGACAAGAATAAGCCTAAGGAGGTCGAAATTGACCTCAATGTTCATCCAATGACACAAACACACGTATTGGATGCCCATAATTGGTTAAAAACCCCTAATTGGACAAGAATAAGCCTTGGGAGGACGACAAACACCTAAATGTTCATCCAATGACACAAATGAACTTATTGGATGCACAAGATTGGTTAAAAACCCTAATTGGACTAGAATAAGCTTTGGGAGGACGAAAATGACCTAAATGTTCATCCAATGACACAAACACACATATTGGATGCACAACATTGTTTAAAAACCCTAATTGGACAAGAATTAGCCTAGGGATGATGAAAATGACCTAAATGTTCATCCAATGACACAAATGAACTTATTGGATGCACAAGATTGGTTAAAAACCCTAATTGGACAACAATAAGCCTAAGGAGGACGAAATTGACCTCAATGTTCATCCAATGACACAAACACACCTATTGGATGCCCATAATTTGTTAAAAACCCTAATTGGACAAGAATAAGCCTAGGGATGACGAAAATTACCTAAATGTCCATCCAATGACACAAATGAACTTATTGGATGCACAAGATTGGTTAAAAACCCTAATTGGACAAGACTAAGGCTTGGGAGGACGAAAATGACCTAAATGTTCATCCAATGACACAAATTAACTTATTGGATGCCCAAGATTGGTTAAAAACCCTAATTGGACAAGAATAAGCCTTGGGAGGACGAAAATGCCCTAAACGTTCATCCAATGACACAAACACACCTATTGGATGCACAAGATTGTTTAAAAACCCTAATGGGACAAGAATAAGCCTAGGGAGGACCAAAATGACCTAAATGTTCATTCAATGACACAAATGAACTTATTGGATGCACAAGATTTGTTAAAAACTCTAATTGGACAAGAATAAGCCTAAGGAGGACAAAAATGACCTAAATGTTCATCCAATGACAGAAACACACCTATTGGATGCACAAGATTGGTTAAAAACCCTAATTGGACAAGAAGATGCCTAAGGAAGACGAAAATGACCTAAATGTTCATCCAATGACACAAATGAACTTATTGGATGTACAAGATTGGTTAAAAACCCTAATTGGACAAGAATTAGCCTAGGGATGACGAAAATGACCTAAATGTTCATCCAATGACACTAACATACCTATTGGATGCACAAGATTGGTTAAAAACCCTAATTGGAGAAGAATACACCTAGGGTGGACGAAAATGACCTAAATGTTAATCTAATGACACAAACACACCTATTGGATGCACAAGATTGATTAAAAACCCTAATTGGACAAGAATAAGCCAAGGCGGGACGAAAATGCCCTAAATGAAAATCCAATGACACAAACACACCTATTGGATGCACAAGATTGGTTAAAAACCCTAATTGGACAAGAATAAGCCTAGGGAGGACGAAAATGAAATAAATGTTCATCCAATGACACAAACACACCTTTTAGATGCACAAGATTGGTTAAAAACCCTAATTGGACAAGAATAAGCCTTGGGAGCACGAAAATGACCTAAATGTTCATCAAATGACACGAATTAACTTATTGGATGCTCAAGATTGGTTAAAATCCCTAATTGGACAAGAATAAGCATAGGGAGGACGAAAATGCCCTAAATGTTCATCCAATGACACAAACATACCTATTGGATGCACAAGATTGTTTAAAAACCCTAATTGGACAAGAATTAGCATAGGGATGACGAAAATGACCTAAATGTTCATCCAATGACACTAACATACCTATTGGATGCACAAGATTGGTTAAAAACCCTAATTGGAGAAGAATAAGCCTAGGGAGGACGAAAATGACCTAAATGTTAATCTAATGACACAAACACACCTATTGGATGCACAAGATTGATTAAAAACCCTAATTGGACAAGAATAAGCCAAGGCGGGACGAAAATGCCCTAATTGATAATCCAATGACACAAACACACCTATTGGATGCACAAGATTGGTTAAAAACCCTAATTGGAAAAGAATAAACCTAGGGAGGACAAAAATGACCTTAATGTTAATCCAATGACACAAACACACCTATTGGATGCACAAGATTGGTTAAAAACCCTAATTGGACAAGAATAAAGCTAGGGAGGACGAAAATAACCTAAATGTTCATCCAATCACACAAATACACCTATTGAATGCGCATGATTGGTTAAAAACCCTAATTGGACAAGAATAAGCCTAGGGAGGACGAAAATGACCTAAATGTTCATCCAATGAAACAAAGGAACTCATTGGATGCACAAGATTGGTTAAAAACCCTTTGGACAAGAATAAGCCTTGTGAGGACGGAAATGCCCTAAACGTTCATCCAATGACACAAATACACCTATTGGATGCACAAGACTGTTTAAAAACCCTAATTGGACAAGAATTAGCCTAGGGAGGACCAAAATGACCTAAATGTTCATTCAATGACCCAAATGAACTTATTGGATGCACAAGATTTGCTAAAAACTCTAATTGGACTAGAATAAGCATAAGGAGGACAAAAATGACCTAAATGTTCATTCAATGACACAAACACACCTATTGGATGCCCAAGATTGGTTAAAAACCCTAATTGGACAAGAATAAGCCTAGGGATGACGAAAATGACCTAAATGTTCATCCAATGACACAAATGCACTTATTGGATGCACAAGATTGGATAGAAACCCTAATTGGACAAGAATAAGCCTTCGGAGGACGAAATTGACCTAAATGTTCATCCAATGACATTAACACACCTTTTAGATGCACAAGATTGGTTAAAAACCCTAATTGGACAAGAATAAGCCTTGGGAGCACGAAAATCACCTAAATGTTCATCAAATGACACGAATTAACTTATTGGATGCACAAGATTGGTTAAAATCCCTAATTGGACAAGAATAAGCATTGGGAGGACGAAAATGCCCTAAATGTTCATCCAATGACACAAACATACCTATTGGATGCACAAGATTGTTTGAAAACCCTAATTGGACAAGAATAAGCCTAGGGAGGACCAAAATGACCTAAATGTTCATTCAATGACACAAATGAACTTATTGGATGCACAAGATTTGTTAAAAACCCTAATTGGACAAGAATAAGCCAAAGGAGGACAAAAATGACCTAAATGTTCATCCAATGACACAAACACACCTATTGGATGCCCAAGAATGGTTAAAAACCCTAATTGGACCAGAATAAGCCTAAGGAAGACGAAAATGACCTAAATGTTCATCCGGTTACACAAATGCACTTGTTGGATGCACAAGATTGGATAGAAACCCTAATTGGACAAGAATAAGCCTTCGGAGGACGAAATTGACCTAAATGTTCATCGAATGACACAAACACACCTTTTAGATGCACATGATTGGTTAAAAACCCTAATTGGACAAGAATAAGCCTTGGGAGGACGAAAATGACCTAAATGTTCATCCAATGACACTAATGAACTTATTGGATGCACAAGATTGGTTAAAAACCCTAATTGGACAAGAATAAGCCTTGGGAGGACGAAAATGCCCTAAACGTTCATCCAATGACACAAACACACCTATTGGATGCACAAGATTGGTTAAAAACCATAATTGGACAAGAATAAGCCTAGGGGGGACCAAAATGACCTAAATGTTCATTGAATGACACAAATGAACTTATTGGATGCACAAGATTTGTTAAAAACTCTAATTGGACAAGAATAAGCCTAAGGAGGACAAAAATGACCTAAATGTTCATCCAATGACACAAACACACCTATTGGATGCACAAGATTGGTTAAAAACCCTAATTGGACAAGAAGATGCCTAAGGAAAACGAAAATGACCTAAATGTTCATCCGATGACACAAATGAACTTATTGGATGCACAAGATTGGTTAAAAACCCTAATTGGACAAGAATAAGCCTTGGGAGGACGAAAATGACCTAAATATTAATCCAATGACACAAATCAACTTATTGGATGCACAATATTATTTAAAAACCCTAATTGGACAAGAATAAGCCTAGGGAGGACCAAAATGACCTAAATGTTCATCCATTGACACAAATGAACTTATTGGATGCACAAGATTGGATAAAAACCCTAATTGGACAAGAATAAGCCTTGGGAGGACGAAAATGACCTAAATGTTCATCCAATGACACAAACACACCTATTGGATGCACATGATTGGTTAAAAACCCTAATTGGCCAAGAATAAGCCTAGGGAGGACGAAAATGACTTAAATGTTCATCTAATGACATAAATGAACTTATTGGATGCACAAGATTGGTTAAAAACCCTAATTGGACAATAATAAGCCTTGTGAGGACGAAAATGACCTAAATGTTCGTCCAATGACACAAACAAACCTATTGGATGCACAAGATTGTTTAAAAACCCTAATTCGACAAGTATAAGCAAAGGGAGCACGAAATTGGCCTAAATGATAATCCAATGACACAAACACACCTATTGGATGCACAAGATTGGTTAAAAACCCTAATTGGACAAGAATAAGCCTAGGGAGGACAAAAACGACCTAAATGTTAATCCAATGACACAAACATACCTATTGGATGCACAAGATTGGTTAAAAACCCTAATTGGACAAGAATAAGCCTAGGGAGGACGAAAATAACCTAAATGTTCATCCAATGACACAAATACACCTATTGGATGCACATGATTGGTTAAAAACCCTAATTGGACAAGAATAAGCCTTGGGAGCACGAAAATGACCTAAATGTTCATCCAATGACACAAACACACCTATTGGATGCCCAAGATTGGTTAAAAACCCTAATCGGACAAGAATAAGCCTAGGGATGACGAAAATGACCTAAATGTTCATCCAATGACACAAATGCACTTATTGGATGCACAAGATTGGATAGAAACCCTAATTGGACAAGAATAAGCCTTCGGAGGACGAAATTGACCTAAATGTTCATCCAATGACACAAACACACCTTTTAGATGCACAAGATTGGTTAAAAACCCTAATTGGACAAGAATAAGCCTTGGGAGCACGAAAATGACCTAAATGTTCATCAAATGACACGAATTAACTTATTGGATGCATAAGATTGGTTAAAATCCCTAATTGGACAAGAATAAGCATTGGGAGGACGAAAATGCCCTAAATGTTCATCCAATGACACAAATATACCTATTGGATGCACCAGATTGTTTAAAAACCCTAATTGGACAAGAATAAGCCTAGGGAGGACCAAAATGACCTAAATGTTCTTTCAATGACACAAATGAACTTATTGGATGCACAAGATTTGTTAAAAACCCTAATTGGACAAGAATAAGCCAAAGGAGGACAAAAATGACCTAAATGTTCATCCAATGACACAAACACACCTAATGGATGCCCAAGAATGGTTAAAAACCCTAATTGGACAAGAATAAGCCTAAGGAAGACGAAAATGACCTAAATGTTCATCCAGTTACACAAATGCACTTGTTGGATGCACAAGATTAGATAGAAACCCTAATTGGACAAGAATAAGCCTTCGGAGGACGAAATTGACCTAAATGTTCATCCAATGATACAAACGCACCTTTTAGATGCACATGATTGGATAAAAACCCTAATTGGACAAGAATAAGCCTTGGGAGGACGAAAATGACCTAAATGTTCATCCAATGACACAAATGAACTTATTGGATGCACAAGATTGGTTACAAACCCTAATTGGACAAGAATAAGCCTTGGGAGGACGAAAATGCCCTAAATGTTTATCCAATGACACAAACACACCTATTGGATGCACAAGATTGTTTAAAAACCCTAATTGGATAAGAATAAGCCTAGGGATGACGAAAATGACCTAAATGTTCATCCAATGACACAAATGAAAATGAACTTATTGGATTCACAAGATTGGTTAAAAACCCTAATTGGACAAGAATAAGCCTAAGGAGGACGAAAATGGCCTAAATGTTCATCCAATGACACTAACACACCTATTGGATCCAGAAAATTGGTTGAAAACCCTAATTGGACAAGAATAAGCTTAAGAAAGACGAAATTGACCTAAATGTTCATCCAATGACACAAATGAACTTATTGGATGCACAAGATTGGATAAAAACCCTAATTGGACAAGAATAAGCCTTGGGAGGACGAAATGGACCTAAATGTTCATCCAATGACACAAACACACCTTTTGGATGCACATGATTGGTTAAAAACCCTAATTGGACAAGAATAAGCCTAGGGAGGACGATATTGACCTAAATGTTTATCCAATGACACAAATGAACTTATTGGATGCACAAGATTGGTTAAAAACCCTAATTGGACAAGAATAAGCTTTGGGAGGACGAAAATGACCTAAATGTTCATCCAATGACACAAATGAACTTATTGGATGCACAAGATTGGTTAAAAACCCTAATTGGACAAGAATAAGCCTAGGGTGGACGAAAATGACCTAAATGTTCATCCAACGACACAAATGAACTTATTGGAATCACAAGATTGGTTAAAAACCCTAATTGGACAAGAATAAGCCTAGGGAGAACGAAATTGACCTAAATGTTTATCCAATGACACAAACACACCTATTGGATGCACAAGATTGGTTAAAAACCCTAATTGGACAAGAATAAGCCTAGGGAGGACGAAAATGACCTAAATGTTCATCCAATGACACAAATGAACTTATTGGATGCACAAGATTGGTTAACAACTTTAATTGGACAAGAATAAGCCTAGGGAGGACGAAAATGACCTAAATATTCATCCAATGACACAAATGAACTTATTGGATGCACAAGATTGCTTAAAAACCCTAATTGGACAAGAATAAGCCTAGGGAGGACGAAAATGACCTAAATGTTCATCCAATGACACAAATGAACTTATTGGATGCACAAGATTGGTTAAAAACCCTAATTGGACAAGAATAAGCCTAGGGAGGACGAAAATGACCTAAATGTTCCTCCAATGACACAAAGCAACTTATTGGATGCACATGATTGGTTAAAAACCCTAATTGGACAAGAATAAGCCTACGGAGGACGAAAATGAACTAAATGTTCGTCTAATGACACAAATGAACTTATTAGATGCACATGATTGGTTAAAAACCCTAATTGGACAAGAATAAACCTAGGGTGGACGAAAATGAGCTAAATGTTCGTCTAATGACACAAATGAACTTATTGGATGCACAAGATTGGTTAAAAACCCAAATTGGACAAGAATAAGCCTAGGGAGGAAGAAAATGACCTAAATGTTCATCCAATGACACAAAGCAACTTATTGGATGCACATGATTGGTTAAAAACCCTAATTTTACAAGAATAAGCCTAGGGAGGACGAAAATGAACTAAATGTTTGTCTAATGACACAAATGAACTTATTGGATGCACAAGATAAGTTAAAAACCCAAATTGGACAAGAATAAGCCTAGGGTGGACGAAAATGACCTAAATGTTCGTCGAATGACACAAACACACCTATTGGATGCACAAGATTGAATAAAAACCCTAATTGGACAAGAATAAGACTAGGGAGGACGAAAATGACCTAAATGTTCGTCCAATGACACAAACACACCTATTGGATGCACAAGATTGCATAAAAACCCTAATTGGACAAGAATAAGACTAGGGAGGACGAAAATGACCTAAATGTTCCTCCAATGACACAAACACACCTATTGGATGCACAAAATTGCATAAAAACCCTAATTCGACAAGAATAAGACTAGGGAGGACGAAAATGACCTAAATGTTCATCCAATGACACAAATGAACTTATTGGATGTACAAGATTGGTTAAAAACCCTAATTGGACAAGAATAAGCCTTGGGAGGACGAAAATGACCTAAATGTTCGTCCAATGACACAAACACACCTATTGGATGCACAAGATTGCATAAAAACCCTAATTGGACAAGAATAAGCCTAGGGAGGACGAAAATGACCTAAATGTTCATCCAATGACATAAATGAACTTATTGGATGCACAAGATTGGTTAAAAACCCTAATTGGACAAGAATAAGCCTAGGGAGGACGAAAATGACCTAAATGTTCGTCCAATGACACAAACACACCTATTGGATGCACTAGATTGCATAAAAACCCTAATTGGACAAGAATAAGACTATGGAGGACGAAAATGACCTATATGTTCGTCCAATGACACAAACACACCTATTGGATGAAAAAGATTGCATAAAAACCCTAATTGGACAAGAATAAGCCTAGGGAGGATGAAAATGACCTAAATGTTCATCCAATGACACAAATGAACTTATTGGATGCACAAGATTGGTTAAAAACCCTAATTGGACAAGAATAAGCCTTGGGAGGACGAAAATGACCTAAATGTTCATCCAATGACAAAAATGAACTTATTGGATGCACAAGATTGCTTAAAACCATAATTGGACAAGAATAAGACTAGGGAGGACGAAAATGACCTAAATGTTCATCCAATGACACAAACAAACATATTGGATGCACAAGATTGGTTAAAAACCATAACTGGACAAGAATAAGCCTTTGGAGGACGAAAATGACCTAAATATTCATCCAACGACACAAATGAACTTATTGGATGCACAAGATTGGTTAAAAACCCTAATTGGACAAGAATAAGCCTAGGGTGGACGAAAATGACCTAAATGTTCATCCAATGACACAAATGAACTTATTGGATGCACAAGATTGGTTAAAAACCCTAATTGGACAAGAATAAGCCTATGGAGAACGAAAACGACCTAAATGTTCATCCAATGACACAAACACACCTATTGGATGCACAAGATTGGTTAAAAACCCTAATTGGACAAGAATAAGCCTAGGGGGGACGAAAATGACCTAAATGTTCATCCAATGACACAAATGAACTTATTGGATGCACAAGATTGGTTAAAAAGCCTAACTGGACAAGAATAAGCCTTGGGAGGACGAAAATGACCTAAATGTTCATCCAATGACACAAATGAACTTATTGGATGCACAAGATTGGTTAAAAACCCTAATTGGACAAGAATAAGCCTTGGGAGGACGAAAATGCCCAAAATGTTCATCCAATGACACAAACACACCTATTGGATGCACAAGATTGTTTAAAAACTCTAATTGGACAAGAATAAGCCTAGGGATGACGAAAAAGACCTAAATGTTCATCCAATGACACAAATGAACTTATTGGATGCACAAGATTGGTTAAAAACCCTAATTGGACAAGAATAAGCCTAAGGAGGACGAAAATGGCCTAAATGTTCATCCAATGACAAAAACACACCTATTGGATGCACAAGATTGTTTAAAACATTAATTCGACAAGTATAAGCCAAGGGAGGACGAAAATTCCCTAAATGATAATCCAATGACACAAACACACTTATTGGATGCACAAGATTGGTTAAAAACCCTAATTGGACAAGAATAAGTCTAGGGAGGACAAAAATGACCTAAATGTTAATCCAATGACACAAACATACCTATTGGATGCACAAGATTGGTTAAAAACCCTAATTGGACAAGAATAAGCCTAGGGAGGACGAAAATAACCTAAATGTTCATCCAATGACACAAATACACCTATTGGATGCACATGATTGGTTAAAAACCCTAATTGGACAAGAATAAGCCTTGGGAGCACGAAAATGACCTAAATGTTCATCCAATGACACAAACACACCTATTGGATGCCCAAGATTGGTTAAAAACCCTAATCGGACAAGAATAAGCCTAGGGATGACGAAAATGACCTAAATGTTCATCCAATGACACAAATGCACTTATTGGATGCACAAGATTGGATAGAAACCCTAATTGGACAAGAATAAGCCTTCGGAGGACGAAATTGACCTAAATGTTCATCCAATGACACAAACACACCTATTAGATGCACAAGATTGGTTAAAAACCCTAATTGGACAAGAATAAGCCTTGGGAGCACGAAAATGACCTAAATGTTCATCAAATGACACGAATTAACTTATTGGATGCATAAGATTGGTTAAAATCCCTAATTGGACAAGAATAAGCATTGGGAGGACGAAAATGCCCTAAATGTTCATCCAATGACACAAACATACCTATTGGATGCACCAGATTTTTTAAAAACCCTAATTGGACAAGAATAAGCCTAGGGAGGACCAAAATGACCTAAATGTTCATTCAATGACACAAATGAACTTATTGGATGCACAAGATTTGTTAAAAACCCTAATTGGACAAGAATAAGCCAAAGGAGGACAAAAATGACCTAAATGTTCATCCAATGACACAAACACACCTAATGGATGCCCAAGAATGGTTAAAAACCCTAATTGGACAAGAATAAGCCTAAGGAAGACGAAAATGACCTAAATGTTCATCCAGTTACACAAATGCACTTGTTGGATGCACAAGATT
>JBBPBR010000004.1:21266746-21314497 GCA_037974775.1 Cicer pinnatifidum | reverse complement strand
CACCTTTTAGATGCACATGATTGGATAAAAACCCTAATTGGACAAGAATAAGCCTTGGGAGGACGAAAATGACCTAAATGTTCATCCAATGACACAAATGAACTTATTGGATGCACAAGATTGGTTACAAACCCTAATTGGACAAGAATAAGCCTTGGGAGGACGAAAATGCCCTAAATGTTTATCCAATGACACAAACACACCTATTGGATGCACAAGATTGTTTAAAAACCCTAATTGGATAAGAATAAGCCTAGGGATGACGAAAATGACCTAAATGTTCATCCAATGACACAAATGAAAATGAACTTATTGGATTCACAAGATTGGTTAAAAACCCTAATTGGACAAGAATAAGCCTAAGGAGGACGAAAATGGCCTAAATGTTCATCCAATGACACAAATGAACTTATTGGATGCACAAGATTGGATAAAAACCCTAATTGGACAAGAATAAGCCTTGGGAGGACGAAATGGACCTAAATGTTCATCCAATGACACAAACACACCTTTTTGATGCACATGAATGGTTAAAAACCCTAATTGGAAAAGAATAAGCCTTGGGAGGACGAAAATGCCCTAAACGTTCATCCAATGACACAAACACACCTATTGGATGCACAAGATTGGTTAAAAACCCTATTTGGACAAGAATACGCCTAGGGAGGACCTAAATGACCTAAATGTTCATTCAATGACACAAATGAACTTATTGGATGCACAAGATTTGTTAAAAACTCTAATTGGACAAGAATAAGCCTAAGGAGGAAAAAATGACCTAAATATTCATCCAATGACACAAACACACCTATTGGATGCACAAGATTGGTTAAAAACCCTAATTGGACAAGAAGATGCCTAAGGAAGAAGAAAATGACCTAAATGTTCATCCAATGACACAAATGAACTTATTGGATGCACAAGATAGGTTAAAAACCCTAATTGGACAAGAATAAGCCTTGGGAGGACGAAAATGACCTAAATGTTCATCCAATGACACAAATGAACTTATTGGATGCACAAGATAGGTTAAAAACCCTAATTGGACAAGAATAAGCCTTGGGAGGACGAAAATGACCTAAATATTAATCCAATGACACAAATCAACTTATTGGATGCACAATATTATTTAAAAACCCTAATTGGACAAGAATAAGCCTAGGGAGGACCAAAATGACCTAAATGTTCATCCATTGACACAAATGAACTTATTGGATGCACAAGATTGGATAAAAACCCTAATTGGACAAGAATAAGCCTTGGGAGGACGAAAATGACCTAAATGTTCATCCAATGACACAAACACACCTATTGGATGCACATGATTGGTTAAAAACCCTAATTGGCCAAGAATAAGACTAGGGAGGACGAAAATGACTTAAATGTTCATCTAATGACATAAATGAACTTATTGGATGCACAAGATTGGTTAAAAACCCTAATTGGACAATAATAAGCCTTGTGAGGACGAAAATGACCTAAATGTTCATCCAATGACACAAACAAACCTATTGGATGCACAAGATTGTTTAAAAACCCTAATTCGACAAGTATAAGCAAAGGGAGGACGAAATTGGCCTAAATGATAATCCAATGACACAAACACACCTATTGGATGCACAAGATTGGTTAAAAACCCTAATTGGACAAGAATAAGCCTAGGGAGGACAAAAACGACCTAAATGTTAATCCAATGACACAAACATACCTATTGGATGCACAAGATTGGTTAAAAACCCTAATTGGACAAGAATAAGCCTAGGGAGGACGAAAATAACCTAAATGTTCATCCAATGACACAAATACACCTATTGGATGCACATGATTGGTTAAAAACCCTAATTGGACAAGAATAAGCCTTGGGAGCACGAAAATGACCTAAATGTTCATCCAATGACACAAACACACCTATTGGATGCCCAAGATTGGTTAAAAACCCTAATCGGACAAGAATAAGCCTAGGGATGACGAAAATGACCTAAATGTTCATCCAATGACACAAATGCACTTATTGGATGCACAAGATTGGATTGAAACCCTAATTGGACAAGAATAAGCCTTCGGAGGACGAAATTGACCTAAATGTTCATCCAATGACACAAACACACCTTTTAGATGCACAAGATTGGTTAAAAACCCTAATTGGACAAGAATAAGCCTTGGGAGCACGAAAATGACCTAAATGTTCATCAAATGACACGAATTAACTTATTGGATGCATAAGATTGGTTAAAATCCCTAACTGGACAAGAATAAGCATTGGGAGGACGAAAATGCCCTAAATGTTCATCCAATGACACAAACATACCTATTGGATGCACCAGATTGTTTAAAAACCCTAATTGGACAAGAATAAGCCTAGGGAGGACCAAAATGACCTAAATGTTCATTCAATGACACAAATGAACTTATTGGATGCACAAGATTTGTTAAAAACCCTAATTGGACAAGAATAAGCCAAAGGAGGACAAAAATGACCTAAATGTTCATCCAATGACACAAACACACCTAATGGATGCCCAAGAATGGTTAAAAACCCTAATTGGACAAGAATAAGCCTAAGGAAGACGAAAATGACCTAAATGTTCATCCAGTTACACAAATGCACTTGTTGGATGCACAAGATTGGATAGAAACCCTAAATGGACAAGAATAAGCCTTCGGAGGACGAAATTGACCTAAATGTTCATCCAATGATACAAACGCACCTTTTAGATGCACATGATTGGATAAAAACCCTAATTGGACAAGAATAAGCCTTGGGAGGACGAAAATGACCTAAATGTTCATCCAATGACACAAATGAACTTATTGGATGCACAAGATTGGTTACAAACCCTAATTGGACAAGAATAAGCCTTGGGAGGACGAAAATTCCCTAAATGTTTATCCAATGACACAAACACACCTATTGGATGCACAAGATTGTTTAAAAACCCTAATTGGATAAGAATAAGCCTAGGGATGACGAAAATGACCTAAATGTTCATCCAATGACACAAATGAAAATGAACTTATTGGATTCACAAGATTGGTTAAAAACCCTAATTGGACAAGAATAAGCCTAAGGAGGACGAAAATGGCCTAAATGTTCATCCAATGACACTAACACACCTATTGGATCCAGAAAATTGGTTGAAAACCCTAATTGGACAAGAATAAGCTTAAGAAAGACGAAATTGACCTAAATGTTCATCCAATGACACAAATGAACTTATTGGATGCACAAGATTGGATAAAAACCCTAATTGGACAAGAATAAGCCTTGGGAGGACGAAATGGACCTAAATGTTCATCCAATGACACAAACACACCTTTTTGATGCACATGATTGGTTAAAAACCCTAATTGGACAAGAATAAGCCTTGGGAGGACGAAAATGCCCTAAACGTTCATCCAATGACACAAACACACCTATTGGATGCCCAAGATTGGTTAAAAACCCTATTTGGACAAGAATACGCCTAGGGAGGACCTAAATGACCTAAATGTTCATTCAATGACACAAATGAACTTATTGGATGCACAAGATTTGTTAAAAACTCTAATTGGACAAGAATAAGCCTAAGGAGGAAAAAATGACCTAAATATTCATCCAATGACACAAACACACCTATTGGATGCACAAGATTGGTTAAAAACCCTAATTGGACAACAAGATGCCTAAGGAAGAAGAAAATGACCTAAATGTTCATCCAATGACACAAATGAACTTATTGGATGCACAAGATAGGTTAAAAACCCTAATTGGACAAGAATAAGCCTTGGGAGGACGAAAATGACCTAAATGTTCATCCAATGACACAAACACGCCTATTGGATGCACAAGATTGTTTAAAAACCCTAATTGGACAAGAATAAGCCTAGGGATGACGAAAATGACCTAAATGTTCATCCAATGACACAAATGAACTTATTGGATGCACAAGATAGGTTAAAAACCCTAATTGGACAAGAATAAGCCTTGGGAGGACGAAAATGACCTAAATATTAATCCAATGACACAAATCAACTTATTGGATGCACAATATTATTTAAAAACCCTAATTGGACAAGAATAAGCCTAGGGAGGACCAAAATGACCTAAATGTTCATCCATTGACACAAATGAACTTATTGGATGCACAAGATTGGATAAAAACCCTAATTGGACAAGAATAAGCCTTGGGAGGACGAAAATGACCTAAATGTTCATCCAATGACACAAACACACCTATTGGATGCACATGATTGGTTAAAAACCCTAATTGGCCAAGAATAAGCCTAGGGAGGACGAAAATGACTTAAATGTTCATCTAATGTCATAAATGAACTTTTTGGATGCACAAGATTGGTTAAAAACCCTAATTGGACAATAATAAGCCTTGTGAGGACGAAAATGACCTAAATGTTCATCCAATGACACAAACAAACCTATTGGATGCACAAGATTGTTTAAAAACCCTAATTCGACAAGTATAAGCAAAGGGAGGACGAAATTGGCCTAAATGATAATCCAATGACACAAACACACCTATTGGATGCACAAGATTGGTTAAAAACCCTAATTGGACAAGAATAAGCCTAGGGAGGACAAAAACGACCTAAATGTTAATCCAATGACACAAACATACCTATTGGATGCACAAGATTGGTTAAAAACCCTAATTGGACATGAATAAGCCTAGGGAGGACGAAAATAACCTAAATGTTCATCCAATGACACAAATGTTAGACATATGTTCGTTTTTGATGTTATTGACAAGCATCCAATTTGAAATACATCTAACATTGTCAACTGAGAAAAATTTCAGGAACAACAAATTCAATCCTACATACTCGAGACAATTGCTTGGAACTCAAGGAATCAACAAAATTTTGAAGATCCATGAGCACATCGATTAGTACAATCGATTCTATAACAGGGTTGAATAAGTTTACAAAGTTTGGTGTTACCCAATCGATTAGCACAATCGATTTGTACATCCTTAAAGAAAACAAACGGGCTATCAATCGATTCTCCAAATCGATTGGTACACATATTGGAAAATAAATTGTACAAGTCAGAGAGCCAGTTTGCCACAAATCGATTAGGCACATCGATTGAGTGAATCACCAAGACTAAACTGATTGTTTAAATCGATTGGACAAATCGATTGACATGCTTACTGAATTTAAAATGTGCAAGTCAGTAGCACGTTTTGCAGGCAATCGATTTGGCAAATCGATTGAAATAATCACTTCTTTAATTGTGTTTTTGTCTACACCGATTGAAACAATCGATTGGTAATGTCCCAGAGCCAAACCTGTTTACTAAATCGATTAGGCCAATCGATTCACTAAAACAAGTCTCAAAATAACTCAGGTCTGGAACATACACAATCGATTACTACAATCTGTTTATATACATCTGTGTAATAAAAGTTGGTATCAATCGACTTGGTAAATCGATTGAATAACCCAACTGATGAAAAGTTCTTCAGACTTAAGATCCACAATCGATTGGCACAATCGATTGACATAAAAGTTTTATAAACAGAGATGACTGAATGGTTAAATCGATTAAGCACATCGATGGTTTTGATCTCGTTGTTTGAACAAAACACATCAAGTCGATTCTGCAAATCGATTTAATCATATACTGTCATCAAAGTTTGAAGAACTACTTAAAATAATCGATTGAGCAAATCGATTAGTATGTACAGTTTCAAGATTCAAGAAAAACAAGACTCGCGAAATCGATTGAGGAAATCGATTAACCAGCATTATGACTTTAATGAATCGATTGGATAAATCGATGCATATGTTGTTTTTCCTGAAACTATATAAACTGTTTTTCAGTATCTTCTCAAAATACACAACAACATACACATAACTTTCTGATATCTTTGTTTCTCACTGTGAAATAACTTTGAACATTACTTTTTCAGTTATGAAGATTCATCTTTCATGATCCACAAGAACTGAGAAAGATTGCTGGAGAAACAACTTTAGAGAAGAAAACTGTTGAAGAAATTTCTGTGTAATTTCTGATTAGATACATCTGTAAACAAATTCTTAAAACAAATAACATTGAGAAATCCAGTCTTAACTGGTAGTTATCTTCTGTGATTGAGAGGTCTCATCAAGAAGAAACTTGACTGTAATCTTGGAAGAGTTTATGGGAGATAAACTCTGGGATTCATGGAGATAAGAATAGAATAGAAAGAATCGTTTTAGATTGATAGGCGAGGAGCTAGAACATCTGTAAACGGATTCTGAGATATTCTATTGGAAAGGCCAAGATTGGATTTGATCTTGGGACTGGATGTAGGTCGTTCAACAACGGCTGAACCAGTATAAATCACTGCGTACAATCTTTCTTACCCTTATCTCTTTTTAATTTCTGCAGTGTGTATTTGTCTGATATTGATTGAATGCTTGAATATCTTTCTGCATACTTTGATACTACATGAAAGACTGTTTCCAGCATGATTGTAAGTGAATCAATATCTTGAACAATAAACGTAACTGGTGCATCTCTCAATATATTCTTTGATCCATATACTTTGTGCATTCATTTGTATTGTAGTTTTGGGACCTTATTCTGATGCTGTGTTTAATAAATGTACGATTTGTTAAACTGCTGCGCATATCTCTAAAAATAGGTAATCTTCCGCATAATTTTCATTTAACAGAGGTTACTGGTACCAACATCATTGGATGATCAATTAGGTCATTTTCGTCCTCCCTAGGCATATTCTTGTCCAATTAGGGTTTTTAACCAATCTTGTGCATCCAATAAGTGTGTTTGTGCCATTGAATGATCAATTAGGTCATTTTAGTCCTCCCTAGGCTTATTCTTATCCAATTAGGGTTTTTAACCAATCTTGTGCTTCCAATAAGTTGAGTTGTGTCATTGGATTAACATTTAGGTCATTTTCGTCCTCCCTAGGCTTATTCTTGTCCAATTAGGGTTTTTAACCAATCTTGTGCATCCAATACGTTCATTTGTGTCATTGGATTAACATTTAGGTCATTTTCGTCCTCCCTAGGCTTATTCTTGTCCAATTAGGGTTTTTAACTAATCTTGTGCATCCAATAAGTTCATTTGTGTCATTGGAAGATCAATTAGGTCATTTTCGCTCTCCCTAGGCATATTCTTGTCCAATTAGGGTTTTTAACCAATCTTGTGCATCCAATAGGTGTGTTTGTGTCATTGGATGATCAATTAGGTCATATGTTCGTTTTTGATGTTATTGACAAGCATCCAATTTGAAATACATCTAACATTGTCAACTGAGAAAAATTTCAGGAACAACAAATTCAATCCTACATACTCGAGACAATTGCTTGGAACTCAAGGAATCAACAAAATCTTGAAGATCCATGAGCACATCGATTAGTACAATCGATTCTATAACAGGGTTGAATAAGTTTACAAAGTTTGGTGTTACCCAATCGATTAGCACAATCGATTTGTACATCCTTAAAGAAAACAAACGGGCTATCAATCGATTCTCCAAATCGATTGGTACACATATTGAAAAAAATTGTACAAGTCAGAGAGCCAGTTTGCCACAAATCGATTAGGCACATCGATTGAGTGAATCACCAAGACTAAACTGATTGTTTAAATTGATTGGACAAATCGATTGACATGCTTACTGAATTTAAAATGTGCAAGTCAGTAGCACGTTTTGCAGGCAATCGATTTGGCAAATCGATTGAAATAATCACTTCTTTAATTGTGTTTTTGTCTACACCGATTGAAACAATCGATTGGTAATGTCCCAGAGCCAAACCTGTTTACTAAATCGATTAGGCCAATCGATTCACTAAAACAAGTCTCAAAATAACTCAGGCCTGGAACATACACAATCGATTACTACAATTTGTTTATATACATCTGTGTAATAAAAGTTGGTATCAATCGACTTGGTAAATCGATTGAATAACCCAACTGATGAAAAGTACTTCAGACTTAAGATCCACAATCGATTGGTACAATCGATTGACATAAAAGTTTTATAAACAGAGATGACTGAATGGTTAAATCAATTAAGCACATCGATGGTTTTGATCTCGTTGTTTGAACAAAACACATCAAGTCGATTCTGCAAATCGATTTAATCATATACTGTCATCAAAGTTTGAAGAACTACTTAAAATAATCGATTGAGCAAATCGATTAGTATGTACAGTTTCAAGATTCAAGAAAAACAAGACTCGCGAAATCAATTGAGGAAATCGATTAACCAGCATTATGACTTTAATGAATCGATTGGATAAATCGATGCATATGTTGTTTTTCCTGAAACTATATAAACTGTTTTTCAGTATCTTCTCAATATACACAACAACATACACATAACTTTCTGATATCTTTGTTTCTCACTGTGAAATAACTTTGAACATTACTTTTTCAGTTATGAAGATTCATCTTTCATGATCCACAAGAACTGAGAAAGATTGCTGGAGAAACAACTTTAGAGAAGAAAACTGTTGAAGAAATTTCTGTGTAATTTCTGATTAGATACATCTGTAAACAAATTCTTAAAACAAATAACATTGAGAAATCCAGTCTTAACTGGTAGTTATCTTCTGTGATTGAGAGGTCTCATCAAGAAGAAACTTGACTGTAATCTTGGAAGAGTTTATGGGAGATAAACTCTGGGATTCAGGGAGATAAGAATAGAATAAGAAGAATCGTTTTAGATTGATAGGCGAGGAGCTAGAACATCTGTAAACGGATTCTGAGATATTCTATTGGAAAGGCCAAGATTGGATTTGATCTTGGGACTGGACGTAGGTCGTTCAACAACGGCTGAACCAGTATAAATCACTGCGTACAATCTTTCTTACCCTTATCTCTTTTTGATTTCTGCAGTGTGTATTTGTTTGATATTGATTGAGTACTTGAATTTTTTTTCTGCATACTTTGATATTACATGAAAGACTGTTTCCAGCATGATTGTAAGTGAATCAATATCTTGAACAATAAACGTAACTGGTGCATCTCTCAATATATTCTTTGATCCATATACTTTGTGCATTCATGTGTATTGTAGTTTTGGGACCTTATTCTGATGCTGTGTTTAATGAATGTACGATTTGTTAAACTGCTGCGCATATCTCTAAAAATAGGTAATCTTCCGCATAATTTTCATTTAACAGAGGTTACTGGTACCAACAATTGGTATCAGAGCCAATTTTTGTTAGAGTAACTCTCATCAAAAATCATGACCTCTGATTTCCTAGGAGAGGGTGCATCATTAGCTAGGCCTCCCGCTTTTAACGGGGCCGCATACATGTATTGGAAACAACGCATGTTAATTTTTCTTGAAGCTAGTGGTATTGATATTCTAGATGCTGTAGAAAATGGACCATTTGTGCCAACCATAGCAGGTACAGGTGAATCAGCAATCCTAAAGCCAAAAAGTGACTGGACTGATGAAGACAAAAAGAAGGTTGGGTACAACGCCAAAGCAAAAAACATTATAACTGCAGCCTTGAGTCATGATGAATTCTTCAGAGTCTCAAATTGCAAAACAGCAAAACAAATGTGGGATACACTTCAGCAAACGCATGAAGGAACCACAGATGTAAAGAGAGCTCGGATAAACACTCTCATGCACGAGTACGAATTGTTTAGCATGAAGAAAGAAGAATCAGTAAACGACATGCAGACCCGATTCACGCACATAGTCAACAACCTGAATGCCTTAGGCAAAGAGATTGATAATGATCAGCAAATTAGTAAAATAATGAGATGTTTGACTAGAGAATGGCAGCCAAAAATCACTGCCATTGCAGAATCCAAGAATCTAGGAAGCATGACAATAGCTACATTGTTTGGAAAACTGAGAGAGCATGAGATGGAATTACATCGACTAAATGAAGCTGAGCAAATTGACAGGAAACGTAAAGGATTGTCGTTGAAAGCCCAAACACAACAGTCCAAATCTGAACATGAGATCAGCTCAGATGAGTCAAGCAGTGAGGATGATGAAGAACCTGAACTGGGACTACTTGTCAAAAGATTTAAGAAATTTCTGAAAAAGAAAGACAGTAAATTCAGAAAGCAATCCAGCTCGAAAAACAATGACAGTAAAACAGTTACATGCTACGAATGTGGTAAACCTGGTCATATAAAAGCTGATTGTTACAAGCTGCAGAACAAGAACAAAAATTCCAAACCTAAAGGCAAGGAACCAGCTCAGAAAAACAGAAAAGCATACATTGCATGGAATGACAACGAAGATTCGTCCACATCTTCTGAAACGGAAGAAGCAAATCTGTGTCTTATGGCTAAAACAAATTCTGAATCAGAAAGTATGCTTGAGATCCACAAAACACCAATGGTATCTTGATAGTGGATGCTCAAAGCATATGACAGGGGACAAATCAATGTTTGTGTCCCTTAATCTGAAAGAAGGTGGTTTCGTAAAGTACGGCGATAACAACAAGGGCAAGATATGCGGTGAAGGTAACATTGGCAGCAAATCAACTGCCATAATTAAAAATGTCTTATATGTGGAAGGGCTGAAACATAACCTTCTAAGTATAAGTCAGCTGTGTGACAATGGTTTTCAAGTAAGCTTTTCACCACTCTCTTGCACAATTGAAAACAAGCATGACAAAAGCATGAAATTAGTAGGTAATAGAGTTAATAATATATACATGTTAGATTTAACTGATATGCCTGCTAATTCTGCCTGTTGCTTATTATCAAATGCTGATGAAACATGGTTATGGCATAAACGCATTGCACACATTCATATTGATCATCTGAATAGACTTGTTAGCAAGCAGTTAGTCATAGGCCTTCCCAATAGAAAGTTTTCTAAAGATAGGCTGTGTGACTCCTGTGAGCAAAGCAAGCTTGTTAAGTCTTCTTTTCCCCCTATAGATATGGTCAAAACCAATAGGGTTTTACAACTTATCCACATGGATTTGTTTGGACCATCTCAGATTAGAAGTTTTGGTGGTAACTTGTATGGTTTTGTGTTGATCGATGATTATTCTCGTTTCACATGGACATATTTTCTGACTCATAAAAGTGACACTTTTTCTGTCTTTAAAAAGTTCGCGAAATTAGTTCAAAATGAAACAAGTCAGAAAATTATATCCATCAAGAGTGATCATGGAGGTGAATTCCAAAATGATTCTTTTGACACTTTCTGTGAAGAGAATGGCATACATCACATGTTTTCAGCCCCTAGGACACCTCAGCAGAATGGTGTAGTGGAGAGAAAGAATAGGTCTTTAGAAGAGTTGGCTAGGACCATGCTGAAAGACTCAAATACTCCCAAGTATTTCTGGGCTGATGCGATTAACACTGCCACACATGTTATCAATAGAGTGTTGATTAGGCCCTTTCTTAAGAAAACTCCTTATGAGTTATACAAAGGGAGAAAGCCTAACATCTCCTACTTTAGGATTTTTGGGTGTAAGTGCTTTGTGTTAAACAATGGCAAGGGACATCTAGGTAAATTTGATCCTAAAGCAGACGAGGGCATCTTTTTGGGGTATTCCCAGGTTAGTAAGGCCTATAGAATCTACAATAAAAGAACCAAAACTATAGAGGAGTCTGTCCATGTCAAATTTGATGAAAACTTGAACAGCATTCTTACTATAGTTGGTAACTCATTGGACGATATTGTTGATTCTGAACCTGTAGAAACCAGTGAACCTGAACCTCCAACCAATCCTGACTGCGTAGAACCAATTAGGGAAGATGATCTACCCAAAGAGTGGAAGTTTACCAAGAACCATCCCATAGACAATATTATTGGAGAGATTTCAAAAGGTGTCTCAACCAGAAAATCCCTTAGAGAATTTTGCAACCTTACAGCCTTTGTTTCCCAAGTAGAACCCAAAAACATTAAAGAAGCACTTTTGGACACTGACTGGATAATAGCCATGCAAGAGGAGTTAAACCAGTTTGAGAGGAACAAAGTGTGGCAGCTAGTACCTAAACCAGAAAACCAGCATATCATAGGAACTAGGTGGGTGTTTAGGAACAAGCTAGATGAGAATGGTGTTATAACTAGAAATAAAGCTAGGTTAGTGGCCAAGGGTTACAACCAAGAGGAGGGAGTAGATTTTGATGAAACCTATGCCCCTGTAGCAAGACTAGAAGCCATTAGAATCCTCCTTGCTTATGCTTGTATAATGGACTTTAAGCTTTATCAAATGGATGTGAAAAGTGCCTTTCTCAATGGTGAGATCCAAGAGGAAGTTTTTGTTAGCCAAACACCTGGTTTTGAAAATACAGAATTTCCAAATCATGTCTACAAGCTAACAAAAGCTCTCTATGGATTGAAACAAGCCCCTAGAGCTTGGTATGAGAAACTTAGCAACTTTCTCATTTCACAAAACTTCTTAAGAGGAAATGTGGATAAAACTCTTTTCATACAAACTACTGATAAAGATATCTTGCTGGTCCAAGTTTATGTTGATGACATAATATTTGGATCTACAAATGATAAGCTATGCAAAAATTTTGAAAATCTAATGAAAGGTCAATTTGAAATGTCAATGATGGGTGAACTGTCATACTTTTTGGGATTTCAAATTAACCAAAGCAAGCAAGGTATCTTCATTAGTCAAACAAAATATTCTAATGACTTGATAAAGAAATTTTCATTTGATAGCTTCAAGCCCATTGATACTCCTATGAGCCAAGGAAACCTTTTAGATAGAAATGAGTTGGGTAAACCAGTGGATGTTACAAGGTATAGAGGCATGATAGGATCATTGCTCTATCTCACAGCAAGCAGGCCTGACATCATGTTTAGTGTTTGTTTGTGTGCGAGGTATCAATCAAATCCTAAAGAGTCTCACCTTAGTGCAGTTAAGAGGATTTTCAGATATTTAGTTGGAACTAGGAACCTTGGTTTATGGTATCCTAAGGGATCAACTTGTTCTTTGGTTGGATATTCAGATTCAGATTTTGCTGGGTGCAAACTGGATAGGAAGAGTACCTCTGGTACTTGTCATTTGCTGGGTAATTCACTTGTATCTTGGTTCAGCAAGAAGCAAACCAGTATCGCTTTGTCAACAGCAGAAGCTGAGTACATTGCAGCTGGAAGTTGCTGTGCTCAGATCATGTGGATGAAACAGCATTTGTTAGACTTTGGTGTGGACTTAGGAACTGTTCCTATCTTGTGCGACAACACAAGTGCGATCAGTATCACTAAGAACCCAGTTATGCATTCCAGGACCAAGCATATCGAGATTCGGCATCACTTCATTCGAGATCAGTTTCAGTGTGGGAATATCAAGTTGGAATACGTCAACACAACTGAACAGCTAGCAGACATCTTCACCAAAGCATTGCCAAAGGAAAGTTTCCGTCACATTAGGATGAAATTAGGCATAATTGATCCTAGTCAGATCTGAATTATGTGTCAAATCGATTTGCAAAATCGATTGTCCTGTGATTACACATGAAAATGTGTTACACAATCGATTGACCTAATCGATGTGACCCATAATATGTCTTTTTTTTATCAAAACTGTGAACACGAAATCGATTTGGGAAATCGATTGATTTATATGTGGTTTTTATTTCTTTAAAAGAATCGATTTGGTAAATCGATGCTGAGGCAGGTATTTTTTTCTGAACTGAGATGAAAGTCTTCTGAAATTGCTCGAAATCGATTTGGGAAATCGATTGAGCCTGTTGATTTCTTTAAAAAGAATCGATTGGGGACATCGACTCTGAGTTAGTTGTTGAAGTGGTTTCTGAGTTAAACTGATGTGAGAACTGTTAAGTTGATACGAAATCGATTTGGGTAATCGATTGCGTAACTTCATGAATCGATTTGGGTAATCGATTGGCATAGTTACCGTTGCAGTTTTTACTAGCCGTTGCAGGATCTAACGGCTCTGTTGGTTGATCTTCCCCAGTAACGGTCATCAAATCGATTGGAGAAATCGATTTCTGGATTTTTTTCTATAAAAGGAACAGTGACAATCGATTTTCCATCTTTTTTTTCCAATCTTCTAAATCGATTGCAACTTCAATTCTCTGCAATATTTCTCAAAAATTCTCTGTTTCTCAACTCCTAAACACTTTTCTTTCCTTCAAATCTTCATCGTGTCACAATTTTTTGTTAATGGCTCGTGTTAAGCAAACTCAACCCCGAACTCCTTCTCTTTCACCTTCATCTTCTTCATCTAGTGGGAGGACTCCGTCTCCACCACCCACTCTTCCAAAACGGGTACCAATACCTACACACAAGATTGCATCTCAAGATAAGGGTAAAGGTATTGCCCCCGATCAAGGTAGACCCAAAAAGAGAAAGGAAGCTCCGACTGAAAAATTGCTAGCTGACGCAATGAAGGAAATATCACAAAGGAAAAAGAAAAAGAATACTCCACAGAAAAAGACTACTCCAAAGAAATCAACTGCTCCTCCAACGAATCAAGCTGATGAAGTCAAACTTCCGCAAGCTTTTGTAAATCGGAAAATACACGAAGCACGCATCTTGGACTTCAGCTACTTTGACAGTAATGGTTTTACATTTCAAAACCATCTCCGGTTTCATGGCTTGGAAGATTTTTTATCATGTTCGCTTGATACATATCCGAATCTTATACGGATATTCTACTCAAATTTCAAGATGACCGACACCGGCTTCAAAGCAACAGTCAAAGGGAAGAAGATTTCGATGTCTTTCGACGAGTTCTCTACTCTGTCAGGACTTCCCTACTTTGGAAACTCAGTGGATGGCAGCACCGAAGCAGACGCTGATGACGACGGATGGGAAGAGTATCTGGATAGGCAAGAAGCTGTGCAGGATCTTATGGTCGAAGGGTTCGTGGAATCTGTTTCACTCCCTATAGGCCAGATGAAGGTTCAGCAACGGATGCTGATGTACGCCCTCACCCGGATGCTGGTTCCACGTTCCGGAAATCATGCAGTTGTGCAACGGCTGGATATTGTGCTACTGTGGGGCCTATGCAAAGAGCTCAAGATGAGCTGGGCATGGATTGTTCTCAGGCACATGCTAGAAGCTGCTCAAGGGAAGTTGGTACTTCCGTATCCACAGCTCGTCACGAAGATTCTCACTCACTTCAAGGTATCTCTGAAGGGTGAAGAAGTCTCGAAGACCGTCCTAACATTTGGTGAATCCATCGTGAACCAAATGCAGCTGCGAAAAGTCAATGGAGTTTGGAAGCGACCTCAGACTTCTACTGAACAAACCCAGCAAGGTGTTGAACAACCAGCTGCGGAGACTGTTTCAGCAGAATCGGAATTGCTCACCAAACTGCTTGAATTTATGGCAGCACAAGCAGTTCACAACGCTAAGATGGAGGCATCTCATGAAAGGATTGAAGCTGCTATTCAGAAGATTCAAGCAGACCAAAATCAGATGGCGCAAGACGTGGCAGCTATTCAGGAACATCTGGGCATTAAGTTGTCCTTCAGCGATGTTGTTGAAATAGGAAGACAGGCGGCTGAAGAACCTGCTCCAACAACAGTAGAGATTGCTGCAACTCATGGTGAGGAGACACCTGCTGAGGTTAATACAGCGGTCTCAGCCTCATCCCCTGCTAATAATGAGGACCAGCATCTCTAGGCGTTTAGGACCTTAGGCGTCTTAGTTTTGTTTGTCTTTGTTTTTTTTGCTTTCGTTTTGTAATGATCATGATGAATGTAATTCTGTTTGATTTATGAACCTTGAGATTGTTAATCATTTCAATTGCTGCATTTCATTTTCATATTGTCTAGTGCGCGCCATAATCTGTTTTTGTACACTATTTCAAAATTGTTTTCAACTAAGTTAAAATATTACTGGCATTACTGCTTGTTATTACTAATCTTTTCTAGATTCTTTGTAGAGCAGTATTCAGGTTTGCTCAGGGGGAGCTAATTTTTTTTCTTTCACCACTTTTTGCCTTAACTGACAAAAGGGGGAGAGAAATTATAACTTGTGCTTTATTTTATCAGTTTTATTGCTCCTAATCATTATCTTTACTCTCTATGAATATTGAACTTAGGGGGAGCTCTACTAAAACTGTTACTCATAATTATTTTTCTCAAGTTAAAATTGAATGTTTGCCACTTAAATCAAAAAGGGGGAGATTGTTAGACATATGTTCGTTTTTGATGTTATTGACAAGCATCCAATTTGAAATACATCTAACATTGTCAACTGAGAAAAATTTCAGGAACAACAAATTCAATCCTACATACTCGAGACAATTGCTTGGAACTCAAGGAATCAACAAAATTTTGAAGATCCATGAGCACATCGATTAGTACAATCGATTCTATAACAGGGTTGAATAAGTTTACAAAGTTTGGTGTTACCCAATCGATTAGCACAATCGATTTGTACATCCTTAAAGAAAACAAACGGGCTATCAATCGATTCTCCAAATCGATTGGTACACATATTGGAAAATAAATTGTACAAGTCAGAGAGCCAGTTTGCCACAAATCGATTAGGCACATCGATTGAGTGAATCACCAAGACTAAACTGATTGTTTAAATCGATTGGACAAATCGATTGACCTGCTTACTGAATTTAAAATGTGCAAGTCAGTAGCACGTTTTGCAGGCAATCGATTTGGCAAATCGATTGAAATAATCACTTCTTTAATTGTGTTTTTGTCTACACCGATTGAAACAATCGATTGGTAATGTCCCAGAGCCAAACCTGTTTACTAAATCGATTAGGCCAATCGATTCACTAAAACAAGTCTCAAAATAACTCAGGCCTGGAACATACACAATCGATTACTACAATCTGTTTATATACATCTGTGTAATAAAAGTTGGTATCAATCGACTTGGTAAATCGATTGAATAACCCAACTGATGAAAAGTACTTCAGACTTAAAATCCACAATCGATTGGCACAATCGATTGACATAAAAGTTTTATAAACAGAGACGACTGAATGGTTAAATCGATTAAGCACATCGATGGTTTTGATCTCGTTGTTTGAAAAAAACACATCAAGTCGATTCTGCAAATCGATTTAAATCATATACTGTCATCAAAGTTTGAAGAACTACTTAAAATAATCGATTGAGCAAATCGATTAGTATGTACAGTTTCAAGATTCAAGAAAAACAAGACTCGCGAAATCGATTGAGGAAATCGATTAACCAGCATTATGACTTTAATGAATCGATTGGATAAATCGATGCATATGTTGTTTTTCCTGAAACTATATAAACTGTTTTTCAGTATCTTCTCAATATACAACAACAACATACACATAACTTTCTGACATCTTTGTTTCTCACTGTGAAATAACTTTGAACATTACTTTTTCAGTTATGAAGATTCATCTTTCATGATCCACAAGAACTGAGAAAGATTGCTGGAGAAACAACTTTAGAGAAGAAAACTGTTGAAGAAATTTCTGTGTAATTTCTGATTAGATACATCTGTAAACAAATTCTTAAAACAAATAACATTGAGAAATCCAGTCTTAACTGGTAGTTATCTTCTGTGATTGAGAGGTCTCATCAAGAAGAAACTTGACTGTAATCTTGGAAGAGTTTATGGGAGATAAACTCTGGGATTCAGGGAGATAAGAATAGAATAAGAAGAATCGTTTTAGATTGATAGGCGAGGAGCTAGAACATCTGTAAACGGATTCTGAGATATTCTATTGGAAAGGCCAAGATTGGATTTGATCTTGGGACTGGATGTAGGTCGTTCAACAACGGCTGAACCAGTATAAATCACTGCGTACAATCTTTCTTACCCTTATCTCTTTTTTAATTTCTGCAGTGTGTATTTGTCTGATATTGATTGAATGCTTGAATATCTTTCTGCATACTTTGATACTACATGAAAGACTGTTTCCAGCATGATTGTAAGTGAATCGATATCTTGAACAATAAACGTAACTGGTGCATCTCTCAATATATTCTTTGATCCATATACTTTGTGCATTCATTTGTATTGTAGTTTTGGGACCTTATTCTGATGCTTTGTTTAATAAATGTACGATTTGTTAAACTGCTGCGCATATCTCTAAAAATAGGTAATCTTCCGCATAATTTTCATTTAACAGAGGTTACTGGTACCAACAATTGGTATCAGAGCCAATTTTTGTTAGAGTAACTCTCATCAAAAATCATGACCTCTGATTTCCTAGGAGAGGGTGCATCATTAGCTAGGCCTCCCGCTTTTAACGGGGCCGCATACATGTATTGGAAACAACGCATGTTAATTTTTCTTGAAGCTAGTGGTATTGATATTCTAGATGCTGTAGAAAATGGACCATTTGTGCCAACCATAGCAGGTACAGGTGAATCAGCAATCCTAAAGCCAAAAAGTGACTGGACTGATGAAGACAAAAAGAAGGTTGGGTACAACGCCAAAGCAAAAAACATTATAACTGCAGCCTTGAGTCATGATGAATTCTTCAGAGTCTCAAATTGCAAAATAGCAAAACAAATGTGGGATACACTTCAGCAAACGCATGAAGGAACCACAGATGTAAAGAGAGCTCGAATAAACACTCTCATGCACGAGTACGAATTGTTTAGCATGAAGAAAGAAGAATCAGTAAACGACATGCAGACCCGATTCACGCACATAGTCAACAACCTGAATGCCTTAGGCAAAGAGATTGATAATGATCAGCAAATTAGTAAAATAATGAGATGTTTGACTAGAGAATGGCAGCCAAAAATCACTGCCATTGCAGAATCCAAGGATCTAGGAAGCATGACAATAGCTACATTGTTTGGAAAACTGAGAGAGCATGAGATGGAACTACATCGACTAAATGAAGCTGAGCAAATTGACAGGAAACGTAAAGGATTGTCGTTGAAAGCCCAAACACAACAGTCCAAATCTGAACATGAGACCAGCTCACATGAATCAAGCAGTGAGGATGATGAAGAACCTGAACTGGGACTACTTGTCAAAAGATTTAAGAAATTTCTGAAAAAGAAAGACAGTAAATTCAGAAAGCAATCCAGCTCGAAAAACAATGACAGTAAAACAGTTACATGCTACGAATGTGGCAAACCTGGTCATATAAAAGCTGATTGTTACAAGCTGCAGAACAAGAACAAAAATTCCAAACCTAAAGGCAAGGAACCAGCTCAGAAAAACAGAAAAGCATACATTGCGTGGAATGACAACGAAGATTCGTCCACATCTTCTGAAACGGAAGAAGCGAATCTGTGTCTTATGGCTAAAACGGATTCTGAATCAGAAAGTGAGGTAAGCTCTCAAGATAATCCTTCTTTTGATGAACTGCAAGATGCATTTAACGAACTACATGCTGAATATGTTAAATCTGTTAAGCAATTAGTAAACACTAAGAAAATGCTTGAACAACAATGTAAATTGCATGATCAAATGAAAAATGATTATAAAAAGATTGAGGACTTATGTGAACAACTGAAAAAGGACTCACATGATAAATCTGCCAAATGCATTGATCTTGAGAATTCTGTTGCATTATTGAAGTCTGATTTATTGAAACTCTCTAGTAGCAAGGATAAACTAAATGATATTCTTAGCAACCAGAGAAGTGTCAATATAAAATCTGGACTTGGTTTTAATAGCAAAATGCATGCAAATCGGAATATGACTAAACATGGCATAGGTTATGAAAATGTTAAACATAACCAAAAATATGCTAAGTCTAGTCATTTGCATAATGTCTTTGTCAAACCGAAACAGTTTGCATCCTCTGCTGTCACTTGTCATTTCTGTTGTAGAAAAGGACATTTTGTTTACAATTGCAAATTTAAAAGACTTGCCAATAGAGGATGTAAACAAATTTGGAAAATGAAGACACAAGATGTTAAAATTAACCCCCCAGGACCCAATTTGTATTGGGGACCTAAATGCAAATTCTAATCCTATTGCAGGTATGCTTGAGATCCACAAAACACCAATGGTATCTTGATAGTGGATGCTCAAAGCATATGACAGGGGACAAATCAATGTTTGTGTCCCTTAATCTGAAAGAAGGTGGTTTCGTAAAGTACGGCGATAACAACAAGGGCATGATATGCGGTGAAGGTAACATTGGCAGCAAATCAACTGCCATAATTAAAAATGTCTTATATGTGGAAGGGCTGAAACATAACCTTCTAAGTATAAGTCAGCTGTGTGACAATGGCTTTCAAGTAAGCTTTTCACCACTCTCTTGCACAATTGAAAACAAGCATGACAAAAGCATGAAATTAGTAGGTAATAGAGTTAATAATATATACATGTTAGATTTAACTGATATGCCTGTTAATTCTGCCTGTTGCTTATTATCAAATACTGATGAAACATGGTTATGGCATAAACGCATTGCACACATTCATATTGATCATCTGAATAGACTTGTTAGCAAGCAGTTAGTCATAGGCCTTCCCAATAGAAAGTTTTCTAAAGATAGGCTGTGTGACTCCTGTGAGCAAAGCAAGCTTGTTAAGTCTTCTTTTCCCCCTATAGATATGGTCAAAACCAATAGGGTTTTACAACTTATCCACATGGATTTGTTTGGACCATCTCAGATTAGAAGTTTTGGTGGTAACTTCTATGGATTTGTGTTGATCGATGATTATTCTCGATTCACATGGACATATTTTCTGACTCATAAAAGTGACACTTTTTCTGTCTTTAAAAAGTTCGCGAAATTAGTTCAAAATGAAACAAGTCAGAAAATTATATCCATCAAGAGTGATCATGGAGGTGAATTCCAAAATGATTCTTTTGATACTTTCTGTGAAGAGAATGGCATACATCACATGTTTTCAGCCCCTAGGACACCTCAGCAGAATGGTGTAGTGGAGAGAAAGAATAGGTCTTTAGAAGAGTTGGCTAGGACCATGCTGAAAGACTCAAATACTCCCAAGTATTTCTGGGCTGATGCGATTAACACTGCCACACATGTTATCAATAGAGTGTTGATTAGGCCTTTTCTTAAGAAAACTCCTTATGAGTTATACAAAGGGAGAAAGCCTAACATCTCCTACTTTAGGATTTTTGGGTGTAAGTGCTTTGTGTTAAACAATGGCAAGGGACATCTAGGTAAATTTGATCCTAAAGCAGACAAGGGCATCTTTTTGGGGTATTCCCAGGTTAGTAAGGCATATAGAATCTACAATAAAAGAACCAAAACTATAGAGGAGTCTGTCCATGTCAAATTTGATGAAAACTTGAACAGCACTCTTACTACAGTTGGTAACT
This sequence comes from Cicer pinnatifidum, assembly GCA_037974775.1. Taxonomy (NCBI): domain Eukaryota; kingdom Viridiplantae; phylum Streptophyta; class Magnoliopsida; order Fabales; family Fabaceae; genus Cicer; species Cicer pinnatifidum. Next base: position 21,293,354 of record JBBPBR010000004.1, on the reverse strand, counting down.
CTTTGGACGATATTGTTGATTCTGAACCTGTAGAAACCAGTGAACCTGAACCTCCAACCAATCCTGACTGCGTAGAACCTATTAGGGAAGATGATCTACCCAAAGAGTGGAAGTTTGCCAAGAACCATCCCATAGACAATATTATTGGAGAGATTTCAAAAGGTGTTTCAACCAGAAAATCCCTTAGAGAATTTTGCAACCTTACAGCCTTTGTTTCCCAAGTAGAACCCAAAAACATTAAAGAAGCACTTTTGGACCCTGACTGGATAATAGCCATGCAAGAGGAGTTAAACCAGTTTGAGAGAAACAAAGTGTGGGAGCTAGTACCTAAACCAGAAAACCAGCATATCATAGGAACTAGGTGGGTGTTTAGGAACAAGCTAGATGAGAATGGTGTTATAACTAGAAATAAAGCTAGGTTAGTGGCCAAGGGTTACAACCAAGAGGAGGGAGTAGATTTTGATGAAACCTATGCCCCTGTAGCAAGACTAGAAGCCATTAGAATCCTCCTTGCTTATGCGTGTATAATGGACTTTAAGCTTTATCAAATGGATGTGAAAAGTGCCTTTCTCAATGGTGAGATCCAAGAAGAAGTTTTTGTTAGCCAAACATCTGGTTTTGAAAATACAGAATTTCCAAATCATGTCTACAAGCTAACAAAAGCTCTCTATGGATTGAAACAAGCTCCTAGAGCTTGGTATGAGAAACTTAGCAACTTTCTCATTTCACAAAATTTCTTAAGAGGAAATGTGGATAAAACTCTTTTCATACAAACTACTGATAAAGATATCTTGCTGGTCCAAGTTTATGTTGATGACATAATATTTGGATCTACAAATGATAAGCTATGCAAAAATTTTGAAAATCTAATGAAAGGTCAATTTGAAATGTCAATGATGGGTGAACTGTCATACTTTTTGGGATTTCAAATTAACCAAAGCAAGCAAGGTATCTTCATTAGTCAAACAAAATATTGTAATGACTTGATAAAGAAATTTTCATTTGATAGCTTCAAACCCATTGATACTCCTATGAGCCAAGGAAACCTTTTAGATAGAGATGAGTTGGGTAAACCAGTAGATGTTACAAGGTATAGAGGCATGATAGGATCATTGCTCTATCTCACAGCAAGCAGGCCTGACATCATGTTCAGTGTTTGTTTGTGTGCGAGGTATCAATCAAATCCTAAAGAGTCTCACCTTAGTGCAGTTAAGAGGATTTTCAGATATTTAGTTGGAACTAGGAACCTTGGTTTATGGTATCCTAAGGGATCAACTTGTTCTTTGGTTGGGTATTCAGATTCAGATTTTGCTGGGTGCAAACTGGATAGGAAGAGTACCTCTGGTACTTGTCATTTGCTGGGTAATTCACTTGTATCTTGGTTCAGCAAGAAGCAAACCAGTATCGCTTTGTCAACAGCAGAAGCTGAGTACATTGCAGCTGGAAGTTGCTGTGCTCAGATCATGTGGATGAAACAGCATTTGTTAGACTTTGGTGTGGACTTAGGAACTGTTCCTATCTTGTGTGACAACACAAGTGCGATCAGTATCACTAAGAACCCAGTTATGCATTCCAGGACCAAGCATATCGAGATTCGGCATCACTTCATTCGAGATCAGTTTCAGTGTGGGAATATTAAGTTGGAATACGTCAACACAACTGAACAGCTAGCAGACATCTTCACCAAAGCATTGCCAAAGGAAAGCTTCCGTCACATTAGGATGAAATTAGGCATAATTGATCCTAGTCAGATCTGAATTATGTGTCAAATCGATTTGCAAAATCGATTGTCCTGTGATTACACATGAAAATGTGTTACACAATCGATTGACCAAATCGATGTGACCCATAATATGTTTTTTTTTATCAAAACTGTGAACACGAAATCGATTTGGGAAATCGATTGATTTTTATGTGGTTGTTATTTCTTTAAAAGAATCGATTTGGTAAATCGATGCTGAGGCAGAAATTTTCTGAACTGAGATATAAGTCTTCTGAAATTGCTCGAAATCGATTTGGGAAATCGATTGAGTCTGTTGATTTCTTTAAAAGAATCGATTGGAGACATCGATTCTGAGTTAAGTTGTTGAAGTGGTTTCTGAGTTAAACTGATGTGAGAACTGTTAAGTTGATACGAAATCGATTTGGGTAATCGATTGCGTAACTTCATGAATCGGTTTGGGTAATCGATTGGCATAGTTACCGTTGCAGTTTTTACTAGCCGTTGCAGGATCTAACGGCTCTGTTGGTTGATCTTCCCCAGTAACGGTCATCAAATCGATTGGAGAAATCGATTTCTGGATTTTTTTTCTATAAAAGGAACAGTGACAATCGATTTTCCATCCTTTTCCAATCTTCTAAATCGATTGCAACTTCAATTCTCTGCAATATTTCTCAAAAATTCTCTGTTTCTCAACTCCTAAACACTTTTCTTTCCTTCAAATCTTCATCGTGTCACAATTTTTGTAAATGGCTCGTGTTAAGCAAACTCAACCCCGAACTCCTTCTCTTTCACCTTCATCTTCTTCATCTAGTGGGAGGACTCCGTCTCCACCACCCACTCTTCCAAAACGGGTACCAATACCTACACACAAGATTGCATCTCAAGATAAGGGTAAAGGTATTGCCCCCGATCAAGGTAGACCCAAAAAGAGAAAGGAAGCTCCGACTGAAAAATTGCTAGCTGACGCAATGAAGGAAATATCACAAAGAAAAAAGAAAAAGAATACTCCACAGAAAAAGACTACTCCAAAGAAATCAACTGCTCCTCCAACGAATCAAGCTGATGAATTCAAACTTCCGCAAGCTTTTGTAAATCGGAAAATACACGAAGCACGCATCTTGGACTTCAGCTACTTCGACAGTAATGGTTTTTCATTTCAAAACCATCTCCGGTTTCATGGTTTAGAAGACTTCTTATCATGTTCGCTTGATACATATCCGAATCTTATACGGATATTCTACTCAAATTTCAAGATGACCGACACCGGCTTCAAAGCAACAGTCAAAGGGAAGAAGATTTCGATGTCTTTCGACGAGTTCTCTACTCTGTCAGGACTTCCCTACTTTGGAAACTCAGTGGATGGCAGCACCGAAGCAGACGCTGATGACGACGGATGGGAAGAGTATCTGGATAGGCAAGCAGCTGTGCAGGATCTTATGGTCGAAGGGTTCGTGGAATCTGTTTCACTCCCTATAGGCCAGATGAAGGTTCAGCAACGGATGCTGATGTACGCCCTCACCCGGATGCTGGTTCCACGTTCCGGAAATCACGCAGTTGTGCAACGGCTGGATATTGTGCTACTGTGGGGTCTATGTAAAGAGCTCAAGATGAGCTGGGCATGGATTGTTCTCAGGCACATGCTAGAAGCTGCTCAAGGGAAGTTGGTACTTCCATATCCACAGCTCGTCACGAAGATTCTCACTCACTTCAAGGTATCTCTGAAGGGTGAAGAAGTCTCGAAGACCGTCCTAACATTTGGTGAATCCATCGTGAACCAAATGCAGCTGCGAAAAGTCAATGGAGTTTGGAAGCGACCTCAGACTTCTACTGAACAAACCCAGCAAGGTGTTGAACAACCAGCTGCGGAGAATGTTTCAGCAGAATCGGAAGTGCTCACCAAACTGCTTGAATTTATGGCAGCACAAGCAGTTCACAACGCTAAGATAGAGGCATCTCATGAAAGGATTGAAGCTGTTATTCAGAAGATTCAAGCAGACCAAAATCAGATGGCGCAAGACGTGGCAGCTATTCAGGAACATCTGGGCATTAAGTTGTCCTTCAGCGATGTTGTTGAAATAGGAAGACAGGCGGCTGAAGAACCTGCTCCAACAACAGTAGAGGTTGCTGCAACTCATGGTGAGGAGACACCTGCTGAGGTTAATACAGCGGTCTCAGCCTCATCCCCTGCTAATAATGAGGACCAGCATCTCTAGGCGTTTAGGACCTTAGGCTTCTTAGTTTTGTTTGTCTTTGTTTCTTTTTGCTTTCGTTTTGTAATGATCATGATGAATGTAATTCTGTTTGATTTATGAACCTTGAGATTGTTAATCATTTCAATTGCTGCATTTCATTTTCATATTGTCTAGTGCGCGCCATAATCTGTTTTTGTACACTATTTCAAAATTGTTTTCAACTAAGTTAAAATATTACTGGCATTACTGCTTGTTATTACTAATCTTTTCTAGATTCTTTGTAGAGCAGTATTCAGGTTTGCTCAGGGGGAGCTAACATTTCTCTTTCACCACTTTTTGCCTTAACTGACAAAAGGGGGAGAGAAATTATAACTTGTGCTTTATTTTATCAGTTTTATTGCTCCTATTCATTATCTTTACTCTCTATGAATATTGAACTTAGGGGGAGCTCTACTAAAACTGTTACTTATAATTATTTTCCTCAAGTTAAAATTGCATGTTTGTCACTTAAATCAAAAAGGGGGAGATTGTTAGACATATGTTCGTTTTTGATGTTATTGACAAGCATCCAATTTGAAATACATCTAACATTGTCAACTGAGAAAAATTTCAGGAACAACAAATTCAATCCTACATACTCGAGACAATTGCTTGGAACTCAAGGAATCAACAAAATTTTGAAGATCCATGAGCACATCGATTAGTACAATCGATTCTATAACAGGGTTGAATAAGTTTACAAAGTTTGGTGTTACCCAATCGATTAGCACAATCGATTTGTACATCCTTAAAGAAAACAAACGGGCTATCAATCGATTCTCCAAATCGATTGGTACACATATTGGAAAATAAATTGTACAAGTCAGAGAGCCAGTTTGCCACAAATCGATTAGGCACATCGATTGAGTGAATCACCAAGACTAAACTGATTGTTTAAATCGATTGGACAAATCGATTGACATGCTTACTGAATTTAAAATGTGCAAGTCAGTAGCACGTTTTGCAGGCAATCGATTTGGCAAATCGATTGAAATAATCACTTCTTTAATTGTGTTTTTGTCTACACCGATTGAAACAATCGATTGGAAATGTCCCAGAGCCAAACCTGTTTACTAAATCGATTAGGCCAATCGATTCACTAAAACAAGTCTCAAAATAACTCAGGCCTGGAACATACACAATCGATTACTACAATCTGTTTATATACATCTGTGTAATAAAAGTTGGTATCAATCGACTTGGTAAATCGATTGAATAACCCAACTGATGAAAAGTACTTCAGACTTAAAATCCACAATCGATTGGCACAATCGATTGACATAAAAGTTTTATAAACAGAGATGACTGAATGGTAAAATCGATTAAGCACATCGATGGTTTTGATCTCGTTGTTTGAACAAAACACATCAAGTCGATTCTGCAAATCGATTTAAATCATATACTGTCATCAAAGTTTGAAGAACTACTTAAAATAATCGATTGAGCAAATCGATTAGTATGTACAGTTTCAAGATTCAAGAAAAACAAGACTCGCGAAATCGATTGAGGAAATCGATTAACCAGCATTATGACTTTAATGAATCGATTGGATAAATCGATGCATATGTTGTTTTTCCTGAAACTATATAAACTGTTTTTCAGTATCTTCTCAAAATACACAACAACATACACATAACTTTCTGATATCTTTGTTTCTCACTGTGAAATAACTTTGAACATTACTTTTTTAGTTATGAAGATTCATCTTTCATGATCCACAAGAACTGAGAAAGATTGCTGGAGAAACAACTTTAGAGAAGAAAACTGTTGAAGAAATTTCTGTGTAATTTCTGATTAGATACATCTGTAAACAAATTCTTAAAACAAATAACATTGAGAAATCCAGTCTTAACTGGTAGTTATCTTCTGTGATTGAGAGGTCTCATCAAGAAGAAACTTGACTGTAATCTTGGAAGAGTTTATGGGAGATAAACTCTGGGATTCAGGGAGATAAGAATAGAATAAGAAGAATCGTTTTAGATTGATAGGCGAGGAGCTAGAACATCTGTAAACGGATTCTGAGATATTCTATTGGAAAGGCCAAGATTGGATTTGATCTTGGGACTGGATGTAGGTCGTTCAACAACGGCTGAACCAGTATAAATCACTGCGTACAATCTTTCTTACCCTTATCTCTTTTTTAATTTCTGCAGTGTGTATTTGTCTGATATTGATTGAATGCTTGAATATCTTTCTGCATACTTTGATACTACATGAAAGACTGTTTCCAGCATGATTGTAAGTGAATCAATATCTTGAACAAATAAACGTAACTGGTGCATCTCTCAATATATTCTTTGATCCATATACTTTGTGCATTCATTTGTATTATAGTTTTGGGACCTTATTCTGATGCTTTGTTTAATAAATGTACGATTTGTTAAACTGCTGCGCATATATCTAAAAATAGGTAATCTTCCGCATAATTTTCATTTAACAGAGGTTACTGGTACCAACAACAAATACACCTATTGGATGCACATGATTGGTTAAAAACCCTAATTGGACAAGAATAAGCCTTGGGAGCACGAAAATGACCTATATGCTCATCCAATGACACAAACACACCTATTGGATGCCCAAGATTGGTTAAAAACCCTAATCGGACAAGAATAAGCCTAGGGATGACGAAAATGACCTAAATGTTCATCCAATGACACAAATGCACTTATTGGATGCACAAGATTGGATAGAAACCCTAATTGGACAAGAATAAGCCTTCGGAGGACGAAATTGACCTAAATGTTCATCCAATGACACAAACACACCTTTTAGATGCACAAGATTGGTTAAAAACCCTAATTGGACAAGAATAAGCCTTGGGAGCACGAAAATGACCTAAATGTTCATCAAATGACACGAATTAACTTATTGGATGCATAAGATTGGTTAAAATCCCTAATTGGACAAGAATAAGCATTGGGAGGACGAAAATGCCCTAAATGTTCATCCAATGACACAAACATACCTATTGGATGCACCAGATTTTTTAAAAACCCTAATTGGACAAGAATAAGCCTAGGGAGGACCAAAATGACCTAAATGTTCATTCAATGACACAAATGAACTTATTGGATGCACAAGATTTGTTAAAAACCCTAATTGGACAAGAATAAGCCAAAGGAGGACAAAAATGACCTAAATGTTCATCCAATGACACAAACACACCTAATGGATGCCCAAGAATGGTTAAAAACTCTAATTGGACAAGAATAAGCCTAAGGAAGACGAAAATGACCTAAATGTTCATCCAGTTACACAAATGCACTTGTTGGATGCACAAGATTGGAAAGAAACCCTAATTGGACAAGAATAAGCCTTCGGAGGACGAAATTGACCTAAATGTTCATCCAATGACACAAACGCACCTTTTAGATGCACATGATTGGATAAAAACCCTAATTGGACAAGAATAAGCCTTGGGAGGACGAAAATGACCTAAATGTTCATCCAATGACACAAATGAACTTATTGGATGCACAAGATTGGTCACAAACCCTAATTGGACAAGAATAAGCCTTGGGAGGACGAAAATGCCCTAAATGTTTATCCAATGACACAAACACACCTATTGGATGCACAAGATTGTTTAAAAACCCTAATTGGATAAGAATAAGCCTAGGGATGACGAAAATGACCTAAATGTTCATCCAATGACACAAATGAAAATGAACTTATTGGATTCACAAGATTGGTTAAAAACCCTAATTGGACAAGAATAAGCCTAAGGAGGACGAAAATGGCCTAAATGTTCATCCAATGACACTAACACACCTATTGGATCCAGAAGATTGGTTGAAAACCCTAATTGGACAAGAATAAGCTTAAGAAAGACGAAATTGACCTAAATGTTCATCCAATGACACAAATGAACTTATTGGATGCACAAGATTGGATAAAAACCCTAATTGGACAAGAATAAGCCTTGGGAGGACGAAATGGACCTAAATGTTCATCCAATGACACAAACACACCTTTTTGATGCACATGATTGGTTAAAAACCCTAATTGGACAAGAATAAGCCTTGGGAGGACGAAAATGCCCTAAACGTTCATCCAATGACACAAACACACCTATTGGATGCACAAGATTGGTTAAAAACCCTAATTGGACAAGAATACGCCTAGGGAGGACCTAAATGACCTAAATGTTCATTCAATGACACAAATGAACTTATTGGATGCACAAGATTTGTTAAAAACTCTAATTGGACAAGAATAAGCCTAAGGAGGACAAAAATGACCTAAATGTTCATCCAATGACACAAACACGCCTATTGGATGCACAAGATTGGTTAAAAACACTAATTGGACAAGAAGATGCCTAAGGAAGAAGAAAATGACCTAAATGTTCATCCAATGACACAAATGAACTTATTGGATGCACAAGATAGGTTAAAAACCCTAATTGTACAAGAATAAGCCTTGGGAGGACGAAAATGACCTAAATGTTCATCCAATGACACAAACACGCCTATTGGATGCACAAGATTGTTTAAAAACCCTAATTGGACAAGAATAAGCCTAGGGAGGACAAAAACGACCTAAATGTTAATCCAATGACACAAACATACCTATTGGATGCACAAGATTGGTTAAAAACCCTAATTGGACAAGAATAAGCCTAGGGAGGACGAAAATAACCTAAATGTTCATCCAATGACACAAATGTTAGACATATGTTCGTTTTTGATGTTATTGACAAGCATCCAATTTGAAATACATCTAACATTGTCAACTGAGAAAAATTTCAGGAACAACAAATTCAATCCTACATACTCGAGACAATTGCTTGGAACTCAAGGAATCAACAAAATTTTGAAGATCCATGAGCACATCGATTAGTACAATCGATTCTATAACAGGGTTGAATAAGTTTACAAAGTTTGGTGTTACCCAATCGATTAGCACAATCGATTTGTACATCCTTAAAGAAAACAAACGGGCTATCAATCGATTCTCCAAATCGATTGGTACACATATTGGAAAATAAATTGTACAAGTCAGAGAGCCAGTTTGCCACAAATCGATTAGGCACATCGATTGAGTGAATCACCAAGACTAAACTGATTGTTTAAATCGATTGGACAAATCGATTGACATGCTTACTGAATTTAAAATGTGCAAGTCAGTAGCACGTTTTGCAGGCAATCGATTTGGCAAATCGATTGAAATAATCACTTCTTTAATTGTGTTTTTGTCTACACCGATTGAAACAATCGATTGGTAATGTCCCAGAGCCAAACCTGTTTACTAAATCGATTAGGCCAATCGATTCACTAAAACAAGTCTCAAAATAACTCAGGTCTGGAACATACACAATCGATTACTACAATCTGTTTATATACATCTGTGTAATAAAAGTTGGTATCAATCGACTTGGTAAATCGATTGAATAACCCAACTGATGAAAAGTTCTTCAGACTTAAGATCCACAATCGATTGGCACAATCGATTGACATAAAAGTTTTATAAACAGAGATGACTGAATGGTTAAATCGATTAAGCACATCGATGGTTTTGATCTCGTTGTTTGAACAAAACACATCAAGTCGATTCTGCAAATCGATTTAATCATATACTGTCATCAAAGTTTGAAGAACTACTTAAAATAATCGATTGAGCAAATCGATTAGTATGTACAGTTTCAAGATTCAAGAAAAACAAGACTCGCGAAATCGATTGAGGAAATCGATTAACCAGCATTATGACTTTAATGAATCGATTGGATAAATCGATGCATATGTTGTTTTTCCTGAAACTATATAAACTGTTTTTCAGTATCTTCTCAAAATACACAACAACATACACATAACTTTCTGATATCTTTGTTTCTCACTGTGAAATAACTTTGAACATTACTTTTTCAGTTATGAAGATTCATCTTTCATGATCCACAAGAACTGAGAAAGATTGCTGGAGAAACAACTTTAGAGAAGAAAACTGTTGAAGAAATTTCTGTGTAATTTCTGATTAGATACATCTGTAAACAAATTCTTAAAACAAATAACATTGAGAAATCCAGTCTTAACTGGTAGTTATCTTCTGTGATTGAGAGGTCTCATCAAGAAGAAACTTGACTGTAATCTTGGAAGAGTTTATGGGAGATAAACTCTTGGATTCAGGGAGATAAGAATAGAATAAGAAGAATCGTTTTAGATTGATAGGCGAGGAGCTAGAACATCTGTAAACGGATTCTGAGATATTCTATTGGAAAGGCCAAGATTGGATTTGATCTTGGGACTGGATGTAGGTCGTTCAACAACGGCTGAACCAGTATAAATCACTGCGTACAATCTTTCTTACCCTTATCTCTTTTTTAATTTCTGCAGTGTGTATTTGTCTGATATTGATTGAATGCTTGAATATCTTTCTGCATACTTTGATACTACATGAAAGACTGTTTCCAGCATGATTGTAAGTGAATCAATATCTTGAACAAATAAACGTAACTGGTGCATCTCTCAATATATTCTTTGATCCATATACTTTGTGCATTCATTTGTATTATAGTTTTGGGACCTTATTCTAATGCTTTGTTTAATAAATGTACGATTTGTTAAACTGCTGCGCATATATCTAAAAATAGGTAATCTTCCGCATAATTTTCATTTAACAGAGGTTACTGGTACCAACAACAAATACACCTATTGGATGCACATGATTGGTTAAAAACCCTAATTGGACAAGAATAAGCCTTGGGAGCACGAAAATGACCTATATGCTCATCCAATGACACAAACACACCTATTGGATGCCCAAGATTGGTTAAAAACCCTAATCGGACAAGAATAAGCCTAGGGATGACGAAAATGACCTAAATGTTCATCCAATGACACAAATGCACTTATTGGATGCACAAGATTGGATAGAAACCCTAATTGGACAAGAATAAGCCTTCGGAGGACGAAATTGACCTAAATGTTCATCCAATGACACAAACACACCTTTTAGATGCACAAGACTGGTTAAAAACCCTAATTGGACAAGAATAAGCCTTGGGAGCACGAAAATGACCTAAATGTTCATCAAATGACACGAATTAACTTATTGGATGCATAAGATTGGTTAAAATCCCTAATTGGACAAGAATAAGCATTGGGAGGACGAAAATGCCCTAAATGTTCATCCAATGACACAAACATACCTATTGGATGCACCAGATTTTTTAAAAACCCTAATTGGACAAGAATAAGCCTAGGGAGGACCAAAATGACCTAAATGTTCATTCAATGACACAAATGAACTTATTGGATGCACAAGATTTGTTAAAAACCCTAATTGGACAAGAATAAGCCAAAGGAGGACAAAAATGACCTAAATGTTCATCCAATGACACAAACACACCTAATGGATGCCCAAGAATGGTTAAAAACTCTAATTGGACAAGAATAAGCCTAAGGAAGACGAAAATGACCTAAATGTTCATCCAGTTACACAAATGCACTTGTTGGATGCACAAGATTGGATAGAAACCCTAATTGGACAAGAATAAGCCTTCGGAGGACGAAATTGACCTAAATGTTCATCCAATGACACAAACGCACCTTTTAGATGCACATGATTGGATAAAAACCCTAATTGGACAAGAATAAGCCTTGGGAGGACGAAAATGACCTAAATGTTCATCCAATGACACAAATGAACTTATTGGATGCACAAGATTGGTCACAAACCCTAATTGGACAAGAATAAGCCTTGGGAGGACGAAAATGCCCTAAATGTTTATCCAATGACACAAACACACCTATTGGATGCACAAGATTGTTTAAAAACCCTAATTGGATAAGAATAAGCCTAGGGATGACGAAAATGACCTAAATGTTCATCCAATGACACAAATGAAAATGAACTTATTGGATTCACAAGATTGGTTAAAAACCCTAATTGGACAAGAATAAGCCTAAGGAGGACGAAAATGGCCTAAATGTTCATCCAATGACACTAACACACCTATTGGATCCAGAAGATTGGTTGAAAACCCTAATTGGACAAGAATAAGCTTAAGAAAGACGAAATTGACCTAAATGTTCATCCAATGACACAAATGAACTTATTGGATGCACAAGATTGGATAAAAACCCTAATTGGACAAGAATAAGCCTTGGGAGGACGAAATGGACCTAAATGTTCATCCAATGACACAAACACACCTTTTTGATGCACATGATTGGTTAAAAACCCTAATTGGACAAGAATAAGCCTTGGAAGGACGAAAATGCCCTAAACATTCATCCAATGACACAAACACACCTATTGGATGCACAAGATTGGTTAAAAACCCTAATTGGACAAGAATACGCCTAGGGAGGACCTAAATGACCTAAATGTTCATTCAATGACACAAATGAACTTATTGGATGCACAAGATTTTTTAAAAACTCTAATTGGACAAGAATAAGCCTAAGGAGGACAAAAATGACCTAAATGTTCATCCAATGACACAAACACGCCTATTGGATGCACAAGATTGGTTAAAAACACTAATTGGACAAGAAGATGCCTAAGGAAGAAGAAAATGACCTAAATGTTCATCCAATGACACAAATGAACTTATTGGATGCACAAGATAGGTTAAAAACCCTAATTGTACAAGAATAAGCCTTGGGAGGACGAAAATGACCTAAATGTTCATCCAATGACACAAACACGCCTATTGGATGCACAAGATTGTTTAAAAACCCTAATTGGACAAGAATAAGCCTAGGGATGACGAAAATGACCTAAATGTTCATCCAATGACACAAGTGAACTTATTGGATGCACAAGATAGGTTAAAAACCCTAATTGGACAAGAATAAGCCTTGGGAGGACGAAAATGACCTAAATATTAATCCAATGACACAAATCAACTTATTGGATGCACAAGATTGTTTAAAAACCCTAATTCGACAAGTATAAGCAAAGGAAGGACGAAATTGGCCTAAATGATAATCCAATGACACAAACACACCTATTGGATGCACAAGATTGGTTAAAAACCCTAATTGGACAAGAATAAGCCTAGGGAAGTCAAAAACGACCTAAATGTTAATCCAATGACACAAACATACCTATTGGATGCACAAGATTGGTTAAAAACCCTAATTGGACAAGAATAAGCCTAGGGAGGACGAAAATAACCTAAATGTTCATCCAATGACACAAATACACCTATTAGATGCACATGATTGGTTAAAAACCCTAATTGGACAAGAATAAGCCTTGGGAGCACGAAAATGACCTAAATGTTCATCCAGTGACACAAACACACCTATTGGATGTCCAAGATTGGTTAAAAACCCTAATTGGACAAGAATAAGCCTAGGGAGGACGAAAATAACCTAAATGTTCATCCAATGACTCAAATACACCTATTGGATGCACATGATTGGTTAAAAACCCTAATTGGCCAAGAATAAGCCTAGGGAGGACGAAAATGACTTAAATGTTCATCCAATGACATAAATGAACTTATTGGATGCACAAGATAGGTTAAAAACCCTAATTGGACAATAATAAGCCTTGTGAGGACGAAAACCCTAATTGGACAAAAATAAGCCTAGGGAGGACAAAAACGACCTAAATGTAAATCCAATGACACAAACATACCTATTGGATGCACAAGATTGGTTAAAAACCCTAATTGGACAAGAATAAGCCTAGGGAGGACGAAAATAACCTAAATGTTCATCCAATGACACAAATACACCTATTGGATGCACATGATTGGTTAAAAACCCTAATTGGACAAGAATAAGCCTTGGGAGCACGAAAATGACCTAAATGTTCATCCAATGACACAAACACACCTATTGGATTTTCAAGATTGGTTAAAAACCCTAATTGGACAAGAATAAGCCTAGGGATGACGAAAATGACCTAAATGTTCATCCAATGACACAAATGCACTTATTGGATGCACAAGATTGGATAGAAACCATAATTGGACAAGAATAAGCCTTCGGAGGACGAAATTGACCAAAATGTTCATCCAAAGACACAAACACACCTTTTAGATGCACAAGATTGGTTAAAAACCCTAATTGGACAAGAATAAGCCTTGGGAGCACGAAAATGACCTAAATGTTCATCAAATGACACGAATTAACTTATTGGATGCATAAGATTGGTTAAAATCCCTAATTGGACAAGAATAAGCATTGGGAGGACAAAAATGCTCTAAATGTTCATCCAATGACACAAACATACCTATTGGATGCACAAGATTGTTTAAAAACCCTAATTGGACAAGAATAAGCCTAGGGAGGACCAAAATGACCAAAATGTTCATTCAATGACACAAATGAACTTATTGGATGCACAAGATTTGTTAAAAACCCTAATTGGACAAGAATAAGCCAAAAGAGGACAAAAATGACCTAAATGTTCATCCAATGACACAAACACACCTATTGGATGCCCAAGAATGGTTAAAAACCCTAATTGCACAAGAATAAGCCTAAGGAAGACGAAAATGACCTAAATGTTCATCCAGTTACACAAATGCACTTGTTGGATGCACAAGATTGGATAGAAACCCTAATTGGACAAGAATAAGCCTTCGAAGGACAATTAGGATAGAAACCCTAATTGTTCATCCAATTGCATGCACAAGATTGTTTAAAAACCCTAATTGGACAAGAATAAGCCTAGGGATGACGAAAATGACCTAAATGTTCATCCCATGACACAAATGAACTTATTGGATGCACGAGATTGGTTAAAAACCCTAATTGGACAAGAATAAGCCTAAGGAGGACGAAAATGACCTAAATGTTCATCCAATGACACTAACATACCTATTGGATGCACAAGATTGGTTAAAAACCCTAATTGGACAAGAATAAGCCTAGGGAGGACGAAAATGACCTAAATGTTAATCTAATGACACAAACACACCTATTAAATGCACAAGATTGGTTAGAAACCCTAATTGGACAAGAATAAGCCAAGGGAGGACATAAATGCCCTAAATGATGATCCAATGACACAAACACGCCTATTGGATGCACAAGATTGGTTAATAACCCTAGTTGGACAAGAATAAGCCTAGGGAGGACAAAAATGACCTAAATGTTAATCCAATGACCAAACACACCTATTGGATGCACATGATTGGTTAAAAACCCTAATTGGACAAGAATAAGCCTAGGGAGGATGAAAATAACCTAAATGTTCATCCAATGACACAAAGGAACTTATTGGATGCACAAGATTGGTTAAACACCCTAATTGGACAAGAATAAGCTTTGGGAGGACGAAAATGACCTAAATGTTCATCCAATGACACAAAGGAACTTATTGGATGCACAAGATTGGTTAAAAATCATAATTGGACAAGAATAAGCCTTGGAAGCATGAAAATGACCTAAATGTTAATCAAAATTGGTTAAAAACCCTAATTGGATAAGAATAAGCCTAGGGATGAAGAAAATGACCTAAATGTTCATCCAATGACACAAATGAAAATGAACTTATTGGATGCACAAGATTGGATAAAATCCCTAATTGGACAAGAATAAGCCTTCGGAGGACGAAAATGCCCTAAACGTTCATCCAATGATACAAAAATACCTATTGTATGCACAAGATTGTTTAAAAACCCTAATTCGACAAGAATAAGCCTAGGGAGGACCAAAATGACCTAAATGTTCATTCAATGACCCAAATGAACTTATTGGATGCACAAGATTTGTTAAAAACCCTAATTGGACAAGAATAAGCCAAAGGAGGACGAAAATGACCTAAATGTTCATCCAATGACATAAACACACCTATTGGATGACCAAGATTGGTTAAAAACCCTAATTGGACAAGAATAAGCCTAAGGAAGACGAAAATGACCTAAATGTTCATCCAATGACATAAATGCACTTATTGGATGCACAAGATTGGATAGAAACCCTAATTGGACAAGAATAAGCCTTCGGAGGACAAAATTGACCTAAATGTTCATCCAATGACACAAACACACCTTTTGGATGCAAATGATTGGTTAAAAACCCTAATTGGACAAGAATAAGCCTTGGGAGGACGAAAATGACCTAAATGTTCATCCAATGACACAAAGGAACTTATTGGATGCACAAGATTGGTTAAAAATCATAATTGGACAAGAATAAGCCTTGGAAGCATGAAAATGACCTAAATGTTAATCAAAATTGGTTAAAAACCCTAATTGGATAAGAATAAGCCTAGGGATGAAGAAAATGACCTAAATGTTCATCCAATGACACAAATGAAAATGAACTTATTGGATGCACAAGATTGGATAAAATCCCTAATTGGACAAGAATAAGCCTTCGGAGGACGAAAATGCCCTAAACGTTCATCCAATGATACAAAAATACCTATTGTATGCACAAGATTGTTTAAAAACCCTAATTGGACAAGAATAAGCCTAGGGAGGACCAAAATGACCTAAATGTTCATTCAATGACCCAAATGAACTTATTGGATGCACAAGATTTGTTAAAAACCCTAATTGGACAAGAATAAGCCAAAGGAGGACGAAAATGACCTAAATGTTCATCCAATGACATAAACACACCTATTGGATGACCAAGATTGGTTAAAAACCCTAATTGGACAAGAATAAGCCTAAGGAAGACGAAAATGACCTAAATGTTCATCCAATGACATAAATGCACTTATTGGATGCACAAGATTGGATAAAAACCCTAATTGGACAAGAATAAGCCTTCGGAGGACAAAATTGACCTAAATGTTCATCCAATGACACAAACACACCTTTTGGATGCACATGATTGGTTAAAACCCCTAATTGGACAAGAATAAGCCTTGGTAGGACGAAAATGACCTAAATGTTCATCCAATGACACAAATGAACTTATTGGATGCACAAGATTGGTTAAAAACCCTAATTGGACAAGAATAAGCCTTGGGAGGACGACAATGACCTAAATGTTCATCCAATGACACAAATGAAATTATTAGATGCACAAGATTGGTTAAAAACCCTAATTGGACAATAATAAGCCAAGGGAGGACGAAAATGCCCTAAATGTTCATCCAATGACACAAACACGCCTATTGGATGCACAAGATTGTTTAAAAACCCTAATTGGACAAGAAAAAGCCTAGGGATGACGAAAATGACCTAAATGTTCATCCAATGACACAAATGAACTTATTGGATGCACAAGATTGGTTAAAAACCCTAATTGGACAAGAATAAGCCTAAGGAGGACGAAATTGACCTAAATGTTCATCCAATGACACAAGCACGCCTATTGGATGCACAAGATTGTTTAAAAACCCTAATTGGAAAACAATAAGCCTAGGGATGACGAAAATGACGTAAATGTCCATCCAATGACACAAATGAACTTATTGGATGCACAAGATTGGTTAAAAACCCTAATTGGACAAGAATAAGCCTAAGGAAGACGAAAATGACCTAAATGTTCATCCAATGACACAAATGCACTTATTGAATGCACAAGATTGGATAGAAACCATAATTGGACAAGAATAAGCCTTCAGAGGACGAAAATGGCCTAAATGTTCATCCAATGACACTAACACACCTATTGGATGCACAAGATTGGTTAAAAACCCTAATAGGACAAGAATAAGCCTAAGGAAGACGAAAATGACCTAAATGTTCATCCAATGACACAAATGAACTTATTGGATGCACAAGATTGGATAAAAACCCTAATTGGACAAGAATAAGCCTTGGGAGGACGAAATGGACCTAAATGTTCATCCAATGACACAAACACACCTTTTGGATGCACATGATTGGTTAAAAACCTTAATTGGACAAGAATAAGCCTAGGGAGGACCAAAATGACCTAAATGTTCATTCAATGACACAAATGAACTTATTGGATTCACAAGATTTGTTAAAAACCCTAATTGGACAAGAATAAGCCAAAGGAGGACGAAAATGACCTAAATGTTCATCCAATGACATAAACACACCTATTGGATGACCAAGATTGGTTAAAAACCCTAATTGGACAAGAATAAGCCTAAGGAAGACGAAAATGACCTAAATGTTCATCCAATGACATAAATGCACTTATTGGATGCACAAGATTGGATAGAAACCCTAATTGGAAAAGAATAAGCCTTCGGAGGACAAAATTGACCTAAATGTTCATCCAATGACACAAACACACCTTTTGGATGCACATGATTGGTTAAAACCCCTAATTGGACAAGAATAAGCCTTGGGAGGACGAAAATGACCTAAATGTTCATCCAATGACACAAATGAACTTATTGGATGCACAAGATTGGTTAAAAACCCTAATTGGACAAGAATAAGCCTTGGGAGGACGACAATGACCTAAATGTTCATCCAATGACACAAATGAAATTATTGGATGCACAAGATTGGTTAAAAACCCTAATTGGACAAGAATAAGCCAAGGGAGGACGAAAATGCCCTAAATGTTCATCAAATGACACAAACACGCCTATTGGATGCACAAGATTGTTTAAAAACCCTAATTGGACAAGAATAAGCCTAGGGATGACGAAAATGACCTAAATGTTCATCCAATGACACAAATGAACTTATTGGATGCACAAGATTGGTTAAAAACCCTAATTGGACAAGAATAAGCCTAAGGAGGACGAAATTGACCTAAATGTTCATCCAATGACACAAGCACGCCTATTGGATGCACAAGATTGTTTAAAAACCCTAATTGGACAAGAATAAGCCTAGGGATGACGAAAATGACGTAAATGTCCATCCAATGACACAAATGAACTTATTGGATGCACAAGATTGGTTAAAAACCCTAATTGGACAAGAATAAGCCTAAGGAAGACGAAAATGACCTAAATGTTCATCCAATGACACAAATGCACTTATTGGATGCACAAGATTGGATAGAAACCATAACTGGACAAGAATAAGCCTTCAGAGGACGAAAATGGCCTAAATGTTCATCCAATGACACTAACACACCTATTGGATGCACAAGATTGGTTAAAAACCCTAATTGGACAAGAATAAGCCTAAGGAAGACGAAAATGACCTAAATGTTCATCCAATGACACAAATGAACTTATTGGATGCACAAGATTGGATAAAAACCCTAATTGGACAAGAATAAGCCTTGGGAGAACGAAATGGACCTAAATGTTCATCCAATGACACAAACACACCTTTTGGATGCACATGATTGGTTAAAAACCCTAATTGGACAAGAATAAGCCTAGGGAGGACGAAATTGACCTAAATGTTCATCCAACGACACAAATGAACTTATTGGATGCACAAGATTGGTTAAAAACCCTAATTGGATAAGAATAAGCCTTGGGAGGACGAAAAAGACCTAAATGTTCATCCAATGACACAAATGAACTTATTTGATGCACGAGATTGGTTAAAAACCCTAATTGGACAAGAATAGGCCTTGGGAGGACGAAAATGCCTTAAATGTTCATCCAATGACACAAACACACCCATTGCACGCACAAGATTGTTTAAAAACCCTAATTGGACAAGAATAAGCCTAGGGATGACGAAAATGACCTAAATGTTTATCCCATGACACAAATGAACTTATTGGATGCACAAGATTGGTTAAAAACCCTAATTGGACAAGAATAAGCCTAAGGAGGACGAAAATGACCTAAATGTTAATCCAATGACACTAACATACCTATTGGATGCACAAGATTGGTTAAAAACCCTAATTGGACAAGAATAAGCCTAGGGAGGACGAAAATGACGTAAATGTTAATCTAATGACACAAACACACCTATTGGATGCACAAGATTGGTTAGAAACCCTAATTGGACAAGAATAAGCCAAGGGAGGACGAAAATGCCCTAAATGATAATCCAATGACACAAAAACACCTATTGGATGCACAAGATTGGTTAAAAACCCTAATTTGACAATAATAAGCCTAGGGAGGACAAAAATGACCTAAATGTTAATCCAATGACACAAACACACCTATTGGATGCACAAGATTGGTTAAAAACCCTAATTGGACAAGAATAAAGCTAGGGAGGACGAAAATAACCTAAATGTTCATCCAATGACACAAATACACCTATTGGATGCACATGATTAGTTAAAAACCCTAATTGGACAAGAATAAGCCTAGGGAGGATGAAAATGACCTAAGTGTTCATCCAATGACACAAAGGAACTTATTGGATGCACAAGATTGGTTAAAAACCTTAATTGGACAAGAATAAGCCTTGGGAGGACTAAAATGACCTAAATGTTCATCCAATGACACAAAGGAACTTATTGGATGAACAAGATTGGTTAAAAACCCTAATTGGACAAGAATAAGCCTTGGGAGCACGAAAATGACCTAAATGTTCATCAAATGACACGAATTAACTTATTGGATGCACAAGATTGGTTAAGATCCCTAATTGGACAAGAATAAGCCTTGGGAGGACGAAAATGCCCTAAATGTTCATCCAATGACACAAACATACCTATTGGATGCACAAGATTGTTTAAAAACCCTAATGGGACAAGAATAAGCCTAGGGAGGACCAAAATGACCTAAATGTTCATTCAATGACACAAATGAACTTATTGGATGCACAGGATTTGTTAAAAACCCTAATGGAACAAGAATAAGCCAAAGGAGGACGAAAATGACCTAAATGTTCATCCAATGACATAAACACACCTATTGGATGACCAAGATTGGTTAGAAACCATAATTGGACAAGAATAGGCCTAAGGAAGACGAAAATGACCTAAATGTTCATCCAATGACACAAATGCACTTATTGGATGCACAAGATTGGATAGAAACCCTAATTGGACAAGAATAAGCCTTGGGAGGACGAAAATGACCAAAATGTTCATCCAATGACACAAATGAACTTATTTGATGCACAAGATTGGTTAAAAACCCTAATTGGACAAGAATAAGCCTTGGGAGGACGACAATGACCTAAATGTTCATCCAATGACACAAATGAACTTATTGGATGCACAAGATTGGTTAAAACCCCTAATTGGACAAGAATAAGCCAAGGGAGGATGAAAATGCCCTAAATGTTCATCCAATGACACAAACACACCTATCGGATGCCCATGATTGGTTAAAAACCCTAATTGGACAAGAATAAGCCTAGGGATGACGAAAATGACCAAAATGTCCATCCAATGACACCAATGAACTTATTAGATGCACAAGATGTGTTAAAAACCCTAATTGGACAAGAATAAGCCTAAAGAAGACGAAAATGACCTAAATGTTCATCCAATGACACAAATGCACTTATTGGATGCACAAGATTGGATAGAAACCGTAATTGGACAAGAATATGTTAGACATATGTTCGTTTTTGATGTTATTGACAAGCATCCAATTTGAAATACATCTAACACTATCAACTAAGAAAAATTTCAGAAACAACAAATTCAATCCTACATACTCGAGACAATTGCTTGGAACTCAAGGAATCAACAAAATCTTGATGATCCATGAGCACATCGATTAGTACAATCGATTCTATAACAGGGTTGAATAGGTTTATAAAGTTTGGTGTTACCCAATCGATTAGCACAATCGATTTGTACATCCTTGAAGAAATCAAACGGGCTATCAATCGATTCTCCAAATCGATTGGTACACCTATTGGAAAATAAATTGTGCAAGTCAGAGAGCTAGTTTGCCACAAATCGATTAGGCACATCGATTGAGTAAATCACTAAGACTGAACTGATTGTTTACATCGATTAGACAAATCGATTGACATTCTTACTGAAATTAAAATGTGCAAGTCAGTAGCACGTTTTGCAGGCAATCGATTTGGCAAATCGATTGAATTAATCACATCTTTAATTTTGTTTTGTCTACATCGATTGAAACAATCGATTGTTAATGTCCCAGAGCCAAACCTGTTTACTAAATCGATTAGGCCAATCGATTCACTAAAACAAGTTTCAAAATAACTTAGGTCTGAAACATACACAATCGATTACTACAATCTGCTTATATACATCTGTGTTATAAATGTTGGTATCAATCGACTTGGTAAATCGATTGAAAAACCCAACTGATGAAAAGTACTTCAGACTTAAAGTCCACAATCGATTGGCACAATCGATTGACATAAAAGTTTTATAAACAGAGATGACTGAATGGTTAAATCGATTAAGCACATCGATGGTTTTGATCTCGTTGTTTGAACAAAACACATCAAGTCGATTCTGCAAATCGATTTAATTATATACTGTCATCAAAGTCTGAAGAACTACTTAAAATAATCGATTGAGTAAATCGATTAGAATGTACAGTTTCAAGATTCAAGAAAAACAAGACTCGCGAAATCGATTGAGGAAATCGATTAACCAGCATTATGACTTTAATGAATCGATTGGGTAAATCGATGCATATGTTGTTTTTCCTGAAACTATTTAAACTGTTTTTCATTCTCTTCTTCTAACATATACAACAACGTACACATAACTTTCTGATATCTTTGTTTCTCACTGTGAAATAACTTTGAACATTACTTTTTCAGTCATGAAGATTCATCTTTCATGATCAACAAGAACTGAGAAAGATTGCTGGAGAAACAACTTTAGAGAAGAAGACTGCTGAAGAAATTTCTGTGTAATTTCTGTTTAGATACATCTGTAAACAAATTCTTAAAACAAATAACATTGAGAAATCCAGTCTTAACTGGTGGTTATCTTCTGTGATTGAGAGGTCTCATCAAGAAGAAACTTGACTGTAATCTTGGAAGAGTTTATGGGAGATAAACTCTGGGATTCAGGGAGATAAGAATAGAATAGAAAGAATCGTTTTAGATTGATAGGCGAGGAGCTAGAACATCTGTAAACGGATTCTGAGATATTCTATTGGAAAGGTCAAGATTGGATTTGATCTTGGGACTGGACGTAGGTCGTTCAACAACGGTTGAACCAGTATAAATCACTGCGTACAATCTTCCTTACCCTTATCTCTTTTTAATTTCTGCATTGTGTATTTGTTTGATATTGATTGAGTACTTAAATATCTTTCTGCATATTTTGATATTACATGAAAGACTGTTTCTAGCATGATTGTAAGTGAATCAATATCTTGAATAATAAACGTAACTGGTGCATCTCTCAATATATTCTTTGATCCATATACTTTGTGCATTCATTTGTATTGTAGTTTTGGGACCTTATTTGATGCTATGTTTAATAAATGTACGATTTGTTAAACTGCTGTGCATATCTCTAAAAATAGGTAATCTTCCGCATAATTTTCATTTAACAGAGGTTACTGGTACCAACAATTGGTATCAGAGCCAATTTTTGTTAGAGTAACTCTCATCAAAAATCATGACCTCTGATTTCCTAGGAGAGGGTGCATCATTAGCTAGGTCTCCCGCTTTTAACGGGGCCGCATACATGTATTGGAAACAACGCATGTTAATTTTTCTTGAAGCAAGTGGTATTGATATTCTAGATGCTGTAGAAAATGGACCATTTGTGCCAACCATAGCAGGTACAGGTGAATCAGCAATCCTAAAGCCAAAAAGTGACTGGACTGATGAAGACAAAAAGAAGGTTGGGTACAACGCCAAAGCAAAGAACATTATAACTGCAGCCTTGAGTCATGATGAATTCTTCAGAGTCTCAAATTGCAAAACAGCAAAACAAATGTGGGATACACTTCAGCAAACGCATGAAGGAACCACAGATGTAAAGAGAGCTCGGATAAATACTCTCATGCACGAGTACGAATTGTTTAGCATGAAGAAAGAAGAATCAGTAAACGACATGCAGACCCGATTCACGCATATAGTCAACAACCTGAATGCCTTAGGCAAAGAGATTGATAATGATCAGCAAATTAGTAAAATAATGAGATGTTTGACTAGAGAATGGCAGCCAAAAATCACTGCCATTGCAGAATCCAAGGATCTAGGAAGCATGACAATAGCTACATTGTTTGGAAAACTGAGAGAGCATGAGATGGAACTACATCGACTAAATGAAACTGAGCAAATTGACAGGAAACTTAAAGGATTGTCGTTGAAAGCCCAAACACAAAAGTCCAAATCTGAACATGAGACCAGCTCAGATGAATCAAGCAGTGAGGATGATGCAGAACCTGAACTGGGACTACTTGTCAAAAGATTTAAGAAATTTCTGAAAAAGAAAGACAGTAAATTCAGAAAGCAATCCAGCTCGAAAAACAATGACAGTAAAACAGTTACATGCTACGAATGTGGCAAACCTGGTCATATAAAAGCTGATTGTTACAAGCTGCAGAACAAGAACAAAAATTCCAAAACTAAAGGCAAGGAACCAGCTCAGAAAAACAGAAAAGCATACATTGCGTGGAATGACAATGAAGATTCGTCCACATCTTCTGAAACGGAAGAAGCAAATCTGTGTCTTATGGCTAAAACGGATTCTGAATCAGAAAGTGAGGTAAGCTCTCAATATAATCCTTCTTTTGATGAACTGCAAGATGCATTTAACGAACTGCATGCTGAATATGTTAAATCTGTTAAGCAATTAGTAAACACTAAGAAAATGCTTGAACAACAATGTAAATTGCATGATCAAATGAAAAATGATTATTAAAAGATTGAGGACTTATGTGAACAACTGAAAAAGGACTCACATGATAAATCTGCCAAATGCATTGATCTTGAGAATTCTGTTGCATTATTGAAGTCTGATTTATTGAAACTCTCTAGTAGCAAGGATAAACTGAATGATATTCTTAGCAACCAGAGAAGTGTCAATATAAAATCTGGACTTGGTTTTAATAGCAAAAAGCATGCAAATCGGAATATGACTAAACATGGCATAGGTTATGAAAATGTTAAACATCACCAAAAATATGCTAAGTCTAGTCATTTGCATAATGTCTTTGTCAAACCGAAACAGTTTGCATCCTCTGCTGTCACTTGTCATTTCTGTTGTAGAAAAGGACATTTTGTTTACAATTGCAAATTTAAAAGACTTGCCAATAGAGGATGTAAACAGATTTGGAAAATTAAGACACAAGATGTTAAAATTAACCCCCCAGGACCCAATTTGTATTGGGGACCTAAATGCAAATTCTAATCCTATTGCAGGTATGCTTGAGATCCACAAAACACCAATGGTATCTTGATAGTGGATGCTCAAAGCATATGACAGGGGACAAATCAATGTTTGTGTCCCTTAATCTGAAAGAAGGTGGTTTCGTAAAGTACGGCGATAACAACAAGGGCAAGATATGCGGTGAAGGTAACATTGGCAGCAAATCAACTACCATAATTAAAAATGTCTTATATGTGGAAGGGCTGAAACATAACCTTCTAAGTATAAGTCAGCTGTGTGACAATGGCTTTCAAGTAAGCTTTTCACCACTCTCTTGCACAATTGAAAACAAGCATGATAAAAGCATGAAATTAGTAGGTAATAGAGTTAATAATATATACATGTTGGATTTAACTGATATGCCTGTTAATTCTGCCTGTTGCTTATTATCAAATGCTGATGAAACATGGTTATGGCATAAACGTATTGCACACATTCATATTGATCATCTGAATAGACTTGTTAGCAAGCAGTTAGTCATAGGCCTTCCCAATAGAAAGTTTTCTGAAGATAGGCTGTGTGACTCCTGTGAGCAAAGCAAGCTTGTTAAGTCTTCTTTTCCCCCTATAGATATGGTCAAAACCAATAGGGTTTTACAACTTATCCACATGGATTTGTTTGGACCATCTAAGATTAGAAGTTTTGGTGGTAACTTGTATGGATTTGTGTTGATCGATGATTATTCTCGTTTCACATGGACGTATTTTCTGACTCATAAAAGTGACACTTTTTCTGTTTTTAAAAAGTTTGCAAAATTAGTTCAAAATGAAACAAGTCAGAAAATTATATCCATCAAGAGTGATCATGGAGGTGAATTCCAAAATGATTCTTTTGATACTTACTGTGAAGAGAATGGCATACATCACATGTTTTCAGCCCCTAGGACACCTCAGCAGAATGGTGTAGTGGAGAGAAAGAATAGGTCTTTAGAAGAGTTGGCTAGGACCATGCTGAAAGACTCAAATACTCCCAAGTATTTCTAGGCTGATGCGATTAACACTGCCACACATGTTATCAATAGAGTGTTGATTAGGCCCTTTCTTAAGAAAACTCCTTATGAGTTATACAAAGGGAGAAAGCCTAACATCTCCTACTTTAGGATTTTTGGGTGTAAGTGCTTTGTGTTAAACAATGGCAAGGGACATCTAGGTAAATTTGATCCTAAAGCAGACGAGGGCATCTTTTTGGGGTATTCCCAGGTTAGTAAGGCCTATAGAATCTACAATAAAAGAACCAAAACTATAGAGGAGTCTGTCCATGTCAAATTTGATGAAAACTTGAACAGCACTCTTACTATAGTTGGTAACTCATTGGACGATATTGTTGATTCTGAACCTGTAGAAACCAGTGAACCTGAACCTCCAACCAATCCTGACTGCGTAGAACCAATTAGGGAAGATGATCTACCCAAAGAGTGGAAGTTTGCCAAGAACCATCCCATAGACAATATTATTGGAGAGATTTCAAAAGGTGTTTCAACCAGAAAATCCCTTAGAGAATTTTGCAACCTTACAGCCTTTGTTTCCCAAGTAGAACCCAAAAACATTAAAGAAGCTCTTTTGGACCCTGACTGGATAGTAGCCATGCAAGAGGAGTTAAAC
>JBBPBR010000004.1:21173289-21266579 GCA_037974775.1 Cicer pinnatifidum | reverse complement strand
AGATGAGAATGGTGTTATAACTAGAAATAAAGCTAGGTTAGTGGCCAAGGGTTACAACCAAGAGGAGGGAATAGATTTTGATGAAACCTATGCCCCTGTAGCAAGACTAGAAGCCATTAGAATCCTCCTTGCTTATGCTTGTATAATGGACTTTAAGCTTTATCAAATGGATGTGAAAAGTGCCTTTCTCAATGGTGAGATCCAAGAGGAAGTTTTTGTTAGCCAAACACCTGGTTTTGAAAATACAGAATTTCCAAATCATGTCTACAAGTTAACAAAAGCTCTCTATGGATTGAAACAAGCCCCTAGAGCTTGGTATGAGAAACTTAGCAACTTTCTCATTTCACAAAATTTCTTAAGAGGAAATGTGGATAAAACTCTTTTCATACAAACTACTGATAAAGATATCTTGCTGGTCCAAGTTTATGTTGATGACATAATATTTGGATCTACAAATGATAAGCTATGCAAAAAATTTGAAAATCTAATGAAAGGTCAATTTGAAATGTCAATGATGGGTGAACTGTCATACTTTTTGGGATTTCAAATTAACCAAAGCAAGCAAGGTATCTTCATTAGTCAAACAAAATATTGTAATGACTTGATAATGAAATTTTCCTTTGATAGCTTCAAGCTCATTGATACTCCTATGAGCCAAGGAAACCTTTTAGATAGAGATGAGTTGGGTAAACCAGTGGATGTTACAAGGTATAGAGGCATGATAGGATCATTGCTCTATCTCACAGCAAGCAGGCCTGACATCATGTTCAGTGTTTGTTTGTGTGCGAGGTATCAATCAAATCCGAAAGAGTCTCACCTTAGTGCAGTTAAGAGGTTTTTCAGGTATTTAGTTGGAACTAGGAACCTTGGTTTATGGTATCCTAAGGGATCAACTTGTTCTTTGGTTGGGTATTCAGATTCAGATTTTGCAGGGTGCAAACTGGATAGGAAGAGTACCTCTGGTACTTGTCATTTGCTGGGTAATTCACTTGTATCTTGGTTCAGCAAGAAGCAAACCAGTATCGCTTTGTCAACAGCAGAAGCTGAGTACATTGCAGCTGGAAGTTGCTGTGCTCAGATCATGTGGATGAAACAGCATTAGTTAGACTTTGGTGTGGACTTAGGAACTGTTCCTATCTTGTGCGACAACACAAGTGCGATCAGTATCACTAAGAACCCAATTATGCATTCCAGGACCAAGCATATCGAGATTCGGCATCACTTCATTCGAGATCAGTTTCAGTGTGGGAATATCAAGTTGGAATACGTCAACACAACTGAACAGCTAGCAGACATTTTCACCAAAGCATTGCCAAAGGAAAGCTAGTCAGATCTGATTTATGTGTCAAATCGATTGGCTAAATCGATTGTCCTGTGATTACACATGAAAATGTGTTACACAATCGATTGCCCTAATCGATGTGACCCATAATATGTCTATTTTTTATCAAAACTGTGAACACGAAATCGATTTGGGAAATCGATTGATTTATATGTGGTTTTTATTTCTTTAAAAGAATCGATTTGGTAAATCGATGCTGAGGCAGGTATCTTCTGAACTGATATGAAAGTCTTCTGAAATTGCTCGAAATCGATTTGGGAAATCGATTGAGCTTGTTGATTTTTTTAAAAAGAATCGATTGGGGACATCGACTCTGAGTTAGTTGTTGAAGTGAATTCTGAGTTGAACTGATGTGAAAACTGTTAAGTTGATACGAAATCGATTTGGGTAATCGATTGCGTAACTTCATGAATCGATTTGGGTAATCGATTGGCATAGTTACCGTTACAGTTTTTACTAGCCGTTGCTGGATCTAACGGCTCTGTTGGTTGATCTTCCCCAGTAACGGTCATCAAATCGATTGGAGAAATCGATTTCTGGATTTTTTTTCTATAAAAGGAACAGTGACAATCGATTTTCCATCCATTTCCAATCACTTTCCCTAATCGATTGCAACTTCAGTTTTCTGCAATATTTCTCAAAAAGTCTCTGTTTTCAACTCCCAAACACTTTTCTTTCCTTCAAATCTTCATCTTGTCACGATCTTTTTTTTCAAATGGCTCGTGTTAAGCAAACTCAACCCCGAACCCCTTCTCTTTCACCTTCATCTTCTTCATCTAGTGGGAGGACTCCGTCTCCACCACCCACTCTTCCAAAACGGGTACCAATACCTACACACAAGATTGCATCTCAAGATAAGGGTAAAGGTATTGCCCCTGATCAAGGTAAACCCAAAAAGAGAAAGGAAGCTCCGACTGAAAAATTGCTCGCTGACGCAATGAAGGAAATATCGCAAAGGAAAAAGAAAAAGAATACTCCACAGAAAAAGACTACTCCAAAGAAATCAACTGCTCCTCCACCTAATCAAGCTGATGAATTCAAACTTCCGCAAGCTTTTGTCAATCGGAAAATACACGAAGCTCGCGTCTTGGACTTCAGCTACTTCGACAGTAATGGTTTTTCGTTTCAAAACCATCTCCGGTTTCATGGTTTAGAAGACTTCTTATCCTGTTCGCTCGATACGTATCCGAATCTTATTCGGATATTCTACTCAAATTTCAAGATGACCGACACCGGCTTCAAAGCAATAGTCAAAGGGAAGAAGATTTCGATGTCTTTCGAAGAGTTCTCTACTCTGTCAGGACTTCCCTACTTTGGAAACTCAGTGGATGGCAGCACCGAAGTAGACGCTGATGACGAAGGATGGGAAGAGTATCTGGATAGGCAAGCAGCTGTGCAGGATCTTATGGTCGAAGGGTTCGTGGAATCTGTTTCACTCCCTATAGGCCAGATGAAGGTTCAGCAACGGATGCTGATGTACGCCCTCACCCGGATGCTGGTTCCACGTTCCGGACATCACGCAGTTGTGCAACGGCTGGATATCGTGCTACTGTGGGGTCTATGCAAAGAGCTCAAGATGAGCTGGGCATGGATTGTTCTCAGGCACATGCTAGAGGCTGCTCAAGGGAAGTTGGTACTTCCGTATCCACAGCTCGTCACGAAGATTCTCACTCACTTCAAGGTATCTCTGAAGGGTGAAGAAGTTTCGAAGACCGTCCTAACGTTTGGTGAATCCATCGTGAACCAAATGCAGCTGCGAAAAGTCAATGGAGTTTGGAAGCGACCTCAGATTTCTACTGAACAAACCCAGCAAGGTGTTGAACAACCAGCTGCGGAGAATGTTTCAACAGAATCGGAAGTGCTCACCAAACTGCTTGAATTTATGGCAGCACAAGCAGTTCACAACGCTAAGATGGAGGCATCTCATGAAAGGATTGAAGCTGCTATTCAGAAGATTCAAGCGGACCAAAATCAGATGGCGCAAGACGTGGCAGCTATTCAGGAACATCTGGGCATTAAGTTGTCCTTCAGCGATGTTGTTGAAATAGGAAGACAGACGGCTGAAGAACCTGCTCCAACATCAGTAGAGGTTGCTGCAACTCATGGTGAGGAGACACCTGCTGAGGTTAATACAGCGGTCTCAGCCTCATCCCCTGCTAATAATGAGGACCAGCATCTCTAGGCGTTTAGGACCTTAGGCTTCTTAGCTTTTTTTGTCTTTGTTTTTTTTGCTTTCGTTTTGTAATGATCATGATGAATGTAATTCCTTTTGATTAATGAACCTTGAGCTTGTTAATCATTTCAACTGCTGCATTTCATTTTCATATTGTCTAGTGCGCGCCATAATCTGTTTATATTTTGTACACTATTCCAAAATTGTTTTCAACTAAGTTATAATATTACTGGCATTACTGCTTGTTATTACTAATCTTTTCTAGATTCTTTGTAGAGCAATATTCAGGTTTGCTACAACCTCAGGGGGAGCAAACATTTCTCTTTCACCACTTTTTGCCATAACTGACAAAAGGGGGAGAGAAATTATAACTTGTGCTAACTGTAATTTCTTTATTGCTTTATTTTATCAGTTTTATTGCTCTAATCCTTATCTTTACTCTCTATGAATATTGAACTTAGGGGGAGCTCTACTAAAATTGTTACTTATAATTCCTTTAAATTTTTTCTCTCAAGTTAAAATTGCATGTTTGTCACTTAAATCAAAAAGGGGGAGATTGTTAGACATATGTTCGTTTTTGATGTTATTGACAAGCATCCAATTTGAAATACATCTAACACTGTCAACTGAGAAAAATTTCAGGAACAACAAATTCAATCCTACATACTCGAGACAATTGCTTGGAACTCAAGGAATCAACAAAATCTTGATGATCCATGAGCACATCGATTAGTACAATCGATTCTATAACAGGGTTGAATAGGTTTATAAAGTTTGGTGTTACCCAATCGATTAGCACAATCGATTTGTACATCCTTGAAGAAATCAAACGGGCTATCAATCGATTCTCCAAATCGATTGGTACACCTATTGGAAAATAAATTGTGCAAGTCAGAGAGCTAGTTTGCCACAAATCGATTAGGCACATCGATTGAGTAAATCACTAAGACTGAACTGATTGTTTACATCGATTAGACAAATCGATTGACATTCTTACTGAAATTAAAATGTGCAAGTCAGTAGCACGTTTTGCAGGCAATCGATTTGGCAAATCGATTGAATTAATCACATCTTTAATTTTGTTTTGTCTACATCGATTGAAACAATCGATTGTTAATGTCCCAGAGCCAAACCTGTTTACTAAATCGATTAGGCCAATCGATTCACTAAAACAAGTTTCAAAATAACTTAGGTCTGGAACATACACAATCGATTACTACAATCTGCTTATATACATCTGTGTTATAAATGTTGGTATCAATCGACTTGGTAAATCGATTGAATAACCCAACTGATGAAAAGTACTTCAGACTTAAAGTCCACAATCGATTGGCACAATCGATTGACATAAAAGTTTTATAAACAGAGATGACTGAATGGTTAAATCGATTAAGCACATCGATGGTTTTGATCTCGTTGTTTGAACAAAACACATCAAGTCGATTCTGCAAATCGATTTAATTATATACTGTCATCAAAGTCTGAAGAACTACTTAAAATAATCGATTGAGTAAATCGATTAGAATGTACAGTTTCAAGATTCAAGAAAAACAAGACTCGCGAAATCGATTGAGGAAATCGATTAACCAGCATTATGACTTTAATGAATCGATTGGGTAAATCGATGCATATGTTGTTTTTCCTGAAACTATTTAAACTGTTTTTCATTCTCTTCTTCTAACATATACAACAACGTACACATAACTTTCTGATATCTTTGTTTCTCACTGTGAAATAACTTTGAACATTACTTTTTCAGTCATGAAGATTCATCTTTCATGATCAACAAGAACTGAGAAAGATTGCTGGAGAAACAACTTTAGAGAAGAAGACTGCTGAAGAAATTTCTGTGTAATTTCTGTTTAGATACATCTGTAAACAAATTCTTAAAACAAATAACATTGAGAAATCCAGTCTTAACTGGTGGTTATCTTCTGTGATTGAGAGGTCTCATCAAGAAGAAACTTGACTGTAATCTTGGAAGAGTTTATGGGAGATAAACTCTGGGATTCAGGGAGATAAGAATAGAATAGAAAGAATCGTTTTAGATTGATAGGCGAGGAGCTAGAACATCTGTAAACGGATTCTGAGATATTCTATTGGAAAGGCCAAGATTGGATTTGATCTTGGGACTGGACGTAGGTCGTTCAACAACGGCTGAACCAGTATAAATCACTGCGTACAATCTTCCTTACCCTTATCTCTTTTTAATTTCTGCATTGTGTATTTGTTTGATATTGATGGAGTACTTAAATATCTTTCTGTATATTTTGATATTACATGAAAGACTGTTTCTAGCATGATTGTAAGTGAATCAATATCTTGAATAATAAACGTAACTGGTGCATCTCTCAATATATTCTTTGATCCATATACTTTGTGCATTCATTTGTATTGTAGTTTTGGGACCTTATTTGATGCTATGTTTAATAAATGTACGATTTGTTAAACTGCTGCGTATATCTCTAAAAATAGGTAATCTTCCGCATAATTTACATTTAACAGAGGACTAAAATGACCTAAATTTTCATTCAATAACACAAATGAACTTATTGGATGCACAAGATTTGTTAAAAACCCTAATTGGACAAGAATAAGCCTAAGGAGGATGAAAATGACCTAAATGTTCATCCAATGACACAAATGAATTTATTGGATGCACAAGATTGGTTAAAAACCCTAATTGGACAAGAAGAAGCCTTGGGAGGACGAAAATGCCTTAAATGTTTATCCAATGACACAAACACACCTATTGGATGCACAAGATTGGTTAAGAACCCTAATTGGACAAGAATAAGCTTAAGGAAGACGAAAATGACCTAAATGTTCATCCAATGACACAAATGAACTTATTGGATGCACAAGATTGGTTAAAACCCTTAATTGGACAAGAATAAGCCTAAGGAGGACGAAAATGACCTAAATGTTCATTCAATGACACTAACACACCTATTAGATGCACAAGATTGGTTAAAAACCCTTATTGGACAAGAATAAGCCTAAGGAAGACGAAAATGACCTAAATGTTCATCCAATGACACAAATGAACTTATTGGATGCATAAGATTGGATTAAAACCCTAATTGGACAAGAATAAGCCTTGGGAGGACGAAATTGACCTAAATGTTCATCCAATGACACAAACACACCTATTGGATGCACAAGATTGGTTAAAAACCCGAATTGGACAAGAATAAGATTTGGGAGCACCAAAATGACCTAAACGTCCATCCAATCACACAAATTAACTTATTGGATGCACAAGATTGGTTAAAATCCCTAATTGGACAAGAATAAGCCTTGGGAGGACGAAAATGACCTAAATGTTCATCCAATGACACAAACACACCTATTGGATGCACAAGATTGTTAAAAAACCATAATTGGACAAGAATAAGCCTTGGTAGGAAGAAAATGCCCTAAATGTTCATCCAATGACACAAACACACCTATTGGATGCACAAGATTGTTTAAAAACCTTAATTGGACAAGAATAAGCCTAGGGATGAATAAAATGACCTAAATGTTCATCCAATGACACTAACATACCTATTGGATGCACAAGATTGGTTAAAAACCCTAATTAGACAAGAATAAGCCTAGGGAGGACGAAAATGACCTAAATGTTCATCCAATGACATAAATGAACTTATTGGATGCACAAGATTGGTTAAAAACCTTAATTGGACAAGAATAAGCCTAAGGAGGACGAAAATGACCTAAATGTTCATTCAATGACACTAACACACCTATTGGATGCACAAGATTGGTTAAAAACCCTTATTGGACAAGAATAAGCCTAAGGAAGACGAAAATGACCTAAATGTTCATCCAATGACACAAATGAACTTATTGGATGCATAAGATTGGATTAAAACCATAATTGGACAAGAATAAGCCTTGAGGGGACGAAATTGACCTAAATGTTCATCCAATGACACAAACACACCTATTGGATGCACAAGATTGGTTAAAAACCTGAATTGGACAAGAATAAACCTTGGGAGCACGAAAATGACCTAAACGTCCATCCAATCACACAAATTAACTTATTGGATGCACAAGATTGGTTAAAATCTCTAATTGGACAAGAATAAGCCTTGGGAGGACGAAAATGCCCTAAATGTTCATCCAATGACACTAACACACCTATTGGATGCACAAGATTGTTTAAAAACCATCATTGGACAAGAATAAGCCTTGGTAGGACGAAAATGCCCTAAATGTTCATCCAATGACACAAACACACCTATTGGATGCACAAGATTGTTTAAAAACCCTAATTGGACAAGATTAAGCCTAGGGATGAATAAAATGACCTAAATTTTCATCCAATGACACTAACATACCTATTGGATGCACAAGATTGGTTAAAAACCCTAATTAGACAAGAATAAGCCTAGGGAGGACGAAAATGACCTAAATGTTAATTTAATGAGACAAACACAGCTATTGGATGCACAAGATTGGTTAAAAAACCCTAATTGGACAAGAATAAGGCAAGGGAGGACAAAAATGCCCTAAACGATAATCCAATGACACAAACACACCTATTGGATGCACAAGATTGGTTAAAAACCCTAATTGGACAAGAATAAGCCAAGGGAGGACGAAAATGCTCTAAATGATAATCCAATGACACAAACACACCTATTAGATGCACAAGATTGGTTAAAAACCCTAATTGCACAAGAATAAGCCTTGGGAGGACGAAAATGACCTAAATATTCAACCAATGACACAAATGAACTTATTGGATGCAAAGATTGGTTAAAAACCCTAATTGGACAAGAATAAGCCTAGGGAGGACGAAAATGACCTAAATGTTCATCCAATGACACTAACATACCTATTGGATGCACAAGATTGGTTAAAAACCCTAATTGGACAAGAATAAGCCTAGGGAGGACGAAAATGACCTAAATGTTAATCTAATGACACAAACAACCCTATTAAATGCACAAGATTGGTTAGAAACCCTAGTTGGACAAGAATAAGCCTAGGGAGGACAAAAATGACCTAAATGTTAATCCAATGACCAAACACACCTATTGGATGCACATGATTGGTTAAAAACCCTAATTGGACAAGAATAAGCCTAGGGAGGATGAAAATGACCTAAATGTTCATCCAAAGACACAAAGGAACTTATTGGATGCACAAGATTGGTTAAAAACCCTAATTGGACAAGAATAAGCTTTGGGAGGACGAAAATGACCTAAATGTTCATCCAATGACACAAAGGAACTTATTGGATGCACAAGATTGGTTAAAAACCCTAATTGGACAAGAATAAGCCTTGGGAGCACGAAAATGACCTAAATGTTAATCAAATGACACGAATTAACTTATTGGATGCACAAGATTGGTTAAAATCCCTAATTGGACAAGAATAAGCCTTGGGAGGACGAAAATGCCCTAAATGTTCATCCAATGACACAAACATACCTATTGTATGCACAAGATTGTTTAAAAACCCTAATTGGACAAGAATAAGCCTAGGGAGGACCAAAATGACCTAAATGTTCATTCAATGACACAAATGAACTTATTGGATGCACAAGATTTGTTAAAAACCCTAATTGGACAAGAATAAGCCAAAGGAGGACGAAAATGACCTAAATGTTCATCCAATGACATAAACACACCTATTGGATGACCAAGATTGGTTAAAAACCCTAATTGGACAAGAATAAGCCTAAGGAAGATGAAAATGACCTAAATGTTCATCCAATGACATAAATGCACTTATGGGATGCACAAGATTGGATAGAAACCCTAATTGGACAAGAATAAGCCTTCGGAGGATGAAATTGACCTAAATGTTCATCCAATGACAAAAACACACCTTTTGGATGCACATGATTGGTTAAAACCCCTAATTGGACAAGAATAAGCCTTGGGAGGACGAAAATGACCTAAATGTTCATCCAATGACACAAATGAACTTATTGGATGCACAAGATTGGTTAAAAACCCTAATTGGACAAGAATAAGCCTTGGGAGGACGACAATGACGTAAATGTTCATCCAATGACACAAATGAAATTATTGGATGCACAAGATTGGTTAAAAACCCTAATTGGACAAGAATAAGCCAAGGGAGGACAAAAATGCCCTAAATGTTCATCCAATGACACAAACACGCCTATTGGATGCACTAGATTGTTTAAAAACCCTAATTGGACAAGAATAAGCCTAGTGATGACGAAAATGACCTAAATGTTCATCCAATGACACAAATGAACTTATTGGATGCACAAGATTGGTTAAAAACCCTAATTGGACAAGAATAAGCCTAAGGAGGACGAAATTGACCTAAATGTTCATCCAATGACACAAACACACCTATTGGATGCCCATGATTGGTTAAAAACCCTAATTGGACAAGAATAAGCCTAGGGATGACGAAAATGACGTAAATGTCCATCCAATGACACAAATGAACTTATTGGATGCACAAGATTGGTTAAAAAGCCTAATTGGACAAGAATAAGCGTAAGGAAGACGAAAATGACCTAAATGTTCATCCAATGACACAAATGCACTTATTGGATGCACAAGATTGGATAGAAACCCTAATTGGACAAGAATAAGCCTTCAGAGGACGAAAATGGCCTAAATGTTCATCCAATGACACTAACACACCTATTGGATGCACAAGATTGGTTAAAAACCCTAATTGGACAAGAATAAGCCTAAGGAAGACGAAAATGACCTAAATGTTCATCCAATGACACAAATGAACTTATTGGATGCACAAGATTGGATAAAAACCCTAATTGGACAAGAATAAGCCTTGGGAGGACGAAATGGACCTAAATGTTCATCCAATGACACAAACACACCTTTTTGATGCACATGATTGGTTAAAAACCCTAATTGGACAAGAATAAGCCTAGGGATGACGAAAATGACGTAAATGTCCATACAATGACACAAATGAACTTATTGGATGCACAAGATTGGTTAAAAACCCTAATTGGACAAGAATAAGCCTAAGGAAGACGAAAATGACCTAAATGTTCATCCAATGACATAAATGCACTTATTGGATGCACAAGATTGGATAGAAACCCTAACTGGACAAGAATAAGCCTTCAGAGGACGAAAATGGCTTAAACGTTCATCCATTGACACTAACACACCTATTGGATGCACAAGATTGGTTAAAAAGCCTAATTGGACAAGAATAAGCCTAGCGAGGACCAAAATGACCTAAATTTTCATTCAATAACACAAATGAACTTATTGGATGCACAAGATTTGTTAAAAACTCTAATTGGACAAGAATAAGCCTAAGGAGGATGAAAATGACCTAAATGTTCATCCAATGACACAAATGAATTTATTGGATGCACAAGATTGGTTAAAAACCCTAATTGGACAAGGAGAAGCCTTGGGAGGACGAAAATGCCCTAAATGTTCATCCAATGACACAAACACACCTATTGGATGCACAAGATTGGTTAAAAACCCTAATTGGACAAGAATAAGCTTAAGGAAGACGAAAATGACCTAAATGTTCATCCAATGACACAAATGAACTTATTGGATGCACAAGATTGGTTAAAAACCCTAATTGGACAAGAATAAGCCTAAGGAGGACGAAAATGACCTAAATGTTCATTCAATGACACTAACACACCTATTGGATGCACAAGATTGGTTAAAAACGGAATTGGAAAAGAATAAGCCTAAGGAAGACGAAAATGACCTAAATGATCATCCAATGACACAAATGAACTTATTGGATGCACAAGATTGGATAAAAACCCTAATTGGACAAGAATAAGCCTTGGGAGGACGAAATTGACCTAAATGTTCATCCAATGACACAAACACACCTATTGGATGCACAAGATTGGTTAAAAACCCTAATTGGACAAGAATAAGCCT
Organism: Cicer pinnatifidum; assembly: GCA_037974775.1. Classification (NCBI taxonomy): domain Eukaryota; kingdom Viridiplantae; phylum Streptophyta; class Magnoliopsida; order Fabales; family Fabaceae; genus Cicer; species Cicer pinnatifidum. The sequence goes on along the minus strand of JBBPBR010000004.1, from coordinate 21,255,165 downwards.
TGGGAGCACGAAAATGACCTAAACATCCATCCAATAACACAAATTAGCTTATTGGATGCACAAGATTGGTTAAAATCTCTAATTGGACAAGAATACGCCTTGGGAGGACGAAAATGCCCTAAATGTTCATCCAATGACACAAACACACCTATTGGATGCACAAGATTGTTTAAAAACCATAATTGGACAAGAATAAGCCATTGTAGGACGAAAATGCCCTAAATGTTCATCCAATGACACAAACACACCTATTGGATGCACAAGATTGTTTAAAAACCCTAATTGGACAAGAATAAGCCTAGGGATGAATAAAATGACCTAAATGTTCATCCAATGACACTAACATACCTATTGGATGCACAAGATTGGTTAAAAACCCTAATTAGACAAGAATAAGCCTAGGGAGGACGAAAATGACCTAAATGTTAATTTAATGACACAAACACACCTATTGGATGCACAAGATTGGTTAAAAACCCTAATTGGACAAGAATAAGCCAAGGGAGGACAAAAATGCCCTAAATGATAATCCAATGACACAAACACACCTATTGGATGCACAAGATTGGTTAAAAACCCTAATTGGACAAGAATAAGCCAAGGGAGGACGAAAATGCTCTAAATGTTAATCCAAGGACACAAACACACCAATTAGATGCAAAAAATTGGTTAAAAACCCTAAATGGACAAGAATAAGCCTTGGGAGGACGAAAATGACATAAATATTCATCCAATGACACAAATTAACTTATTGGATGCACAAGATTGGTTAAAAACCCTAATTGAACAAGAATAAGCCTTGGGAGGATGAAAGTGGCCTAAATTTTCATCCAATGACACAAACACACCTATTGGATGCACAAGATTGTTTAAAAACCCTAATTGGACAAGAATAAGTCTAGGGAGGACCAAAATGACCTAAATGTTCATTCAATGACAAAAATGTACTTATTGAATGCACAAGATTGGTTAAAAACATAATTGGACAAGAATAAGCCTTGGGAGGACGAAAATGACCTAAATGTTTATCCAATGACATAAACACACCTATTGGATGACCAAGATTGGTTAAAAACCATAATTGGACAAGAATAGGCCTAAGGAAGACGAACATGACCTAAATGTTCATCCAATGACACAAATGAACTTATTGGATGCACAAGATTGGTTAAAAACCCTAATTGCACAAGAATAAGCCTAAGGAGGACGAAATTGACCTAAACGTTCATCCAATGACACAAACACACCTATCGGACGCCCATGATTGGTTAAAAACCCTAATTGGACAGGAATATGCCTAGGGATGACGAAAATGACCTAAATGTCCATCCAATGACACCAATGAACTTATTGGATGCACAATATTGGTTAAAAACCCTAATTGGACAAGAATAAGCCTAAGGAAGACGAAAATGACCAAAATGTTCATCCAATGACAAAATGCACTTATTGGATGCACAAGATTGGATAGAAACCCGAATTGGACAAGAATAAGCCTTCGGAGGACGAAATTGACCTAAATGTTCATCCAATGACACAAACACACCTTTTGGATGCACATGATTGGTTCAAAACCTTAATTGGACAAGAATAAGCCTTGGGAGGACGAAAATGCCCTAAACGTTCATCCGATGACACAAACACACCTATTGGATGCATAAGATTGTTTAAAAACCCTAATTGGACAAGAATAAGCCTAGCGAGGACCAAAATGACCTAAATTTTCATTCAATAACACAAATGAATTTATTGGATGCACAAGATTTGTTTAAAACCCTAATTGGAAAAGAATAAGCCTAAGGAGGATGAAAATGACCTAAATGTTCATCCAATGACACAAATGAATTTATTGGATATACAAGATTGGTTAAAAACCCTAATTGGACAAGAAGAAGCCTTGGGAGGACGAAAATGCCCTAAATGTTCATCCAATGACACAAACACACCTATTGGATGCACAAGATTGTTTAAAAACCATAATTGGACAAGAATAAGCCTTTGTAGGACGAAAATGCCCTAAATGTTCATCCAATGACACAAACACACCTATTGGATGCACAAGATTGTTTAAAAACCCTAATTGGACAAGAATAAGCCTAGGGATGAATAAAATGACCTAAATGTTCATCCAATGACACTAACATACCTATTGGATGCACAAGATTGGTTAAAAACCCTAATTAGACAAGAATAAGCCTAGGGAGGACGAAAATGACGTAAATGTTAATTTAATGACACAAACACACCTATTGGATGCACAAGATTGGTTAAAAACCCTAATTGGACAAGAATAAGCCAAGGGAGGACGAAAATGCTCTAAATGATAATCCAATGACACAAACACACCTATTAGATGCACAAAATTGGTTAAAAACCCTAATTGGACAAGAATAAGCCTTGGGAGGACGAAAATGACCTAAATATTCATCCAATGACACAAATTAACTTATTGGATGCACAAGATTGGTTAAAAACCCTAATTGGACAAGGAGAAGCCTTGGGAGGACGAAAATGCCCTAAATGTTCATCCAATGACACAAACACACCTATTGGATGCACAAGATTGGTTAAAAACCCTAATTGGACAAGAATAAGCTTAAGGAAGACGAAAATGACCTAAATGTTCATCCAATGACACAAATGAACTTATTGGATGCACAAGATTGGTTAAAAACCCTAATTGGACAAGAATAAGCCTAAGGAGGACGAAAATGACCTAAATGTTCATTCAATGACACTAACACACCTATTGGATGCACAAGATTGGTTAAAAACGGAATTGGAAAAGAATAAGCCTAAGGAAGACGAAAATGACCTAAATGATCATCCAATGACACAAATGAACTTATTGGATGCACAAGATTGGATAAAAACCCTAATTGGACAAGAATAAGCCTTGGGAGGACGAAATTGACCTAAATGTTCATCCAATGACACAAACACACCTACTGGATGCACAAGATTGGTTAAAAACCCTAATTGGACAAGAATAAGCCTTGGGAGCACGAAAATGACCTAAACATCCATCCAATAACACAAATTAGCTTATTGGATGCACAAGATTGGTTAAAATCTCTAATTGGACAAGAATACGCCTTGGGAGGACGAAAATGCCCTAAATGTTCATCCAATGACACAAACACACCTATTGGATGCACAAGATTGTTTAAAAACCATAATTGGACAAGAATAAGCCATTGTAGGACGAAAATGCCCTAAATGTTCATCCAATGACACAAACACACCTATTGGATGCACAAGATTGTTTAAAAACCCTAATTGGACAAGAATAAGCCTAGGGATGAATAAAATGACCTAAATGTTCATCCAATGACACTAACATACCTATTGGATGCACAAGATTGGTTAAAAACCCTAATTAGACAAGAATAAGCCTAGGGAGGACGAAAATGACCTAAATGTTAATTTAATGACACAAACACAACTATTGGATGCACAAGATTGGTTAAAAACCCTAATTGGACAAGAATAAGCCAAGGGAGGACAAAAATGCCCTAAATGATAATCCAATGACACAAACACACCTATTGGATGCACAAGATTGGTTAAAAACCCTAATTGGACAAGAATAAGCCAAGGGAGGACGAAAATGCTCTAAATGATAATCCAAGGACACAAACACACCAATTAGATGCAAAAAATTGGTTAAAAACCCTAAATGGACAAGAATAAGCCTTGGGAGGACGAAAATGACATAAATATTCATCCAATGACACAAATTAACTTATTGGATGCACAAGATTGGTTAAAAACCCTAATTGAACAAGAATAAGCCTTGGGAGGATGAAAGTGGCCTAAATTTTCATCCAATGACACAAACACACCTATTGGATGCACAAGATTGTTTAAAAACCCTAATTGGACAAGAATAAGTCTAGGGAGGACCAAAATGACCTAAATGTTCATTCAATGACAAAAATGTACTTATTGAATGCACAAGATTGGTTAAAAACATAATTGGACAAGAATAAGCCTTGGGAGGACGAAAATGACCTAAATGTTTATCCAATGACATAAACACACCTATTGGATGACCAAGATTGGTTAAAAACCATAATTGGACAAGAATAGGCCTAAGGAAGACGAACATGACCTAAATGTTCATCCAATGACACAAATGAACTTATTGGATGCACAAGATTGGTTAAAAACCCTAATTGCACAAGAATAAGCCTAAGGAGGACGAAATTGACCTAAACGTTCATCCAATGACACAAACACACCTATCGGACGCCCATGATTGGTTAAAAACCCTAATTGGACAGGAATATGCCTAGGGATGACGAAAATGACCTAAATGTCCATCCAATGACACCAATGAACTTATTGGATGCACAATATTGGTTAAAAACCCTAATTGGACAAGAATAAGCCTAAGGAAGACGAAAATGACCTAAATGTTCATCCAATGACAAAATGCACTTATTGGATGCACAAGATTGGATAGAAACCCGAATTGGACAAGAATAAGCCTTCGGAGGACGAAATTGACCTAAATGTTCATCCAATGACACAAACACACCTTTTGGATGCACATGATTGGTTCAAAACCTTAATTGGACAAGAATAAGCCTTGGGAGGACGAAAATGCCCTAAACGTTCATCCGATGACACAAACACACCTATTGGATGCATAAGATTGTTTAAAAACCCTAATTGGACAAGAATAAGCCTAGCGAGGACCAAAATGACCTAAATTTTCATTCAATAACACAAATGAATTTATTGGATGCACAAGATTTGTTTAAAACCCTAATTGGAAAAGAATAAGCCTAAGGAGGATGAAAATGACCTAAATGTTCATCCAATGACACAAATGAATTTATTGGATACACAAGATTGGTTAAAAACCCTAATTGGACAAGAAGAAGCCTTGGGAGGACGAAAATGCCCTAAATGTTCATCCAATGACACAAACACACCTATTGGATGCACAAGATTGTTTAAAAACCATAATTGGACAAGAATAAGCCTTTGTAGGACGAAAATGCCCTAAATGTTCATCCAATGACACAAACACACCTATTGGATGCACAAGATTGTTTAAAAACCCTAATTGGACAAGAATAAGCCTAGGGATGAATAAAATGACCTAAATGTTCATCCAATGACACTAACATACCTATTGGATGCACAAGATTGGTTAAAAACCCTAATTAGACAAGAATAAGCCTAGGGAGGACGAAAATGACGTAAATGTTAATTTAATGACACAAACACACCTATTGGATGCACAAGATTGGTTAAAAACCCTAATTGGACAAGAATAAGCCAAGGGAGGACGAAAATGCTCTAAATGATAATCCAATGACACAAACACACCTATTAGATGCACAAAATTGGTTAAAAACCCTAATTGGACAAGAATAAGCCTTGGGAGGACGAAAATGACCTAAATATTCATCCAATGACACAAATTAACTTATTGGATGCACAAGATTGGTTAAAAACCCTAATTGAACAAGAATAAGCCTTGGGAGGATGAAAATGGCCTAAATTTTCATCCAATGACACAAACACACCTATTGGATGCACAAGATTGTTTAAAAACCCTAATTGGACAAGAATAAGTCTAGGGAGGACCAAAGTGACCTAAATGTTCATTCAATGACAAAAATGTACTTATTGAATGCACAAGATTGGTTAAAAACATAATTGGACAAGAATAAGCCTTGGGAGGACGAAAATGACCGAAATGTTTATCCAATGACATAAACACACCTATTGGATGACCAAGATTGGTTAAAAACCATAATTGGACAAGAATAGGACTAAGGAAGACGAACATGACCTAAATGTTCATCCAATGACACAAATGAACTTATTGGATGCACAAGATTGGTTAAAAACCCTAATTGCACAAGAATAAGCCTAAGGAGGACGAAATTGACCTAAACGTTCATCCAATGACACAAACACACCTGTCGGACGCCCATGATTGGTTAAAAACCCGAATTGGACAAGAATATGCCTAGGGATGACGAAAATGACCTAAATGTCCATCCAATGACACCAATGAACTTATTGGATGCACAATATTGGTTAAAAACCCTAATTGGACAAGAATAAGCCTAAGGAAGACGAAAATGACCAAAATGTTCATCCAATGACAAAATGCACTTATTGGATGCACAAGATTGGATAGAAACCCGAATTGGACAAGAATAAGCCTTCGGAGGACGAAATTGACCTAAATGTTCATCCAATGACACAAACACACCTTTTGGATGCACATGATTGGTTCAAAACCTTAATTGGACAAGAATAAGTCTTGGGAGGACGAAAATGCCCTAAACCTATTGGATGCATAAGATTGTTTAAAAACCCTAATTAGACAAGAATAAGCCTAGGGAGGACGAAAATGACCTAAATGTTCATCCAATGACATAAATGAACTTATTGGATGCACAAGATTTGTTAAAAACCCTAATTGGAAAAGAATAAGCCTAAGGAGGATGAAAATGACCTAAATGTTCATCCAATGACACAAATGAACTTATTGGATGCACAAGATTGGTTAAAAACCCTAATTTGACAAGAATAAGCCTAAGGAGGACGAAAATGACCTAAATATTCATTCAATGACACTAACACACCTATTGGATGCACAAGTTTGGTTAAAAACCCTAATTGGACAAGAATAAGCCTTGGTAGGACGAAAATGCCCTAAATGTTCCTCCAATGACACAAACACACCTATTGGATGCACAAGATTGTTTAAAAACCCTAATTGGACAAGAATAAGCCTAGGGATGAATAAAATGCCCTAAATGTTCATCCAATGACACAAACACACCTTTTGGATGCACATGATTGGTTAAAAACCCTAATTGGACAAGAATAAGCCTTGGGAGAAAGAAAATGACCTAAATATTCATCCAATGACAAAAATGAACTTATTGGATGCACAAGATTGGTTAAAAACCCTAATTGGAGAAGAATAAGCCTTGGGAGGTCGAAATGCCCTAAATGTTCATCCAATGACACAAACACACCTATTGGATGCACAAGATTGTTTAAAAACCCTAATTGGACAAGAATAAGCATAGGGTTGACGAAAATGACCTAAATGTTTATCCAATGACACAAATGAACTTCTTGGATGCACAAGATTGGTTAAAATCCGTAATTGGACTAGAATAAGCCTAAGGAGGACGAGAATAGCCTAAATGTTCATCCAATGACACTAACACACCTATTGGATGCACAAGATTGGTTAAAACCCCTAAATGGACAAGAATAAGCCTAAGGAAGACGAAAATGACCTAAATGTTCATCCAATGACACCAATGAACTTATTGGATGCACAAGATTGGATAAAAACCCTAATTGGACAAGAATAAGCCTTGGGAGGACGAAATGGACCTAAATGTTCATCCAATGACACAAACACACCTTTTGGATGCACATGATTGGTTAAAAACCCTAATTGGACAAGAATAAGCCTAGGGAGGACGATATTGACCTAAATGTTTATCCAATGACACAAATGAACTTATTGGATGCACAAGATTGGTTAAAAACCCTAATTGGACAAGAATAAGCTTTGGGAGGACGAAAATGACCTAAATGTTCATCCAATGACACAAATGAACTTATTGGATGCACAAGATTGGTTAAAAACCCTAATTGGAAAAGAATAAGCCTTGGGAGGACGAAAATGCCATAAATGTTCAACCAATGACACAAACACATCTATTGGATGCACAAGATTGTTCAAAAACCCTAATTGGACAAGAATAAGCCTAGGGATGACGAAAATGACCTAAATGGTCATCCAATGACACTAACATACCTATTGGATGCACAAGATTGGTTAAAAACCCTAATTGGACATGAATAAGCCTAGGGAGGACGAAAATGACCTAAATGTTAATCTAATGACACAAACACACCTATTGGATGCACAAGAATTGTTAGAAACAGTAATTGGACAAGAATAAGCCAAGGGAGGACGAAAATGCCCTAAATGAGAATCCAATGACACAAACACACCTATTGGATGCACAAGATTGGTTAAAAACCCTAATTGGACAAGAATAAAGCTAAGGAGGACGAAAATAACCTAAATGTTCATCCAATGACACAAATACACCTATTGGATGCACAAGATTGGTTAAAAACCCTAATTGGACAAGAATAAGCCTTGGGAGGATGAAAATGACCTAAATGTTCATCCAATGACACAAAGGAACTTATTGGATGAACAAGATTGGTTAAAAACCCTAATTGGGCAAGAATAAGCCTAGGGAGGACGAAAATAACCTAAACGTTTATCCGATGACACAAATACACCTATTGGATGCACATGATTGGTTAAAAACCCTAATTGGACAAGAATAAGCCTACGGAGGACGAAATTGACCTAAACGTTCATCCGATGACACAAATACACCTATTGGATGCACAAGATTGTTTAAAAACCGTAATTGGACAAGAATAAGCCTAGCGAGGACCAAAATGACCTAAATTTTCATTCAATAACACAAATGAACTTATTGGATGCACAAGATTTGTTAAAAACCCTAATTGGACAAGAATAAGCCTAAGGAAGATGAAAATGACCTAAATGTTCATCCAATGACATAAATGCCCTTATGGGATGCACAAGATTGGATAGAAACCCTAATTGGACAAGAATAAGCCTTCGGAGGACGAAATTGACCTAAATGTTCATCCAATGACACAAACACACCTTTTGGATGCACATGATTGGTTAAAAACCCTAATTGGACAAGAATAAGCCTTGGGAGGACGACAATGACGTAAATGTTCATCCAATGACACAAATGAAATTATTGGATGCACAAGATTGGTTAAAAACCCTAATTGGACAAGAATAAGCCAAGGGAGGACGAAAATGCCCTAAATGTTCATCCAATGACACAAACACGCCTATTGGATGCACTAGATTGTTTAAAAACCCTAATTGGACAAGAATAAGCCTAGGGATGACGAAAATGACCTAAATGTTCATCCAATGACACAAATGAACTTATTGGATGCACAAGATTGGTTAAAAACCCTAATTGGACAAGAATAAGCCTAAGGAGGACGAAATTGACCTAAATGTTCATCCAATGACACAAACACACCTATTGGATGCCCATGATTGGTTAAAAACCCTAATTGGACAAGAATAAGCCTAGGGATGACGAAAATGACGTAAATGTCCATCCAATGACACAAATGAACTTATTGGATGCACAAGATTGGTTAAAAAGCCTAATTGGACAAGAATAAGCGTAAGGAAGACGAAAATGACCTAAATGTTCATCCAATGACACAAATGCACTTATTGGATGCACAAGATTGGATAGAAACCCTAATTTGACAAGAATAAGCCTTCAGAGGACGAAAATGGCCTAAATGTTCATCCAATGACACTAACACACCTATTGGATGCACAAGATTGGTTAAAAACCCTAATTGGACAAGAATAAGCCTAAGGAAGACGAAAATGACCTAAATGTTCATCCAATGACACAAATGCACTTATTGGATGCACAAGATTGGATAGAAACCCTAATTTGAAAAGAATAAGCCTTCAGAGGACGAAAATGGCCTAAATGTTCATCCAATGACACTAACACACCTATTGGATGCACAAGATTGGATAAAAACCCTAATTGGACAAGAATAAGCCTTGGGAGGACGAAATGGACCTAAATGTTCATCCAATGACACACACACACCTTTTGGATGCACATGATTGGTTAAAAACCCTAATTGGACAAGAATAAGCCTAGGGATGACGAAAATGACGTAAATGTCCATCCAATGACACAAATGAACTTATTGGATGCACAAGATTGGTTAAAAACCCTAATTGGACAAGAATAAGCCTAAGGAAGACGAAAATGACCTAAATGTTCATCCAATGACATAAATGCACTTATTGGATGCACAAGATTGGATAGAAACCCTAACTGGACAAGAATAAGCCTTCAGAGGACGAAAACGGCTTAAACGTTCATCCATTGACACTAACACACCTATTGGATGCACAAGATTGGTTAAAAAGCCTAATTGGACAAGAATAAGCCTAGCGAGGACCAAAATGACCTAAATTTTCATTCAATAACACAAATGAACTTATTGGATGCACAAGATTTGTTAAAAACCCTAATTGGACAAGAATAAGCCTAAGGAGGATGAAAATGACCTAAATGTTCATCCAATGACACAAATGAATTTATTGGATGCACAAGATTGGTTAAAAACCCTAATTGGATAAGAATAAGCCTAAGGAGGACGAAAATGACCTAAATATTCATTCAATGACACTAACACACCTATTGGATGCACAAGTTTGGTTAAAAACCCTAATTGGACAAGAATAAGCCTTGGTAGGACGAAAATGCCCTAAATGTTCATCCAATGACACAAACACACCTATTGGATGCACAAGATTGTTTAAAAACCCTAATTGGACAAGAATAAGCCTAGGGATGAATAAAATGCCCTAAATGTTCATCCAATGACACTAACACACCTATTGGATGCACAAGATTGGTTAAAAACCCTAATTGGACAAGAATAAGCCTAAGGAAGACGAAAATGACCTAAATGTTCATCCAATGACACAAATGCACTTATTGGATGCACAAGATTGGATAGAAACCCTAATTTGACAAGAATAAGCCTTCAGAGGACGAAAATGGCCTAAATGTTCATCCAATGACACTAACACACCTATTGGATGCACAAGATTGGATAAAAACCCTAATTGGACAAGAATAAGCCTTGGGAGGACGAAATGGACCTAAATGTTCATCCAATGACACACACACACACCTTTTGGATGCACATGATTGGTTAAAAACCCTAATTGGACAAGAATAAGCCTAGGGATGACGAAAATGACGTAAATGTCCATCCAATGACACAAATGAACTTATTGGATGCACAAGATTGGTTAAAAACCCTAATTGGACAAGAATAAGCCTAAGGAAGACGAAAATGACCTAAATGTTCATCCAATGACATAAATGCACTTATTGGATGCACAAGATTGGATAGAAATCCTAACTGGACAAGAATAAGCCTTCAGAGGACGAAAACGGCTTAAACGTTCATCCATTGACACTAACACACCTATTGGATGCACAAGATTGGTTAAAAAGCCTAATTGGACAAGAATAAGCCTAGCGAGGACCAAAATGACCTAAATTTTCATTCAATAACACAAATGAACTTATTGGATGCACAAGATTTGTTAAAAACCCTAATTGGACAAGAATAAGCCTAAGGAGGATGAAAATGACCTAAATGTTCATCCAATGACACAAATGAATTTATTGGATGCACAAGATTGGTTAAAAACCCTAATTGGACAAGAAGAAGCCTTGGGAGGACGAAAATGCCCTAAATGTACATCCAATGACACAAACACACCTATTGGATGCACAAGATTGGTTAAAAACCCTAATTGGACAAGAATAAGCTTAAGGAAGACGAAAATGACCTAAATGTTCATCCAATGACACAAATGAACTTATTGGATGCACAAGATTTGTTAAAAACCCTAATTGGACAAGAATAAGCCTAAGGATGATGAAAATGACCTAAATGTTCATTCAATGACACAAACACACCTATTGGATGCACAAGATTGGTTAAAAACCCTAATTGGACAAGAATAAGCCTAAGGAAGACGAAAATGACCTAAATGTTCATCCAATGAAACAAATGAACTTATTGGATGCACAAGATTGGATAAAAACCCTAATTGGACAAGAATAAGCCTTGGGAGGACGAAATTGACCTAAATGTTCATCCAATGACACAAACACACCTATTGGATGCACATGATTGGTTAAAAACCCTAATTGGACAAGAATAAGCCGCGGGAGGACGAAATTGACCTAAATGTTCATCCAATGACACAAATGAACTTATTGGATGCACAAGATTGGTTAAAAACCCTAATTGGACATGAATAAGCCTAAGGAGGACGAAATTGACCTCAATGTTCATCCAATGACACAAACACACCTATTGGATGCCCATAATTGGTTAAAAACCCTAATTGGACAAGAATAAGCCTTGGGAGGACGACAAAAACCTAAATGTTCATCCAATGACACAAATGAACTTATTGGATGCACAAGATTGGTTAAAACCCCTAATTGGACAAGAATAAGCTTTGGGAGGACGAAAATGACCTAAATGTTCATCCAATGACACAAAGGAACTTATTGGATGCACAAGATTGGTTAAAAACCCTAATTGGACAAGAATAAGCCTTGGGAGCACGAAAATGACCTAAATGTTAATCAAATGACACGAATTAACTTATTGGATGCACAAGATTGGTTAAAATCCCTTATTGGACAAGAATAAGCCTTGGGAGGACGAAAATGCCCTAAATGTTCATCCAATGACACAAACATACCTATTGTATGCACAAGATTGTTTAAAAACCCTAATTGGACAAGAATAAGCCTAGGGAGGACCAAAATGACCTAAATGTTCATTCAATGACACAAATGAACTTATTGGATGCACAAGATTTGTTAAAAACCCTAATTGGACAAGAATAAGCCAAAGGAGGACGAAAATGACCTAAATGTTCATCCAAAGACATAAACACACCTATTGGATGACCAAGATTGGTTAAAAACCCTAATTGGACAAGAATAAGCCTAAGGAAGATGAAAATGACCTAAATGTTCATCCAATGACATAAATGCACTTATGGGATGCACAAGATTGGATAGAAACCCTAATTGGACAAGAATAAGCCTTCGGAGGACGAAATTGACCTAAATGTTCATCCAATGACACAAACACACCTTTTGGATGCACATGATTGGTTAAAACCCCTAATTGGACAAGAATAAGCCTTGGGAGGACGAAAATGACCTTAATGTTCATCCAATGACACAAATGAACTTATTGGATGCACAAGATTGGTTAAAAACCCTAATTGGACAAGAATAAGCCTTGGGAGGACGACAATGACGTAAATGTTCATCCAATGACACAAATGAAATTATTGGATGCACAAGATTGGTTAAAAACCCTAATTGGACAAGAATAAGCCAAGGGAGGACGAAAAATGCCCTAAATGTTCATCCAATGACACAAACACGCCTATTGGATGCACTAGATTGTTTAAAAACCCTAATTGGACAAGAATAAGCCTAGGGATGACGAAAATGACCTAAATGTTCATCCAATGACACAAATGAACTTATTGGATGCAAAAGATTGGTTAAAAACCCTAATTGGACAAGAATAAGCCTAAGGAGGACGAAATTGACCTAAATGTTCATCCAATGACACAAACACACCTATTGGATGCCCATGATTGGTTAAAAACCCTAATTGGACAAGAATAAGCCTAGGGATGACGAAAATGACGTAAATGTCCATCCAATGACACAAATGAACTTATTGGATGCACAAGATTGGTTAAAAAGCCTAATTGGACAAGAATAAGCGTAAGGAAGACGAAAATGACCTAAATGTTCATCCAATGACACAAATGCACTTATTGGATGCACAAGATTGGATAGAAACCCTAATTGGACAAGAATAAGCCTTCAGAGGACGAAAATGGCCTAAATGTTCATCCAATGACACTAACACACCTATTGGATGCACAAGATTGGTTAAAAACCCTAATTGGACAAGAATAAGCCTAAGGAAGACGAAAATGACCTAAATGTTCATCCAATGACACAAATGAACTTATTGGATGCACAAGATTGGATAAAAACCCTAATTGGACAAGAATAAGCCTTGGGAGGACGAAATGGACCTAAATGTTCATCCAATGACACAAACACACCTTTTTGATGCACATGATTGGTTAAAAACCCTAATTGGACAAGAATAAGCCTAGGGATGACGAAAATGACGTAAATGTCCATACAATGACACAAATGAACTTATTGGATGCACAAGATTGGTTAAAAACCCTAATTGGACAAGAATAAGCCTAAGGAAGACGAAAATGACCTAAATGTTCATCCAATGACATAAATGCACTTATTGGATGCACAAGATTGGATAGAAACCCTAACTGGACAAGAATAAGCCTTCAGAGGACGAAAATGGCTTAAACGTTCATCCATTGACACTAACACACCTATTGGATGCACAAGATTGGTTAAAAAGCCTAATTGGACAAGAATAAGCCTAGCGAGGACCAAAATGACCTAAATTTTCATTCAATAACACAAATGAACTTATTGGATGCACAAGATTTGTTAAAAACTCTAATTGGACAAGAATAAGCCTAAGGAGGATGAAAATGACCTAAATGTTCATCCAATGACACAAATGAATTTATTGGATGCACAAGATTGGTTAAAAACCCTAATTGGACAAGGAGAAGCCTTGGGAGGACGAAAATGCCCTAAATGTTCATCCAATGACACAAACACACCTATTGGATGCACAAGATTGGTTAAAAACCCTAATTGGACAAGAATAAGCTTAAGGAAGACGAAAATGACCTAAATGTTCATCCAATGACACAAATGAACTTATTGGATGCACAAGATTGGTTAAAAACCCTAATTGGACAAGAATAAGCCTAAGGAGGACGAAAATGACCTAAATGTTCATTCAATGACACTAACACACCTATTGGATGCACAAGATTGGTTAAAAACGGAATTGGAAAAGAATAAGCCTAAGGAAGACGAAAATGACCTAAATGATCATCCAATGACACAAATGAACTTATTGGATGCACAAGATTGGATAAAAACCCTAATTGGACAAGAATAAGCCTTGGGAGGACGAAATTGACCTAAATGTTCATCCAATGACACAAACACACCTATTGGATGCACAAGATTGGTTAAAAACCCTAATTGGACAAGAATAAGCCTAGGGAGGACGAAATTGACCTAAATGTTCATCCAATGACACAAATGAACTTATTGGATGCACAAGATTGCTTAAAAACCCTAATTAGACAAGAATAAGCCTAGGGAGGACGAAAATGACCTAAATGTTCATCCAATGACACAAATACATCTATTGGATACACAAGATTAGTTAGAAACCCTAATTGGACAAGAATAATCCTAGGGAGGACGAAAATGACCTAAATGTTCATCCAATGACACAAACACACCTATTGGATGCACAAGATTGGTTAAAAACCCTAATTGGACAAGAATAAGCCTAGGGAGGACGAAAATGACGTAAATGTTCATCCAATGACACAAATGAACTTATTGGATGCACAAGATTGGTTAGAAACCCTAATTGGACAAGAATAAGCCTAGGGAGGACGAAAATGACCTAAATGTTCATCCAATGACACAAACACACCTATTGGATGCACAAGATTGCTTAAAACCCTAATTGGACAAGAATAAGACTAGGGAAGACGAAAATGACCTAAATGTTCATCCAATGACACAAATGAACTTATTGGATGCACAAGATTGGTTAAAAACCCTAATTGGACAAGAATAAGCCTAAGGAGGACGAAAATGACCTAAATGTTCATCCAATGACACAAACATACCTATTGGATGCACAAGATTGGTTAAAAACCCTAATTGGGCAAGAATAAGCCTAGGGTGGACGGAAATGACCTAAATGTTCATCCAATGACACAAACACACCTATAGGAAGCACAAGATTGGTTAAAAACCCTAATTGGACATGATTAACCCTAGGGAGGACGAAAATGACCTAAATGTTCACCCAATGACACAAAAGAACTTATTGGATGCACAAGATTGGTTAAAAACCCTAATTGGACAAGAATAAGCCTAAGGAGGACGAAAATGACCTAAATGTTAATCGAATGACACAAACACACCTAGAGGATGCACAATATTGGTTAAAAACCCTAATTGGACAAGAATAAGCCTTAGGAGGACGAAAATGACCTAAATGTACATCCAATGACGCCAACACACCTATTGGATGCACAAGATTGTTTAAAAACCCTAATTGGACATGATTAACCCTAGGGAGGACGAAAATGACCTAAATGTTCACCCAATGACACAAATGAACTTATTGGATGCACAAGATTGGTTAAAAACCCTAATTGGACAAGAATAAGACTAGGGAGGTCAAAAATGCCCTAAATGTTAATCCAATGATACAAACACACCTATTGGATGCACATGATTGGTTAAAAACCCTAATTGGACAAGAATAAGCCTAGGGAGGACGAAAATGACCTAAATGTTCACCCAATGACACAAATGAACTTATTGGATGCACAAGATTTGCTAAAAACCCTAATTGGACAAGAATATGCCTTGGGTGGACGAAAATGACCTAAATGTTCATCCAATGACACAAATGAACTTATTGGATGCACAAGATTTGTTAAAAACCCTAATTGGACAAGAATAAGCCTTGGGAGGACGAAAATGACCTAAATGTTCATCCAATGACACAAATGAACTTATTGGATGCACAAGATTGGTTAAAAACCCTAATTGGACAAGAATAAGCCTTGGGAGGACGACAATGACGTAAATGTTCATCCAATGACACAAATGAAATTATTGGATGCACAAGATTGGTTAAAAACCCTAATTGGACAAGAATAAGCCAAGGGAGGACGAAAATGCCCTAAATGTTCATCCAATGACACAAACACGCCTATTGGATGCACTAGATTGTTTAAAAACCCTAATTGGACAAGAATAAGCCTAGGGATGACGAAAATGACCTAAATGTTCATCCAATGACACAAATGAACTTATTGGATGCACAAGATTGGTTAAAAACCCTAATTGGACAAGAATAAGCCTAAGGAGGACGAAATTGACCTAAATGTTCATCCAATGACACAAACACACCTATTGGATGCCCATGATTGGTTAAAAACCCTAATTGGACAAGAATAAGCCTAGGGATGACGAAAATGACGTAAATGTCCATCCAATGACACAAATGAACTTATTGGATGCACAAGATTGGTTAAAAAGCCTAATTGGACAAGAATAAGCGTAAGGAAGACGAAAATGACCTAAATGTTCATCCAATGACACAAATGCACTTATTGGATGCACAAGATTGGATAGAAACCCTAGTTGGACAAGAATAAGCCTTCAGAGGACGAAAATGGCCTAAATGTTCATCCAATGACACTAACACACCTATTGGATGCACAAGATTGGTTAAAAACCCTAATTGGACAAGAATAAGCCTAAGGAAGACGAAAATGACCTAAATGTTCATCCAATGACACAAATGAACTTATTGGATGCACAAGATTGGATAAAAACCCTAATTGGACAAGAATAAGCTTTGGGAGGACGAAATGGACCTAAATGTTCATCCAATGACACAAACACACCTTTTGGATGCACATGATTGGTTAAAAACCCTAATTGGACAAGAATAAGCCTAGGGATGACGAAAATGACGTAAATGTCCATCCAATGACACAAATGAACTTATTGGATGCACAAGATTGGTTAAAAACCCTAATTGGACAAGAATAAGCCTAAGGAAGACGAAAATGACCTAAATGTTCATCCAATGACATAAATGCACTTATTGGATGCACAAGATTGGATAGAAACCCTAACTGGACAAGAATAAGCCTTCAGAGGACGAAAACGGCTTAAACGTTCATCCATTGACACTAACACACCTATTGGATGCACAAGATTGGTTAAAAAGCCTAATTGGACAAGAATAAGCCTAGCGAGGATGAAAATGACCTAAATGTTCATCCAATGACACAAATGAATTTATTGGATGCACAAGATTGGTTAAAAACCCTAATTGGACAAGAAGAAGCCTTGGGAGGACGAAAATGCCCTAAATGTTCATCCAATGACACAAACACACCTATTGGATGCACAAGATTGGTTAAAAACCCTAATTGGACAAGAATAAGCTTAAGGAAGACGAAAATGACCTAAATGTTCATCCAATGACACAAATGAACTTATTGGATGCACAAGATTGGTTAAAAACCCTAATTGGACATGAATAAGCCTAAGGAGGACGAAAATGACCTAAATGTTCATTCAATGACACTAACACACCTATTGGATGCACAAGATTGGTTAAAAACGGAATTGGAAAAGAATAAGCCTAAGGAAGACGAAAATGACCTAAATGATCATCCAATGACACAAATGAACTTATTGGATGCACAAGATTGGATAAAAACCCTAATTGGACAAGAATAAGCCTTGGGAGGACGAAATTGACCTAAATGTTCATCCAATGACACAAACACACCTATTGGATGCACAAGATTGGTTAAAAACCCTAATTGGACAAGAATAAGCCTTGGGAGCACGAAAATGACCTAAACATCCATCCAATAACACAAATTAGCTTATTGGATGCACAAGATTGGTTAAAATCTCTAATTGGACAAGAATACGCCTTGGGAGGACGAAAATGCCCTAAATGTTCATCCAATGACACAAACACACCTATTGGATGCACAAGATTGTTTAAAAACCATAATTGGACAAGAATAAGCCATTGTAGGACGAAAATGCCCTAAATGTTCATCCAATGACACAAACACACCTATTGGATGCACAAGATTGTTTAAAAACCCTAATTGGACAAGAATAAGCCTAGGGATGAATAAAATGATCTAAATGTTCATCCAATGACACTAACATACCTATTGGATGCACAAGATTGGTTAAAAACCCTAATTAGACAAGAATAAGCCTAGGGAGGACGAAAATGACGTAAATGTTAATTTAATGACACAAACACACCTATTGGATGCACAAGATTGGTTAAAAACCCTAATTGGACAAGAATAAGCCAAGGGAGGACAAAAATGCCCTAAATGACAATCCAATGACACAAACACACCTATTGGATGCACAAAATTGGTTAAAAACCCTAATTGGAAAAGAATAAGCCTTGGGAGGACGAAAATGACCTCAATATTCATCCAATGACACAAATTAACTTATTGGATGCACAAGATTGGTTAAAAACCCTAATTGAACAAGAATAAGCCTTGGGAGGATGAAAATGGCCTAAATTTTCATCCAATGACACAAACACACCTATTGGATGCACAAGATTGTTTAAAAACCCTAATTGGACAAGAATAAGTCTAGGGAGGACAAAAATGACCTAAATGTTCATTCAATGACAAAAATGTACTTATTGAATGCACAAGATTGATTAAAAACATAATTGGACAAGAATAAGCCTTGGGAGGACGAAAATGACCTAAATGTTTATCCAATGACATAAACACACCTATTGGATGACCAAGATTGGTTAAAAACCATAATTGGACAAGAATAGGCCTAAGGAAGACGAACATGACCTAAATGTTCATCCAATGAGACAAATGAACTTATTGGATGCACAAGATTGGTTAAAAACCCTAATTGCACAAGAATAAGCCTAAGGAGGACGAAATTGACCTAAACGTTCATCCAATGACACAAACACACCTATCGGACGCCCATGATTGGTTAAAAACCCTAATTGGACAAGAATATGCCTAGGGATGACGAAAATGACCTAAATGTCCATCTAATGACACCAATGAACTTATTGGATGCACAATATTGGTTAAAAACCCTAATTGGACAAGAATAAGCCTAAGGAAGACGAAAATGACCTAAATGTTCATCCAATGACAAAATGCACTTATTGGATGCACAAGATTGGATAGAAACCCAAATTGGACAAGAATAAGCCTTCGGAGGACGAAATTGACCTAAATGTTCATCCAATGACACAAACACACCTTTTGGATGCACATGATTGGTTCAAAACCTTAATTGGACAAGAATAAGTCTTGGGAGGACGAATATGCCCTAAACGTTCATCCGATGACACAAACACACCTATTGGATGCATAAGATTGTTTAAAAACCCTAATTGGACAAGAATAAGCCTAGCGAGGACCAAAATGACCTAAATTTTCATTCAATAACACAAATGAACTTATTGGATGCACAAGATTTGTTAAAAACCCTAATTGGAAAAGAATAAGCCTAAGGAGGATGAAAATGACCTAATTGTTCATCCAATGACACAAATGAACTTATTGGATGCACAAGATTGGTTAAAAACCCTAATTGCACAAGAATAAGCCTAAGGAGGACGAAATTGACCTAAACGTTCATCCAATGACACAAACACACCTATCGGACGCCCATGATTGGTTAAAAACCCTAATTGGACAAGAATATGCCTAGGGATGACGAAAATGACCTAAATGTCCATCTAATGACACCAATGAACTTATTGGATGCACAATATTGGTTAAAAACCCTAATTGGACAAGAATAAGCCTAAGGAAGACGAAAATGACCTAAATGTTCATCCAATGACAAAAAGCACTTATTGGATGCACAAGATTGGATAGAAACCCAAATTGGACAAGAATAAGCCTTCGGAGGACGAAAATGACCTAAATATTCATTCAATGACACTAACACACCTATTGGATGCACAAGTTTGGTTAAAAACCCTAATTGGACAAGAATAAGCCTTGGTAGGACGAAAATGCCCTAAATGTTCATCCAATGACACAAACACACCTATTGGATGCACAAGATTGTTTAAAAACCCTAATTGGACAAGAATAAGCCTAGGGATGAATAAAATGCCCTAAATGTTCATCCAATGACACAAACACACCTATTGGATGCACAAGATTGTTTAAAAACCCTAATTGGACAAGAATAAGCATAGGGTTGACGAAAATGACTTAAATGTTCATCCAATGACACAAATGAACTTCTTGGATGCACAAGATTGGTTAAAATCCGTAATTGGACTAGAATAAGCCTAAGGAGGACGAAAATAGCCTAAATGTTCATCCAATGACACTAACTCACCTATTGGATGCACAAGATTGGTTAAAACCCCTAATTGGACAAGAATAAGCCTAAGGAAGACGAAAATGACCTAAATGTTCATCCAATGACACCAATGAACTTATTGGATGCACAAAATTGGATAAAAACCCTAATTGGACAAGAATAAGCCTTGGGAGGACGAAATGGACCTAAATGTTCATCCAATGACACAAACACACCTTTTGGATGCACATGATTGGTTAAAAACCCTAATTGGACAAGAATAAGCCTAGGGAGGACGATATTGACCTAAATGTTTATCCAATGACACAAATGAACTTATTGGATGCACAAGATTGGTTAAAAACCCTAATTGGACAAGAATAAGCTTTGGGAGGACGAAAATGACCTAAATGTTCATCCAATGACACAAATGAACTTATTGGATGCACAAGATTGGTTAAAAACCCTAATTGGAAAAGAATAAGCCTTGGGAGGACGAAAATGCCATAAATGTTCAACCAATGACACAAACACATCTATTGGATGCACAAGATTGTTCAAAAACCCTAATTGGACAAGAATAAGCCTAGGGATGACGAAAATGACCTAAATGTTCATCCCATGACACAAATGAACTTATTGGATGCACATTATTGGTTAAAAACCCTAATTGGACAAGAATAAGCCTAAGGAGGACGAAAATGACCTAAATGTTCATCCAATGACACTAACATACCTATTGGATGCACAAGATTGGTTAAAAACCCTAATTGGACATGAATAAGCCTAGGGAGGACGAAAATGACCTAAATGTTAATCTAATGACACAAACACACCTATTGGATGCACAAGAATTGTTAGAAACACTAATTGGACAAGAATAAGCCAAGGGAGGACGAAAATGCCCTAAATGAGAATCCAATGACACAAACACACCTATTGGATGCACAAGATTGGTTAAAAACCCTAATTGGACAAGAATAAAGCTAAGGAGGACGAAAATAACCTAAATGTTCATCCAATGACACCAATACACCTATTGGATGCACAAGATTGGTTAAAAACCCTAATTGGACAAGAATAAGCCTTGGGAGGACGAAAATGACCTAAATGTTCATCCAATGACACAAAGGAACTTATTGGATGAACAAGATTGGTTAAAAACCCTAATTGGGCAAGAATAAGCCTAGGGAGGACGAAAATAACCTAAACGTTTATCCGATGACACAAATACACCTATTGGATGCACATGATTGGTTAAAAACCCTAATTGGACAAGAATAAGCCTACGGAGGACGAAATTGACCTAAACGTTCATCCGATGACACAAATACACCTATTGGATGCACAAGATTGTTTAAAAACCGTAATTGGACAAGAATAAGCCTAGCGAGGACCAAAATGACCTACATTTTCATTCAATAACACAAATGAACTTATTGGATGCACAAGATTTGTTAAAAACCCTAATTGGACAAGAATAAGCCTAAGGAAGATGAAAATGACCTAAATGTTCATCCAATGACATAAATGCACTTATGGGATGCACAAGATTGGATAGAAACCCTAATTGGACAAGAATAAGCCTTCGGAGGACGAAATTGACCTAAATGTTCATCCAATGACACAAACACACCTTTTGGATGCACATGATTGGTTAAAAACCCTAATTGGACAAGAATAAGCCTTGGGAGGACGACAATGACGTAAATGTTCATCCAATGACACAAATGAAATTATTGGATGCACAAGATTGGTTAAAAACCCTAATTGGACAAGAATAAGCCAAGGGAGGACGAAAATGCCCTAAATGTTCATCCAATGACACAAACACGCCTATTGGATGCACTAGATTGTTTAAAAACCCTAATTGGACAAGAATAAGCCTAGGGATGACGAAAATGACCTAAATGTTCATCCAATGACACAAATGAACTTATTGGATGCACAAGATTGGTTAAAAACCCTAATTGGACAAGAATAAGCCTATGGAGGACGAAATTGACCTAAATGTTCATCCAATGACACAAACACACCTATTGGATGCCCATGATTGGTTAAAAACCCTAATTGGACAAGAATAAGCCTAGGGATGACGAAAATGACGTAAATGTCCATCCAATGACACAAATGAACTTATTGGATGCACAAGATTGGTTAAAAAGCCTAATTGGACAAGAATAAGCGTAAGGAAGACGAAAATGACCTAAATGTTCATCCAATGACACAAATTCACTTATTGGATGCACAAGATTGAATAGAAACCCTAATTTGACAAGAATAAGCCTTCAGAGGACGAAAATGGCCTAAATGTTCATCCAATGACACTAACACACCTATTGGATGCACAAGATTGGTTAAAAACCCTAATTGGACAAGAATAAGCCTAAGGAAGACGAAAATGACCTAAATGTTCATCCAATGACACAAATGAACTTATTGGATGCACAAGATTGGATAAAAACCCTAATTGGACAAGAATAAGCCTTGGGAGGACGAAATGGACCTAAATGTTCATCCAATGACACACACACACCTTTTGGATGCACATGATTGGTTAAAAACCCTAATTGGACAAGAATAAGCCTAGGGATGACGAAAATGACGTAAATGTCCATCCAATGACACAAATGAACTTATTGGATGCACAAGATTGGTTAAAAACCCTAATTGGACAAGAATAAGCCTAAGGAAGACGAAAATGACCTAAATGTTCATCCAATGACATAAATGCACTTATTGGATGCACAAGATTGGATAGAAACCCTAACTGGACAAGAATAAGCCTTCAGAGGACGAAAACGGCTTAAACGTTCATCCATTGACACTAACACACCTATTGGATGCACAAGATTGGTTAAAAAGCCTAATTGGTCAAGAATAAGCCTAGCGAGGATGAAAATGACCTAAATGTTCATCCAATGACACAAATGAATTTATTGGATGCACAAGATTGGTTAAAAACCCTAATTGGACAAGAAGAAGCCTTGGGAGGACGAAAATGCCCTAAATGTTCATCCAATGACACAAACACACCTATTGGATGCACAAGATTGGTTAAAAACCCTAATTGGACAAGAATAAGCTTAAGGAAGACGAAAATGACCTAAATGTTCATCCAATGACACAAATGAACTTATTGGATGCACAAGATTGGTTAAAAACCCTAATTGGACAAGAATAAGCCTAAGGAGGACGAAAATGACCTAAATGTTCATTCAATGACACTAACACACCTATTGGATGCACAAGATTGGTTAAAAACGGAATTGGAAAAGAATAAGCCTAAGGAAGACGAAAATGACCTAAATGATCATCCAATGACACAAATGAACTTATTGGATGCACAAGATTGGATAAAAACCCTAATTGGACAAGAATAAGCCTTGGGAGGACGAAATTGACCTAAATGTTCATCCAATGACACAAACACACCTATTGGATGCACAAGATTGGTTAAAAACCCTAATTGGACAAGAATAAGCCTTGGGAGCACGAAAATGACCTAAACATCCATCCAATAACACAAATTAGCTTATTGGATGCACAAGATTGGTTAAAATCTCTAATTGGACAAGAATACGCCTTGGGAGGACGAAAATGCCCTAAATGTTCATCCAATGACACAAACACACCTATTGGATGCACAAGATTGTTTAAAAACCATAATTGGACAAGAATAAGCCATTGTAGGACGAAAATGCCCTAAATGTTCATCCAATGACACAAACACACCTATTGGATGCACAAGATTGTTTAAAAACCCTAATTGGACAAGAATAAGCCTAGGGATGAATAAAATGACCTAAATGTTCATCCAATGACACTAACATACCTATTGGATGCACAAGATTGGTTAAAAACCCTAATTAGACAAGAATAAGCCTAGGGAGGACGAAAATGACCTAAATGTTAATTTAATGACACAAACACACCTATTGGATGCACAAGATTGGTTAAAAACCCTAATTGGACAAGAATAAGCCAAGGGAGGACAAAAATGCCCTAAATGATAATCCAATGACACAAACACACCTATTGGATGCACAAGATTGGTTAAAACCCCTAATTGGACAAGATTAAGCCTAGGGAGGACAAAAATGACCTAAATGTTAATCCAATGACACAAACACACCTATTGGATGCACAAGATTGGTTAAAAACCCTAATTGGACAAGAATAAGGCTAGGGAGGACGAAAATGACCTAAATGTTCATCCAATGACACAAATGAACTTATTGGATGCACAAGATTGGTTAAAAACCCTAATTGGACAAGAATAAGCCTAGGGAGGACAAAAATGACCTAAATGTTCATCCAACGACACAAATGAACTTATTGGATGCACAAGATTGGTTAAAAACCCTAATTGGACAAGAATATGCCTAGGGAGGACGAAAATGACCTAAATGTTCATCCAATGACACAAATGAACTTATTGGATGCACAAGATTGGTTAAAAACCCTAATTGGACAAGAATAAGACTAGGGAGGACGAAAATGTCCTAAATGTTCATCCAATGACACAAACACACCTATTGGATGCACAAGATTGGTTAAAAACCCTAATTGGACAAGAATAAGCCTAGGGAGGACGAAAATGACCTAAATGTTCATCCAATGACACAAACACACCTATTGGATGCACTAGATTGGTTAAAAACCCTAATTGGACAAGAATAAGCCTAGGGAGGACGAAAATGACCTAAATGTTCATCCAATGACACAAACACACCTATTGGATGCACAAGATTGGTTAAAAACACTAATTGGACAAGAATAAGCCAAGGGAGGACGAAAATGCCCTAAATGATAATCCAATGACACAAACACACCTATTGGATGCACAAGATTGTTTAAAAACCCTAATTGGACAAGAATAAGCCTAGGGAGGACGAAAATGACCTAAATGTTCATCCAATGACACAAATGAACTTATTGGATGCACAAGATTGGTTAAAAACCCTAATTGGACAAGAATAAGCCTAAGGAAGACGAAAATGACCTAAATGTTCATCCAATGACACAAATGCACTTATTGGATGCACAAGATTGGATAGAAACCCTAACTGGACAAGAATAAGCCTTCAGAGGACGAAAACGGCTTAAACGTTCATCCATTGACACTAACACACCTATTGGATGCACAAGATTGGTTAAAAAGCCTAATTGGACAAGAATAAGCCTAGCGAGGACCAAAATGACCTAAATTTTCATTCAATAACACAAATGAACTTATTGGATGCACAAGATTTGTTAAAAACCCTAATTGGACAAGAATAAGCCTAAGGAGGATGAAAATGACCTAAATGTTCATCCAATGACACAAATGAATTTATTGGATGCACAAGATTGGTTAAAAACCCTAATTGGACAAGAAGAAGCCTTGGGAGGAAGAAAATGCCCTAAATGTACATCCAATGACACAAACACACCTATTGGATGCACAAGATTGGTTAAAAACCCTAATTGGACAAGAATAAGCTTAAGGAAGACGAAAATGACCTAAATGTTCATCCAATGACACAAATGAACTTATTGGATGCACAAGATTTGTTAAAAACCCTAATTGGACAAGAATAAGCCTAAGGATGATGAAAATGACCTAAATGTTCATTCAATGAGACAAACACACCTATTGGATGCACAAGATTGGTTAAAAACCCTAATTGGACAAGAATAAGCCTAAGGAAGACGAAAATGACCTAAATGTTCATCCAATGAAACAAATGAACTTATTGGATGCACAAGATTGGATAAAAACCCTAATTGGACAAGAATAAGCCTTGGGAGGACGAAATTGACCTAAATGTTCATCCAATGACACAAACACACCTATTGGATGCACATGATTGGTTAAAAACCCTAATTGGACAAGAATAAGCCGCGGGAGGACGAAATTGACCTAAATGTTCATCCAATGACACAAATGAACTTATTGGATGCACAAGATTGGTTAAAAACCCTAATTGGACAAGAATAAGCCTAAGGAGGACGAAATTGACCTCAATGTTCATCCAATGACACAAACACACCTATTGGATGCCCATAATTGGTTAAAAACCCTAATTGGACAAGAATAAGCCTTGGGAGGACGACAAACACCTAAATGTTCATCCAATGACACAAATGAACTTATTGGATGCACAAGATTGGTTAAAACCCCTAATTGGACAAGAATAAGCTTTGGGAGGACGAAAATGACCTAAATGTTCATCCAATGACACAAAGGAACTTATTGGATGCACAAGATTGGTTAAAAACCCTAATTGGACAAGAATAAGCCTTGGGAGCACGAAAATGACCTAAATGTTAATCAAATGACACGAATTAACTTATTGGATGCACAAGATTGGTTAAAATCTCTAATTGGACAAGAATAAGCCTTGGGAGGACGAAAATGCCCTAAATGTTCATCCAATGACACAAACATACCTATTGTATGCACAAGATTGTTTAAAAACCCTAATTGGACAAGAATAAGCCTAGGGAGGACCAAAATGACCTAAATGTTCATTCAATGACACAAATGAACTTATTGGATGCACAAGATTTGTTAAAAACCCTAATTGGACAAGAATAAGCCAAAGGAGGACGAAAATGACCTAAATGTTCATCCAAAGACATAAACACACCTATTGGATGACCAAGATTGGTTAAAAACCCTAATTGGACAAGAATAAGCCTAAGGAAGATGAAAATGACCTAAATGTTCAGCCAATGACATAAATGCACTTATGGGATGCACAAGATTGGATAGAAACCCTAATTGGACAAGAATAAGCCTTCGGAGGACGAAATTGACCTAAATGTTCATCCAATGACACAAACACACCTTTTGGATGCACATGATTGGTTAAACCCTAATTGGACAAGAATAAGCCTTGGGAGGACGAAAATGACCTAAATGTTCATCCAATGACACAAATGAACTTATTGGATGCACAAGATTGGTTAAAAACCCTAATTGGACAAGAATAAGCCTTGGGAGGACGACAATGACGTAAATGTTCATCCAATGACACAAATGAAATTATTGGATGCACAAGATTGGTTAAAAACCCTAATTGGACAAGAATAAGCCAAGGGAGGACGAAAAATGCCCTAAATGTTCATCCAATGACACAAACACGCCTATTGGATGCACTAGATTGTTTAAAAACCCTAATTGGACAAGAATAAGCCTAGGGATGACGAAAATGACCTAAATGTTCATCCAATGACACAAATGAACTTATTGGATGCACAAGATTGGTTAAAAACCCTAATTGGACAAGAATAAGCCTAAGGAGGACAAAATTGACCTAAATGTTCATCCAATGACACAAACACACCTATTGGATGCCCATGATTGGTTAAAAACCCTAATTGGACAAGAATAAGCCTAAGGAAGACGAAAATGACCTAAATGTTCATCCAATGACACAAATGAACTTATTGGATGCACAAGATTGGATAAAAACCCTAATTGGACAAGAATAAGCTTTGGGAGGACGAAATGGACCTAAATGTTCATCCAATGACACAAACACACCTTTTGGATGCACATGATTAGTTAAAAACCCTAATTGGACAAGAATAAGCCTAGGGATGACGAAAATGACGTAAATGTCCATCCAATGACACAAATGAACTTATTGGATGCACAAGATTGGTTAAAAACCCTAATTGGACAAGAATAAGCCTAAGGAAGACGAAAATGACCTAAATGTTCATCCAATGACATAAATGCACTTATTGGATGCACAAGATTGGATAGAAACCCTAACTGGACAAGAATAAGCCTTCAGAGGACGAAAACGGCTTAAACGTTCATCCATTGACACTAACACACCTATTGGATGCACAAGATTGGTTAAAAAGCCTAATTGGTCAAGAATAAGCCTAGCGAGGATGAAAATGACCTAAATGTTCATCCAATGACACAAATGAATTTATTGGATGCACAAGATTGGTTAAAATCCCTAATTGGACAAGAAGAAGCCTTGGGAGGACGAAAATGCCCTAAATGTTCATCCAATGACACAAACACACCTATTGGATGCACAAGATTGGTTAAAAACCCTAATTGGACAAGAATAAGCTTAAGGAAGACGAAAATGACCTAAATGTTCATCCAATGACACAAATGAACTTATTGGATGCACAAGATTGGTTAAAAACCCTAATTGGACAAGAATAAGCCTAAGGAGGACGAAAATGACCTAAATGTTCATTCAATGACACTAACACACCTATTGGATGCACAAGATTGGTTAAAAACGGAATTGGAAAAGAATAAGCCTAAGGAAGACGAAAATGACCTAAATGATCATCCAATGACACAAATGAACTTATTGGATGCACAAGATTGGATAAAAACCCTAATTGGACAAGAATAAGCCTTGGGAGGACGAAATTGACCTAAATGTTCATCCAATGACACAAACACACCTACTGGATGCACAAGATTGGTTAAAAACCCTAATTGGACAAGAATAAGCCTTGGGAGCACGAAAATGACCTAAACATCCATCCAATAACACAAATTAGCTTATTGGATGCACAAGATTGGTTAAAATCTCTAATTGGACAAGAATACGCCTTGGGAGGACGAAAATGCCCTAAATGTTCATCCAATGACACAAACACACCTATTGGATGCACAAGATTGTTTAAAAACCATAATTGGACAAGAATAAGCCATTGTAGGACGAAAATGCCCTAAATGTTCATCCAATGACACGAACACACCTATTGGATGCACAAGATTGTTTAAAAACCCTAATTGGACAAGAATAAGCCTAGGGATGAATAAAATGACCTAAATGTTCATCCAATGACACTAACATACCTATTGGATGCACAAGATTGGTTAAAAACCCTAATTAGACAAGAATAAGCCTAGGGAGGACGAAAATGACGTAAATGTTAATTTAATGACACAAACACACCTATTGGATGCACAAGATTGGTTAAAAACCCTAATTGGACAAGAATAAGCCAAGGGAGGACAAAAATGCCCTAAATGACAATCCAATGACACAAACACACCTATTGGATGCACAAGATTGGTTAAAAACCCTAATTGGACAAGAATAAGCCAAGGGAGGACGAAAATGCTCTAAATGATAATCCAAGGACACAAACACACCTATTAGATGCACAAAATTGGTCAAAAACCCTAATTGGACAAGAATAAGCCTTGGGAGGACGAAAATGACCTAAATATTCATCCAATGACACAAATTAACTTATTGGATGCACAAGATTGGTTAAAAACCCTAATTGAACAAGAATAAGCCTTGGGAGGATGAAAATGGCCTAAATTTTCATCCAATGACACAAACACACCTATTGGATGCACAAGATTGTTTAAAAACCCTAATTGGACAAGAATAAGTCTAGGGAGGACAAAAATGACCTAAATGTTCATTCAATGACAAAAATGTACTTATTGAATGCACAATATTGATTAAAAACATAATTGGACAAGAATAAGCCTTGGGAGGATGAAAATGACCTAAATGTTTATCCAATGACATAAACACACCTATTGGATGACCAAGATTGGTTAAAAACCATAATTGGACAAGAATAGGCCTAAGGAAGACGAACATGACCTAAATGTTCATCCAATGACACAAATGAACTTATTGGATGCACAAGATTGGTTAAAAACCCTAATTGCACAAGAATAAGCCTAAGGAGGACGAAATTGACCTAAACGTTCATCCAATGACACAAACACACCTATCGGACGCCCATGATTGGTTAAAAACCCTAATTGGACAAGAATATGCCTAGGGATGACGAAAATGACCTAAATGTCCATCTAATGACACCGATGAACTTATTGGATGCACAATATTGGTTAAAAACCCTAATTGGACAAGAATAAGCCTAAGGAAGACGAAAATGACCTAAATGTTCATCCAATGACAAAATGCACTTATTGGATGCACAAGATTGGATAGAAACCCAAATTGGACAACAATAAGCCTTCGGAGGACGAAATTGACCTAAATGTTCATCCAATGACACAAACACACCTTTTGGATGCACATGATTGGTTCAAAACCTTAATTGGACAAGAATAAGTCTTGGGAGGACGAAAATGCCCTAAACGTTCATCCGATGACACAAACACACCTATTGGATGCATAAGATTGTTTAAAAACCCTAATTGGACAAGAATAAGCCTAGCGAGGACCAAAATGACCTAAATTTTCATTCAATAACACAAATGAACTTATTGGATGCACAAGATTTGTTAAAAACCCTAATTGGAAAAGAATAAGCCTAAGGAGGATGAAAATGACCTAAATGTTCATCCAATGACACAAATGAACTTATTGGATGCACAAGATTGGTTAAAAACCCTAATTGGATAAGAATAAGCCTAAGGAGGACGAAAATGACCTAAATATTCATTCAATGACACTAACACACCTATTGGATGCACAAGTTTGGTTAAAAACCCTAATTGGACAAGAATAAGCCTTGGTAGGACGAAAATGCCCTAAATGTTCATCCAATGACACAAACACACCTATTGGATGCACAAGATTGTTTAAAAACCCTAATTGGACAAGAATAAGCCTAGGGATGAATAAAATGCCCTAAATGTTCATCCAATGACACAAACACACCTTTTGGATGCACATGATTGGTTAAAAACCCTAATTGGACAAGAATAAGCCTTGGGAGGAAGAAAATGACCTAAATGTTCATCCAATGACAAAAATGAACTTATTGGATGCACAAGATTGGTTAAAAACCCTAATTGGAGAAGAATTAGCCTTGGGAGGTCGAAATGCCCTAAATGTTCATCCAATGACACAAACACACCTATTGGATGCACAAGATTGTTTAAAAACCCTAATTGGACAAGAATAAGCATAGGGTTGACGAAAATGACTTAAATGTTCATCCAATGACACAAATGAACTTCTTGGATGCACAAGATTGGTTAAAATCCGTAATTGGACTAGAATAAGCCTAAGGAGGACGAAAATAGCCTAAATGTTCATCCAATGACACTAACACACCTATTGGATGCACAAGATTGGTTAAAACCCCTAATTGGACAAGAATAAGCCTAAGGAAGACTAAAATGACCTAAATGTTCATCCAATGACACCAATGAACTTATTGGATGCACAAGATTGGATAAAAACCCTAATTGGACAAGAATAAGCCTTGGGAGGACGAAATGGACCTAAATGTTCATCCAATGACACAAACACACCTTTTGGATGCACATGATTGGTTAAAAACCCTAATTGGACAAGAATAAGCCTAGGGAGGACGATATTGACCTAAATGTTTATCCAATGACACAAATGAACTTATTGGATGCACAAGATTGGTTAAAAACCCTAATTGGACAAGAATAAGCTTTGGGAGGACGAAAATGACCTAAATGTTCATCCAATGACACAAATGAACTTATTGGATGCACAAGATTGGTTAAAAACCCTAATTGGAGAAGAATAAGCCTTGGGACGACGAAAATGCCATAAATGTTCAACCAATGACACAAACACATCTATTGGATGCACAAGATTGTTCAAAAACCCTAATTGGACAAGAATAAGCCTAGGGATGACGAAAATGACCTAAATGTTCATCCCATGACACAAATGAACTTATTGGATGCACAATATTGGTTAAAAACCCTAATTGGACAAGAATAAGCCTAAGGAGGACGAAAATGACCTAAATGTTCATCCAATGACACTAACATACCTATTGGATGCACAAGATTGGTTAAAAACCCTAATTGGACAAGAATAAGCCTAGGGAGGACGAAAATGACCTAAATGTTAATCTAATGACACAAACACACCTATTGGATGCACAAGAATTGTTAGAAACACTAATTGGACAAGAATAAGCCAAGGGAGGACGAAAATGCCCTAAATGAGAATCCAATGACACAAACACACCTATTGGATGCACAAGATTGGTTAAAAACCCTAATTGGACAAGAATAAAGCTAAGGAGGAAGAAAATAACCTAAATGTTCATCCAATGACACAAATACACCTATTGGATGCACAAGATTGGTTAAAAACCCTAATTGGACAAGAATAAGCCTTGGGAGGACGAAAATGACCTAAATGTTCATCCAATGACACAAAGGAACTTATTGGATGAACAAGATTGGTTAAAAACCCTAATTGGGCAAGAATAAGCCTAGGGAGGACGAAAATAACCTAAACGTTTATCCGATGACACAAATACACCTATTGGATGCACATGATTGGTTAAAAACCCTAATTGGACAAGAATAAGCCTACGGAGGACGAAATTGACCTAAACGTTCATCCAATGACACAAATACACGTATTGGATGCACAAGATTGTTTAAAAACCGTAATTGGACAAGAATAAGCCTAGCGAGGACCAAAATGACCTAAATTTTCATTCAATAACACAAATGAACTTATTGGATGCACAAGATTTGTTAAAAACCCTAATTGGACAAGAATAAGCCTAAGGATGATGAAAATGACCTAAATGTTCATTCAATGACACAAACACACCTATTGGATGCACAAGATTGGTTAAAAACCCTAATTGGACAAGAATAAGCCTAAGGAAGACGAAAATGACCTAAATGTTCATCTAATGAAACCAATGAACTTATTGGATGCACAAGATTGGATAAAAACCCTAATTGGACAAGAATAAGCCTTGGGAGGACGAAATTGACCTTAATGTTCATCCAATGACACAAACACACCTATTGGATGCACATGATTGGTTAAAAACCCTAATTGGACAAGAATAAGCCGCGGGAGGACGAAATTGACCTAAATGTTCATCCAATGACACAAATGAACTTATTGGATGCACAAGATTGGTTAAAAACCCTAATTGGACAAGAATAAGCCTAAGGAGGACGAAATTGACCTCAATGTTCATCCAATGACACAAACACACCTATTGGATGCCCATAATTGGTTAAAAACCCTAATTGGACAAGAATAAGCCTTGGGAGGACGACAAACACCTAAATGTTCATCCAATGACACAAATGAACTTATTGGATGCACAAGATTGGTTAAAACCCCTAATTGGACAAGAATAAGCCAAGGGAGGACGAAAATGCCCTAAATGTTCATCCAATGACACAAACACACATATTGGATGCACAACATTGTTTAAAAACCCTAATTGGACAAGAATAAGCCTAGGGATGACGAAAAAGACCTAAATGTTCATCCAATGACACTAACATACCTATTGGATGCACAAGATTGGTTAAAAACCCTAATTGGAATAGAATAAGCCTTGGGAGGACGAAAATGACCTAAATGTTTATCCAATGACACAAACACATATATTGGATGCACAACATTGTTTAAAAACTCTAATTGGACAAGAATTAGCCTAGGGATGATGAAAATGACCTAAATGTTCATCCAATGACACAAATGAACTTATTGGATGCACAAGATTGGTTAAAAACCCTAATTGGACAACAATAAGCCTAAGCAGGACGAAATTGACCACAATGTTCATCCAATGACACAAACACACCTATAAGATGCCCATAATTTGTTAAAAACCCTAATTGGACAAGAATAAGCCTAGGGATGACGAAAACTACCTAAATGTCCATCCAATGACACAAATGAACTTATTGGATGCACAAGATTGGTTAAAAACCCTAATTGGACAAGAATAAGCCTTAGGAGCACGAAAACGACCTAAATGTTCATCCAATGACACAAACACACCTATTGGATGCACAAGATTGGTTAAAAACCCTAATTGGACAAGAATAAAGCTAGGGAGGACAAAAATAACCTAAATGTTCATCCAATCACACAAATACACCTATTGAATGCGCATGATTGGTTAAAAACCCTAATTGGACAAGAATAAGCCTAGGGAGGACGAAAATGACCTAAATGTTCATCCAATGAAACAAAGGAACTTATTGGATGCACAAGATTGGTTAAAAACCCTAATTAGACAAGAATAAGTCTAGGGAGGACCAAAATGACCTAAATGTTCATTCAATGACATAAATGAACTTATTGGATGCACAAGATTTGCTAAAAACTCTAATTGGACTAGAATAAGCCTAAGGAGGACAAAAATGACCTAAATATTCATTCAATGACACAAACACATCTATTGGATGCCCAAGATTGGTTAAAAACCCTAATTGGACAAGAATAAGCCTTCGGAGGACGAAATTGACCTAAATGTTCATCCAATGACACAAACACACCTTTTAGATGCACAAGATTGGTTAAAAAGCCTAATTGGACAAGAATAAGCCTTGGGAGCACGAAAATGACCTAAATGTTCATCAAATGACACGAATTAACTTATTGGATGCACAAGATTGGTTAAAATCCCTAATTGGACAAGAATAAGCATTGGGAGGACGAAAATGCCCTAAATGTTCATCCAATGACACAAACATACCTTATGGATGCACAAGATTGTTTAAAAACCCTAATTGGACAAGAATAAGCCAAAGGACGACAAAAATGACCTAAATGTTCATCCAATGACACAAACACACCTATTGGATGCACATGATTGGTGAAAAACCCTAATTGGACAAGAATAAGCCGAGGGAGGACGAAATTGACCTAAATGTTCATCCAATGACACAAATGAACTTATTGGATGCACAAGATTGGTTAAAAACCCTAATTGGACAAGAATAAGCCTAAGGAGGACGAAATTGACCTCAATGTTCATCCAATGACACAAACACACCTATTGGATGCCCATAATTGGTTAAAAACCCTAATTGGACAAGAATAAGCCTTGGGAGGACGACAAACACCTAAATGTTCATCCAATGACACAAATGAACTTATTGGATGCACAAGATTGGTTAAAACCCCTAATTGGACAAGAATAAGCCAAGGGAGGACGAAAATGCCCTAAATGTTCATCCAATGACACAAACACACATATTGGATGCACAACATTGTTTAAAAACCCTAATTGGACAAGAATTAGCCTAGGGATGATGAAAATGACCTAAATGTTCATCCAATGACACAAATGAACTTATTGGATGCACAAGATTGGTTAAAAACCCTAATTGGACAACAATAAGCCGAAGGGGGACGAAATTGACCTCAATGTTCATCCAATGACACAAACACACCTATTGGATGCCCATAATTTGTTAAAAACCCTAATTGGACAAGAATAAGCCTAGGGATGACGAAAATTACTTAAATGTCCATCCAATGACACAAATGAACTTATTGGATGCACAAGATTGGTTAAAAACCCTAATTGGACAAGAATAAGCCCTAGGAGCACGAAAACGACCTAAATGTTCATCCAATGACACAAACACACCTATTGGATGCACAAGATTGGTTAAAAACCCTAATTGGACAAGAATAAGCCTAGGGAGGACGATAATGACCTAAATTGTCATCCAATGAAACAAAGGAACTTATTGGATGCACAAGATTGGTTAAAAACACAAATTGGACAAGAATAAGCCTTGGGAGGACAAAAATGACCTAAATGTTCATCCAATGACACAAATTAACTTATTGGATGCACAAGATTGGTTAAAAACCCTAATTGGACAAGAATAAGCCTTGGGAGGACGAAAATGCCCTAAATGTTCATTCAATGACACAAATGAACTTATTGGATGCACAAGATTTGTTAAAAACTCTAATTGGACAAGAATAAGCCTAAGGAGGACAAAAATGACCTAAATGTTCATCCAATGACACAAACACACCTATTGGATGCACAAGATTGGTTAAAAACCCTAATTGGACAAGAAGATGCCTAAGGAAGACGAAAATGACCTAAATGTTCATCCAATGACACAAATGAACTTATTGGATGCACAAGATTGGTTAAAAACCCTAATTGGACAAGAATTAGCCTAGGGATGACGAAAATGACCTAAATGTTCATCCAATGACACTAACATACCTATTGGATGCACAAGATTGGTTAAAAACCCTAATTGGACAAGAATAAGCCAAGGCGGGACGAAAATGCCCTAAATGATAATCCAATGACACAAACACACCTATTGGATGCACAAGATTGGTTAAAAACCCTAATTGGAAAAGAATAAACCTAGGGAGGACAAAAATGACCTTAATGTTAATCCAATGACACAAACACACCTATTGGATGCACAAGATTGGTTAAAAACCTTTATTGGACAAGAATAAAGCTAGGGAGGACGAAAATAACCTAAATGTTCATCCAATCACACAAATACACCTATTGAATGCGCATGATTTGTTAAAAACCCTAATTGGACAAGAATAAGCCTCGGGAGGACGAAAATTACCTAAATGTTCATCCAATGAAACAAAGGAACTTATTGGATGCACAAGATTGGTTAAAAACCCTAATTGGACAAGAATAAGCCTAAGGAAGAGGAAAATGACCTAAATGTTCATCCAGTTACACAAATGCACTTGTTGGATGCACAAGATTGGATAGAAACCCTAATTGGACAAGAATAAGCCTTCGGAGGACGAAATTGACCTAAATGTTCATCCAATGACACAAACACACCTTTTAGATGCACATGATTGGTTAAAAACCCTAATTGGACAAGAATAAGCCTTGGGAGGACGAAAATGACCTAAATGTTCATCCAATGACACAAATGAACTTATTGGATGCACAAGATTGGTTAAAAACCCTAATTGGACAAGAATAAGCCTTGGGAGGACGACAATGACGTAAATGTTCATCCAATGACACAAATGAAATTATTGGATGCACAAGATTGGTTAAAAACCCTAATTGGACAAGAATAAGCCAAGGGAGGACGAAAAATGCCCTAAATGTTCATCCAATGACACAAACACGCCTATTGGATGCACTAGATTGTTTAAAAACCCTAATTGGACAAGAATAAGCCTAGGGATGACGAAAATGACCTAAATGTTCATCCAATGACACAAATGAACTTATTGGATGCACAAGATTGGTTAAAAACCCTAATTGGACAAGAATAAGCCTAGGGAGGACCAAAATGACCTAAATGTTCATCCAATGACACAAACACACCTATTGGATGCACAAGATTGTATAAAAACCCTAATTCGACAAGAATAAGACTAGGGAGGACGGAAATGACCTAAATGTTCCTACAATGACACAAACACACCTATTGGAGGCATAAGATTGCATAAAAACCCTAATTGGACAAGAATAAGACTAGGGAGGACGAAAATGACCTAAATGTTCATCCAATGACACAAATGAACTTATTGGATGCACAAGATTGGTTAAAAACCCTAATTGGACAAGAATAAGCCTAGGGAGGAAAAACATGACGTAAATGTTCATCCAATGACACAAATGAACTTATTGGATGCACATGATTGGTTAAAAACCCTAATTGGACAAGAATAAGCCTAGGGATGACGAAAATGACCTAAATGTTCGTCCAATGACACAAACACACCTATTGGATGCACAAGATTGCATAAAAACCCTAATTGGACAAGAATAAGACTAGGGAGGACGAAAATGACCTAAATGTTCATCCAACGACACAAACACACCTAAATGTTCGTCCAATGACACAGACACACCTATTGGATGCACAAGATTGCATAAAATCCCTAATTGGACAAGAATAAGACTAGGGAGGACGAAAATGACCTAAATGTTCCTCCAATGACACAAACACACTTATTGGATGCACAAGATTGCATAAAAACCCTAATTGGACAAGAATAAGACTAGGGAGGACGAAAATGACCTAAATGTTCATCCAATGACACAAATGAACTTATTGGATGCACAAGATTGGTTAAAAACCCTAATTGGACAAGAATAAGCCTAGGGAGGACGAAAATGACCTAAATGTTCATCCAATGACACAAATGAACTTATTGGATGCACAAGATTGGTTAAAAACCCTAATTGGACAAGAATAAGCCTAGGGAGGACGAAAATGACCTAAATGTTCGTCCAATGACACAAACACACCTATTGGATGCACAAGATTACATAATACCCTAATTGGACAAGAATAAGCCTAGGGAGGACGAAAATGACCTAAATGTTCATCCAATGACACAAATGAACTTATTGGATGCACAAGATTGGTTAAAAACCCTAATTGGACAAGAATAAGCCTAGGGAGGACGAAAATGACCTAAATGTTCATCCAATGACATAAATGAACATATTGGATGCACAAGATTGGTTAAAAACCCTAATTGGACAAGAATAAGCCTATGGAGGACGAAAATGACCTAAATGTTCATCCAATGACACAAATGAACTTATTGGATGCACAAGATTGCTTAAAAACCCTAATTGGACAAGAATAAGCCTAGGGAGGACGAAAATGACCTAAATGTTCATCCAATGACACAAATGAACTTATTGTATGCACAAGATTGCTTAAAACCCTAATTGGACAAGAATAAGACTAGGGAGGACGAAAATGACCTAAATGTTCATCCAATGACACAAACACACCTATTGGATGCACAAGATTGGTTAAAAACCCTAATTGGACAACAATAAGCCTAGGGAGGATGAAAATGACCTAAATGTTCATCAAATAACACAAACACACCAATTGGATGCACAAGATTGGCTTAAAACCCTATTTGGACAAGAATAAGACTAGGGAGGACGAAAATGACCTAAATGTTCATCCAATAACACAAACACACCTATTGGATGCACAAGATTGGTTAAAAACCCTAATTGGACAACAATAAGCCTAGGGAGGATGAAAATGATCTAAATGATCATCTAATGACACAAACACACCTATTGGATGCACAAGAATGGTTAAAAACCCTAATTGCACAAAAATAAGCCTAGGGAGGACGAAAATGACCTTAATGTTCATCCAATGACACAAATGAACTTATTGGATGCACAAGATTGCTTAAAACCCTAAATGGACAAGAATAAGACTAGGGAGGACGAAAATGACCTAAATGTTCATCCAATGACACAAACACACCTATTGGATGCACAAGATTGGTTAGAAACCCTAATTGGACAAGAATAAGCCTAGGGAGGAAGAAAATGACCTAAATGTTCATCCAATGACACAAACACACCTATTGGATGCACAACTTTGGTTAAAAACCCTAATTGGACATGAATAAGCCATGGGAGGACGAAAATGACCTAAATGTTCATCCAATGACACAAACACACCTATTGGATGCACAAGATTTGTTAGAAACCCTAATTGGACAAGAATAAGCCTCGAGAGGACGAAAATGACCTAAATGTTCATCCAATGACACAAATGAACTTATTGGATGCACAAGATTGCTTAAAACCCTAATTGGACAAGAATAAGACTAGGGAGGACGAAAATGACCTAAATGTTCATCCAATGACACAAACACACCTATTGGATGCACAAGATTGGTTAAAAACCCTAATTGGACAACAATAAGCCTAAGGAGGATGAAAATGACCTAAATGTTCATCTAATGACACAAACACACCTATTGGATGCACAAGATTGGTTAAAAATCCTAATTGCACAAAACTAAGCCTAGGGAGGACGAAAATAACCTAAATGTTCATCCAATGACACAAATGAACTTATTGGATGCACAAGATTGCTTAAAACCCTAATTGGACAAGAATAAGACTAGGGAGGACGAAAATGACCTAAATGTTCATCCAATGACACAAACACACCTATTGGATGCTCAAGATTGGTTAAAAACCCTAATTGGACAAGAATAAGCCTTGGGAGGACGAAAATGACCTAAATGTTCATCCAATGACACAAATTAACTTATTGGATGCACAAGATTGGTTAAAAACCCTAATTGGACAAGAATAAGCCTTGGGAGGACGAAAATGCCCTAAATGTTCATTCAATGACACAAATGAACTTATTGGATGCACAAGATTTGTTAAAAACTCTAATTGGACAAGAATAAGCCTAAGGAGGACAAAAATGACCTAAATGTTCATCCAATGACACAAACACACCTATTGGATGCACAAGATTGGTTAAAAACCCTAATTGGACAAGAAGATGCCTAAGGAAGACGAAAATGACCTAAATGTTCATCCAATGACACAAATGAACTTATTGGATGCACAAGATTGGTTAAAAACCCTAATTGGACAAGAATTAGCCTAGGGATGACGAAAATGACCTAAATGTTCATCCAATGACACTAACATACCTATTGGATGCACAAGATTGGTTAAAAACCCTAATTGGACAAGAATAAGCCAAGGCGGGACGAAAATGCCCTAAATGATAATCCAATGACACAAACACACCTATTGGATGCACAAGATTGGTTAAAAACCCTAATTGGAAAAGAATAAACCTAGGGAGGACAAAAATGACCTTAATGTTAATCCAATGACACAAACACACCTATTGGATGCACAAGATTGGTTAAAAACCTTTATTGGACAAGAATAAAGCTAGGGAGGACGAAAATAACCTAAATTTTCATCCAATCACACAAATACACCTATTGAATGCGCATGATTGGTTAAAAACCCTAATTGGACAAGAATAAGCCTCGGGAGGACGAAAATTACCTAAATGTTCATCCAATGAAACAAAGGAACTTATTGGATGCACAAGATTGGTTAAAAACCCTAATTGGACAAGAATAAGCCTAAGGAAGAGGAAAATGACCTAAATGTTCATCCAGTTACACAAATGCACTTGTTGGATGCACAAGATTGGATAGAAACCCTAATTGGACAAGAATAAGCCTTCGGAGGACGAAATTGACCTAAATGTTCATCCAATGACACAAACACACCTTTTAGAAGCACATGATTGGTTAAAAACCCTAATTGGACAAGAATAAGCCTTGGGAGGACGAAAATGACCTAAATGTTCATCCAATGACACAAATGAACTTATTGGATGCACAAGATTGGTTAAAAACCCTAATTGGACAAGAATAAGCCTAAGGAGGACGAAATTGACCTCAATGTTCATCCAATGACACAAACACACCTATTGGATGCCCATAATTGGTTAAAAACCCTAATTGGACAAGAATAAGCCTTGGGAGGACGACAAACACCTAAATGTTCATCCAATGACACAAATGAACTTATTGGATGCACAAGATTGGTTAAAACCCCTTATTGGACAAGAATAAGCCAAGGGAGGACGAAAATGCCCTAAATGTTCATCCAATGACACAAACACACATATTGGATGCACAACATTGTTTAAAAACCCTAATTGGACAAGAATTAGCCTAGGGATGATGAAAATGACCTAAATGTTCATCCAATGACACAAATGAACTTATTGGATGCACAAGATTGGTTAAAAACCCTAATTGGACAACAATAAGCCGAAGGGGGACGAAATTGACCTCAATGTTCATCCAATGACACAAACACACCTATTGGATGCCCATAATTTGTTAAAAACCCTAATTGGACAAGAATAAGCCTAGGGATGACGAAAATTACTTAAATGTCCATCCAATGACACAAATGAACTTATTGGATGCACAAGATTGGTTAAAAACCCTAATTGGACAAGAATAAGCCCTAGGAGCACGAAAACGACCTAAATGTTCATCCAATGACACAAACACACCTATTGGATGCACAAGATTGGTTAAAAACCCTAATTGGACAAGAATAAGCCTAGGGAGGACGATAATGACCTAAATTGTCATCCAATGAAACAAAGGAACTTATTGGATGCACAAGATTGGTTAAAAACACAAATTGGACAAGAATAAGCCTTGGGAGGACAAAAATGACCTAAATGTTCATCCAATGACACAAATTAACTTATTGGATGCACAAGATTGGTTAAAAACCCTAATTGGACAAGAATAAGCCTTGGGAGGACGAAAATGCCCTAAATGTTCATTCAATGACACAAATGAACTTATTGGATGCACAAGATTTGTTAAAAACTCTAATTGGACAAGAATAAGCCTAAGGAGGACAAAAATGACCTAAATGTTCATCCAATGACACAAACACACCTATTGGATGCACAAGATTGGTTAAAAACCCTAATTGGACAAGAAGATGCCTAAGGAAGACGAAAATGACCTAAATGTTCATCCAATGACACAAATGAACTTATTGGATGCACAAGATTGGTTAAAAACCCTAATTGGACAAGAATTAGCC
Source organism: Cicer pinnatifidum (assembly GCA_037974775.1). Taxonomy (NCBI): domain Eukaryota; kingdom Viridiplantae; phylum Streptophyta; class Magnoliopsida; order Fabales; family Fabaceae; genus Cicer; species Cicer pinnatifidum. The sequence goes on along the minus strand of JBBPBR010000004.1, from coordinate 21,212,281 downwards.
TAGGGATGACGAAAATGACCTAAATGTTCATCCAATGACACTAACATACCTATTGGATGCACAAGATTGGTTAAAAACCCTAATTGGACAAGAATAAGCCAAGGCGGGACGAAAATGCCCTAAATGATAATCCAATGACACAAACACACCTATTGGATGCACAAGATTGGTTAAAAACCCTAATTGGAAAAGAATAAACCTAGGGAGGACAAAAATGACCTTAATGTTAATCCAATGACACAAACACACCTATTGGATGCACAAGATTGGTTAAAAACCTTTATTGGACAAGAATAAAGCTAGGGAGGACGAAAATAACCTAAATGTTCATCCAATCACACAAATACACCTATTGAATGCGCATGATTTGTTAAAAACCCTAATTGGACAAGAATAAGCCTCGGGAGGACGAAAATTACCTAAATGTTCATCCAATGAAACAAAGGAACTTATTGGATGCACAAGATTGGTTAAAAACCCTAATTGGACAAGAATAAGCCTAAGGAAGAGGAAAATGACCTAAATGTTCATCCAGTTACACAAATGCACTTGTTGGATGCACAAGATTGGATAGAAACCCTAATTGGACAAGAATAAGCCTTCGGAGGACGAAATTGACCTAAATGTTCATCCAATGACACAAACACACCTTTTAGATGCACATGATTGGTTAAAAACCCTAATTGGACAAGAATAAGCCTTGGGAGGACGAAAATGACCTAAATGTTCATCCAATGACACAAATGAACTTATTGGATGCACAAGATTGGTTAAAAACCCTAATTGGACAAGAATAAGCCTAGGGTGGATTAAAATGACCTAAATGTTCATCCAATGACACAAATGAACTTATTGGATGCACAAAATTGGTTAAAAACCCTAATTGGACAAGAATAAGCCTAGGGAGAACGAAAATGACCTAAATGTTCATCCAATGACACAAACACACCTATTGGATGCACAAGATTGGTTAAAAACCCTAATTGGACAAGAATAAGCCTAGGGAGGACGAAAATGACCTAAATGTTCATCAAATGACTAAAGACACCTATTGGATGCACAAGATTGGTTAGAAACCCTAATTGGACAAGAATAAGCATAGGGAGGACGAAAATGACCTAAATGTTCACCCAATGACACAAATGAACTTATTGGATGCACAAGATTGGTTAAAAACCCTAATTGGACAAGAATAAGCCTAGGGAGGACGAAAATGACCTAAATGTTCATCCAATGACACAAACACACCTATTGGATGCACAAGATTGGTTAAAAACCCTAATTGGACAAGAATAAGCCTAGGGAGGACGAAAATGACCTAAATGTTCATCCAATGACACAAATGAACATATTGGATACAAAAGATTGGTTAAAAACCCTAATTGGACAAGAATAAGCCTAGGGAGGACAAAAATGACCTAAATGTTCATCAAATAACTAAACACACCTATTGGATGCACAAGATTGGTTAGAAACCCTAATTGGACAAGAATAAGCCTAGGGAGGACGAAAATGACCTAAATGTTCACCCAATGACACAAATGAACTTATTGGATGCACAAGATTGGTTAAAAACCCTAATTGGACAAGAATAAGCCTAGGGAGGACGAAAATGACCTAAATGTTCATCCAATGACACAAACACACCTATTGGATGCACAAGATTGGTTAAAAACCCTAATTGGACAAGAATAAGCCTAGGGAGGACGAAAATGACCTAAATGTTCATCCAATGACACAAATGAACTTATTGGATGCACAAGACTGGTTAAAAACCCTAATTGGACAAGAATAAGCCTAGGGAGGACGAAAATGACCTAAATGTTTTCATCAAATGACTAAACACACCTATTGGATGCACAAGATTGGTTAGAAACCCTAATTGGACAAGAATAAGCCTAGGGAGGACGAAAATGACCTAAATGTTCACCCAATGACACAAATGAACTTATTGGATGCACAAGATAGGTTAAAAACCCTAATTGGACAAGAATAAGCCTAGGGAGGACGAAAATGACCTAAATGTTCATCCAATGACACAAACACACCTATTGGATGCACAAGATTGGTTAAAAACCCTAATTGGACAAGAATAAGCCTAGGGAGGATGAAAATAACCTAAAGGTTCATCAAATGACTAAACACACCTATTGGATGCACAAGATTGGTTAAAAACCCTAATTGGACAAGAATAAGCATAAAGAGGACGAAAATGACCTAAATGTTCATCCAATGACACAAACACACCTATTGGATGCACAAGATTGGTTAGAAACCCTAATTGGACAAGAATAAGCCTAGGGAGGACGAAAATGACCTAAATGTTCATCCAATGACACAAACACACCTATTGGATGCACAAGATTGGTTAAAAACCCTAATTGGACAAGAATAAGCCTAGGGAGGACGAAAATGACCTAAATGTACATCCAATGACACAAATGAACTTATTGGATGCACAAGATTGGTTAAAAACCTTAATTGGACAAGAATAAGCCTAGGGAGGACGGAAATGACCTAAATGTTCATCCAATAACACAAATGAACTTATTGGATGCACAAGATTGCTTAAAAACCCTAATTAGACAAGAATAAGCCTAGGGAGGACGAAAATGACCTAAATGTCCATCCAATGACACAAATACACCTATTGGATGCACAAGATTGGTTAGAAACCCTAATTGGACAAGAATAAGCCTAGGGAGGACGAAAATGACCTAAATGTTCATCCAATGACACAAACACACCTATTGGATGCACAAGATTGGTTAAAAACCCTAATTGGACAAGAATAAGCCTAGGAAGGACGAAAATGACCTAAATGTTCATCCAATGACACAATCGAACTTATTGGATGCACAAGATTGGTTAAAAACCCTAATTGGACAAGAATAAGCCTAGGGAGGACGAAAATGACCTAAATGTTCATCCAATGACACAAACACACCTATTGGATGCACAAGATTGGTTAAAAACCCTAATTGGACAAGAATAAGCCTAGGTAGGATGAAAATGACCTAACTATTCATCCAATGACACAAATGAACTTATTGGATGCACAAGATTGGTTAAAAACCCTAATTGGACAAAAATAAGCCTAGGGAGGACGAAAATGACCTAAATGTTCATCCAATGACACAAACACACCTATTGGATGCACAAGATTGGTTAGAAACCCTAATTGGACAAGAATAAGCCTAGGAAGGACGAAAATGACCTAAATGTTCATCGAATGATACAAACACACCTATTGGATGCACAAGATTGTTTAGAAACCCTAATTGAACAAGAATAAGCCTAGGGAGGACGAAAATGACCTAAATGTTCATCAAATGACTAAACACACCTATTGGATGCACAAGATTGGTTAAAAACCCTAATTGGACAAGAATAAGCCTAGGGAGGACGAAAATGACCTAAATGTTCATCCAATAACACAAACACACCTATTGGATGCACAAGATTCGTTAGAAACCCTAATTGGACATGAATAAGCCTAGGGAGGACGAAAATGACCTAAATGTTCATCAAATGACTAAACACACCTATTGGATGCACAAGATTGGTTAAAAACCCTAATTGGACAAGAATAAGCCTAGGGAGGACGAAAATGACCTAAATGTTCATCCAATAACACAAACACACCTATTGGATGCACAAGATTCGTTAGAAACCCTAATTGGACATGAATAAGCCTAGGGAGGACGAAAATGACCTAAATGTTCATCCAATGACACAAATGAACTTATTGGATGCACAAGATTGGTTAAAAACCCTAATTGGACAAGAATAAGCCTAGGGAGGACGAAAATGACCTAAATGTTTATCCAATGACACAAACGAACTTATTGGATGCACAAGATTGGTTAAAAACCCTAATTGGACAAGAATAAGCCTAGGGAGGACGAAAATGACCTAAATGTTCATCCAATGACACAAACACACCTATTGGATGCACAAGATTGGTTAAAAACCCTAATTGGACAAGAATAAGCCTAGGGAGGACGAAAATGACTTAAATGTTCATCCAATGACACAAATGAACTTATTGGATGCATAAGATTGGTTAAAAACCCTAATTGGACAAGAATAAGCTTAGGGTGGACGAAAATGACCTAATTGTTCATCCAATGACACAAATGAACTTATTGGATGCACAAGATTGGTTAAAAACCCTAATTGGACAAGAATAAGCCTAGGGAGGACGAAAATGACCTAAATGTTCATCCAATGACACAAACACACCTATTGGATGCACAAGATTGGTTTGAAACCCTAATTGGACAAGAATAAGCCTAGGGAGGATGAAAATGACCTAAATATTCATCCAATGACACAAATGAACTTATTGGATGCACAAGATTGCTTAAAACCCTAATTGGACAAGAATAAGACTAGGGAGGACGAAAATGACCTAAATGTTAATCCAATGACACAAATGAACTTATTGGATGCACAAGATTGCTTAAAACCCTAATTGGACAAGAATAAGCCTAAGGAGGATGAAAATGACCTAAATGTTCGTCCAATGACACAAACACACCTATTGGATGCACAAGATTGGTTAAAAACCCTAATTGGACAAGAATAAGCCTAAGGAAGACGAAAATGACCTAAATGTTCATCCAATGACACAAATGAACTTATTGGATGCACAAGATTTGTTAAAAACCCTAATTGGACAAGAATAAGCCTAAGGATGATGAAAATGACCTAAATGTTCATTCAATGAGACAAACACACCTATTGGATGCACAAGATTGGTTAAAAACCCTAATTGGACAAGAATAAGCCTAAGGAAGACGAAAATGACCTAAATGTTCATCCAATGAAACAAATGAACTTATTGGATGCACAAGATTGGATAAAAACCCTAATTGGACAAGAATAAGCCTTGGGAGGACGAAATTGACCTAAATGTTCATCCAATGACACAAACACACCTATTGGATGCACATGATTGGTTAAAAACCCTAATTGGACAAGAATAAGCCGCGGGAGGACGAAATTGACCTAAATGTTCATCCAATGACACAAATGAACTTATTGGATGCACAAGATTGGTTAAAAACCCTAATTGGACAAGAATAAGCCTAAGGAGGACGAAATTGACCTCAATGTTCATCCAATGACACAAACACACCTATTGGATGCCCATAATTGGTTAAAAACCCTAATTGGACAAGAATAAGCCTTGGGAGGACGACAAACACCTAAATGTTCATCCAATGACACAAATGAACTTATTGGATGCACAAGATTGGTTAAAACCCCTAATTGGACAAGAATAAGCCAAGGGAGGACGAAAATGCCCTAAATGTTCATCCAATGACACAAACACACATATTGGATGCACAACATTGTTTAAAAACCCTAATTGGACAAGAATTAGCCTAGGGATGATGAAAATGACCTAAATGTTCATCCAATGACACAAATGAACTTATTGGATGCACAAGATTGGTTAAAAACCCTAATTGGACAACAATAAGCCGAAGGGGGACGAAATTGACCTCAATGTTCATCCAATGACACAAACACACCTATTGGATGCCCAAAATTTGTTAAAAACCCTAATTGGACAAGAATAAGCCTAGGGATGACGAAAATTACCTAAATGTCCATCCAATGACACAAATGAACTTATTGGATGCACAAGATTGGTTAAAAACCCTAATTGGACAAGAATAAGCCCTAGGAGCACGAAAACGACCTAAATGTTCATCCAATGACACAAACACACCTATTGGATGCACAAGATTGGTTAAAAACCCTAATTGGACAAGAATAAGCCTAGGGAGGACGATAATGACCTAAATTGTCATCCAATGAAACAAAGGAACTTATTGGATGCACAAGATTGGTTAAAAACACAAATTGGACAAGAATAAGCCTTGGGAGGACGAAAATGACCTAAATGTTCATCCAATGACACAAATTAACTTATTGGATGCACAAGATTGGTTAAAAACCCTAATTGGACAAGAATAAGCCTTGGGAGGACGAAAATGCCCTAAATGTTCATTCAATGACACAAATGAACTTATTGGATGCACAAGATTTGTTAAAAACTCTAATTGGACAAGAATAAGCCTAAGGAGGACAAAAATGACCTAAATGTTCATCCAATGACACAAACACACCTATTGGATGCACAAGATTGGTTAAAAACCCTAATTGGACAAGAAGATGCCTAAGGAAGACGAAAATGACCTAAATGTTCATCCAATGACACAAATGAACTTATTGGATGCACAAGATTGGTTAAAAACCCTAATTGGACAAGAATTAGCCTAGGGATGACGAAAATGACCTAAATGTTCATCCAATGACACTAACATACCTATTGGATGCACAAGATTGGTTAAAAACCCTAATTGGACAAGAATAAGCCAAGGCGGGACGAAAATGCCCTAAATGATAATCCAATGACACAAACACACCTATTGGATGCACAAGATTGGTTAAAAACCCTAATTGGAAAAGAATAAACCTAGGGAGGACAAAAATGACCTTAATGTTAATCCAATGACACAAACACACCTATTGGATGCACAAGATTGGTTAAAAACCTTTATTGGACAAGAATAAAGCTAGGGAGGACGAAAATAACCTAAATGTTCATCCAATCACACAAATACACCTATTGAATGCGCATGATTTGTTAAAAACCCTAATTGGACAAGAATAAGCCTCGGGAGGACGAAAATTACCTAAATGTTCATCCAATGAAACAAAGGAACTTATTGGATGCACAAGATTGGTTAAAAACCCTAATTGGACAAGAATAAGCCTAAGGAAGAGGAAAATGACCTAAATGTTCATCCAGTTACACAAATGCACTTGTTGGATGCACAAGATTGGATAGAAACCCTAATTGGACAAGAATAAGCCTTCGGAGGACGAAATTGACCTAAATGTTCATCCAATGACACAAACACACCTTTTAGATGCACATGATTGGTTAAAAACCCTAATTGGACAAGAATAAGCCTTGGGAGGACGAAAATGACCTAAATGTTCATCCAATGACACAAATGAACTTATTGGATGCACAAGATTGGTTAAAAACCCTAATTGGACAAGAATAAGCCTAAGGAGGACGAAATTGACCTCAATGTTCATCCAATGACACAAACACACCTATTGGATGCCCATAATTGGTTAAAAACCCTAATTGGACAAGAATAAGCCTTGGGAGGACGACAAACACCTAAATGTTCATCCAATGACACAAATGAACTTATTGGATGCACAAGATTGGTTAAAACCCCTTATTGGACAAGAATAAGCCAAGGGAGGACGAAAATGCCCTAAATGTTCATCCAATGACACAAACACACATATTGGATGCACAACATTGTTTAAAAACCCTAATTGGACAAGAATTAGCCTAGGGATGATGAAAATGACCTAAATGTTCATCCAATGACACAAATGAACTTATTGGATGCACAAGATTGGTTAAAAACCCTAATTGGACAACAATAAGCCGAAGGGGGACGAAATTGACCTCAATGTTCATCCAATGACACAAACACACCTATTGGATGCCCATAATTTGTTAAAAACCCTAATTGGACAAGAATAAGCCTAGGGATGACGAAAATTACTTAAATGTCCATCCAATGACACAAATGAACTTATTGGATGCACAAGATTGGTTAAAAACCCTAATTGGACAAGAATAAGCCCTAGGAGCACGAAAACGACCTAAATGTTCATCCAATGACACAAACACACCTATTGGATGCACAAGATTGGTTAAAAACCCTAATTGGACAAGAATAAGCCTAGGGAGGACGATAATGACCTAAATTGTCATCCAATGAAACAAAGGAACTTATTGGATGCACAAGATTGGTTAAAAACACAAATTGGACAAGAATAAGCCTTGGGAGGACAAAAATGACCTAAATGTTCATCCAATGACACAAATTAACTTATTGGATGCACAAGATTGGTTAAAAACCCTAATTGGACAAGAATAAGCCTTGGGAGGACGAAAATGACCTAAATGTTCATCCAATGACACAAATGAACTTATTGGATGCACAAGATTGGTTAAAAACCTTAATTGAACAAGAATAAGCCTAGGGTGGACGAAAATGACCTAAATGTTCATCCAATGACACAAATGAACTTATTTGAAGCACAAGATTGCTTAAAAACCCTAATTGGACAAGAATAAGCCTAGGGAGGACAAAAATGACCTAAATGTTCATCCAATGACACAAATTAACTTATTGGATGCACAAGATTGGTTAAAAACCCTAATTGGACAAGAATAAGCCTTGGGAGGACGAAAATGACATAAATGTTCATCCAATGACATAAATGAACTTATTGGATGCACAAGATTAGTTAAAAACCCTAATTGGACAAGAATAAGCCTAGGGTGGACGAAAATGACCTAAATGTTCATCCAATGACACAAATGAACTTATTGGATGCACAAGATTGGTTAAAAACCCTAATTGGACAAGAATAAGCCTAGGGAGGACGAAAATGACCTAAATGTTCATCCAATGACACAAACACACCTATTGGATGCACAAGATTGGTTAAAAACCCTAATTGGACAAGAATAAGCCTAGGTAGGACGAAAATGACCTAAATGTTCATCCAATGACACAAACACACCTATTGGATGCACAAGATTGGTTAAAAACCCAAACTGGACAAGAATAAGCCTAGGGAGGACGAAAATGACTTAAATCTTAATCCAATGACACAAATGAACTTATTGGATGCACAAGATTGCTTAAAACCCTAATTGGACCAGAATAAGCCTAGGGAGGACGAAAATGACCTAAATTGTCATCCAATGACACAAATGAACTTATTGGATGCACAAGATTGCTTAAAACCCTAATTGGACAAGAATAAGACTAGGGAGGACGAAAATGACCTAAATGTTCATCCAATGACACAAACACACCTATTGGATGCACAAGATTGGTTAGAAACCCTAATTGGACAAGAATAAGCCTTGGGAGGACGAAAATGACCTAAATGTTCATCCAATGACACAAATGAACTTATTGGATGCACAAGATTGGTTAAAAACCCTAATTGGAAAAGAATAAGCATAGGGATGACGAAAATGACCTAAATGTTCATCCAATGACACAAACACACCTATTGGTTGCACAAGATTGGTTAGAAACCCTAATTGGACAAGAATAAGCCTAGGTAGGACGAAAATGACCTAAATGTTAATCCAATGACACAAATGAACTTATTGGATGCACAAGATTGGTTAAAAACCCTAATTGGACAAGAATAAGCCTAGGGAGGACGAAAATGACCTAAATGTTCATCCAATGACACAAACACACCTATTGGATGCACAAGATTGGTTAAAAACCCTAATTGGACAAGAATAAGCATAGGGAGCACGAAAATGACCTAAATGTTCATCCAATGACACAAACACACCTATTGGATGCACAAGATTGGTTAGAAACCCTAATTGGACAAGAATAAGCCTAGGGAGGACGAAAATGACCTAAATATTCATCCAATGACACAAATGAACTTATTGGATGCACAAGATTGCTTAAAACCCTAATTGGACAAGAATAAGACTAGGGAGGACGAAAATGACCTAAATGTTCATCCAATGACACAAACACACCTATTGGGTGCACAAGATTGGTTAAAAACCCTAATTGGACAAGAATAAGCCTAGGGTGGACCAAAATGACCTTAATGTTCATCCAACAACACAAATGAACTTATTGGATGCACAAGATTGGTTAAAAACCCTAATTGGACAAGAATAAGCCTAGGGAGGACGAAAATGACCTAAATGTTCATCCATTGACACAAACACACCTATTGGATGCACAAGATTGGTTAAAAACCCTAATTGGACAAGAATAAGCCTAGGGAGGACGAAAATGACCTAAATGTTCATCCAATGACACAAACACACCTATTGGATGCACAAGATTGGTTAAAAACCCTAACTGGACAAGAATAAGCCTAGGGAGGACGAAAATGACTTAAATCTTAATCCAATGACACAAATGAACTTATTGGATGCACAAGATTGCTTAAAAACCCTAATTGGACAAGAATAAGCCTAGGGAGGACGAAAATGACCTAAATGTTCATCCAATGACACAAATGAACTTATTGGATGCACAGGATTGGTTAAAAACCCTAATTGGAAAAGAATAAGCCTAGGGAGAACGAAAATGACCTAAATGTTCATCCAATGTCACAAACACACCTATTGGATGCACAAGATTGGTTAAAAACCCTAATTGGACAAGAATAAGCCTAGGGAGGACGAAAATGACCTAAATGTTCATCCAATGACACAAACACACCTATTGGATGCACAAGATTGGTTAAAAACCCTAACTGGACAAGAATAAGCCTAGGGAGGATGAAAATGACTTAAATCTTAATCCAATGACACAAATGAACTTATTGGATGCACAAGATTGCTTAAAACCCTAATTGGATAAGAAGAAGCCTTGGGAGGACGAAAATGACCTAAATGTTCATCAAATGACACAAACACACCTATTGGATGCACAAGATTGGTTAAAAACCCTAATTGGACAAGAATAAGCCTAGGGAGGACGAAAATGACCTAAATGTTCATCCAATGACACAAACACACCTATTGGATGCACAAGATTGGTTAAAAACCCTAATTGGACAAGAATAAACCTTGGGAGGACGAAAATGACCTAAATATTCATCCAATGAAACAAATGAACTTATTGGATGCCTAAGATTGGTTAAAAACCCTAATTGGACAAGAATAAGCCTAGGGTGGACGAAAATGACCTAAATGTTTATCCAATGACACAAATGAACTTATTGGATGCACAAGATTGGTTAAAAACCCTAATTGGACAAGAATAAGCCTAGGGAGGACGAAAATGACCTAAATGTTCATCCAATGACACAAACACACCTATTGGATGCACAAGATTGGTTAAAAACCCTAATTGCACAAAAATAAACCTAGGGAGGACGAAAATGACCTAAATGTTCATCCAATGACACAAATGAACTTATTGGATGCACAAGATTGCTTAAAAACCCTAATTGGACAAGAATAAGCCTAGGGAGGACGAAAATGACCTAAATGTTCATCCAATGACACAAACACACCTATTGGATGCACAAGATTGGTTAAAAACCCTAATTGGACAACAATAAGCCTAGGGAGGATGAAAATGACCTAAATGTTCATCAAATAACACAAACACACCAATTGGATGCACAAGATTGGCTTAAAACCCTATTTGGACAAGAATAAGACTAGGGAGGACGAAAATGACCTAAATGTTCATCCAATATCACAAACACACCTATTGGATGCACAAGATTGGTTAAAAACCCTAATTGGACAACAATAAGCCTAGGGAGGATGAAAATGATCTAAATGATCATCTAATGACACAAACACACCTATTGGATGCACAAGATTGGTTAAAAACCCTAATTGCACAAAAATAAGCCTAGGGAGGACGAAAATGACCTTAATGTTCATCCAATGACACAAATGAACTTATTGGATGCACAAGATTGCTTAAAACCCTAATTGGACAAGAATAAGACTAGGGAGGACGAAAATGACCTAAATGTTCATCCAATGACACAAATGAACTTATTGGATGCACAAGATTGGTTAAAAACCCTAATTGGACAAGAATAAGACTAGGGAGGACTAAAATGACCTAAATGTTCATCCAATGACACAAACACACCTATTGGATTCACAAGATTGGTTACAAACCCTAATTGGACTAGAATAAGCCTAGGGAGGACGAAAATGACCTAAATATTCATCCAATGACACAAATGAACTTATTGGATGCACAAGATTGCTTAAAACCCTAATTGGACAAGAATAAGCCTAGGGAGGACGAAAATGACCTAAATGTTCATCCAATGACACAAACACACCTATTGGATGCACAAGATTGGTTAGAAACCCTAATTGGACAAGAATAAGCCTAGGGAGGACGAAAATGACCTAAATGTTAATCCAATGACACAAATGTACTTATTGGATGCACAAGATTGGTTAAAAACCCTAATTGGACAAGAATAAGCCTAGGGAGGACGAAAATGACCTAAATGTTCATCCAATGACACAAACACACCTATTGGATGCACAAGATTGGTTAAAAACCCTAACTGGACAACAATAAGCCTAGGGAGGATGAAAATGACCTAAATGTTCATCCAATGACACAAACACACTTATTGGATGCACAAGATTGCTTAAAAACCCTAATTGGACAAGACTATGCCTAGGGAGGACGAAAATGACCTAAATGTTCATCCAATGACACAAATGAACTTATTGGATGCACAAGATTGGTTAAAAACCCTAATTGGACAAGAATAAGCCTAGGGAGGACGAAAATGACCTAAATGTTCATCCAATGACACAAACACACCTATTGGAGCCACAAGATTGGTTAGAAACCCTAATTGGACAAGAATAAGCCTAGGGAGGACGAAAATGACCTAAATGTTAATCCAATGACACAAATGAACTTATTGGATGCACAAGATTGGTTAAAAACCCTAATTGGACAAGAATAAGCCTAGGGAGGACGAAAATAACCTAAATGTTCATCAAATGACTAAACACACCAATTGGATGCACAAGATTGGTTATAAACCCTAATTGGACAAGAATAAGCCTAGGGAGGACGAAAATGACCTAACTATTCATCCAATGACACAAATGAACTTATTGGATGCACAAGATTGGTTAAAAACCCTAATTGGACAAGAATAAGCCTAGGGAGGACGAAAATGACCTAAATGTTCATCCAATGACACAAACACACCTATTGGATGCACAAGATTGGTTAAAAACCCTAATTGGACAAGAATAAGCATAGGGAGGACGAAAATGACCTAAATGTTCATCAAATGACACAAACACACCTATTGGATGCACAAGATTTGTTAGAAACCCTTATTGGACAAGAATAAGCCTTGGGAGGACGAAAATGACCTAAATGTTCATCCAATTACACAAATGAACTTATTGGATGCACAAGATTGGTTAAAAACCCTAATTGGACAAGAATAAGCCTAGGGAGGACGAAAATGACCTAAATGTTCATCCAATGACACAAACACACCTATTGGATGCACAAGATTGGTTAGAAACCCTTATTGGACATGAATAAGCCTAGGGAGGACGAAAATGACCTAAATGTTAATCCAATGACACAAATGAACTTATTGGATGCACAAGATTGGTTAAAAACCCTAATTGGACAAGAATAAGCCTAGGGAGGACGAAAATGACCTAAATGTTCATCCAATGACACAAACACACCTATTGGATGCACAAGATTGGTTAAAAACCCTAATTGGACAAGAATTAGCCTAGGGAGGACGAAAATTACCTAAATGTTCATCCAATGACACAAACACACCTATTGGATGAACAAGATTGGTTAAAAACCCTAATTGGACCAGAATAAGCATAGGGAGGACGAAAATGACCTAAATGTTCATCCAATAACACAAACACACCTATTGGATGCACAAGATTCGTTAGAAACCCTAATTGGACATGAATAAGCCTAGGGAGGACGAAAATGACCTAAATGTTCATCAAATGACTAAACACACCTATTGGATGCACAAGATTGGTTAAAAACCCTAATTGGACAAGAATAAGCCTAGGGAGGACGAAAATGACCTAAATGTTCATCCAATAACACAAACACACCTATTGGATGCACAAGATTCGTTAGAAACCCTAATTGGACATGAATAAGCCTAGGGAGGACGAAAATGACCTAAATGTTCATCCAATGACACAAATGAACTTATTGGATGCACAAGATTGGTTAAAAACCCTAATTGGACAAGAATAAGCCTAGGGAGGACGAAAATGACCTAAATGTTTATCCAATGACACAAACGAACTTATTGGATGCACAAGATTGGTTAAAAACCCTAATTGGACAAGAATAAGCCTAGGGAGGACGAAAATGACCTAAATGTTCATCCAATGACACAAACACACCTATTGGATGCACAAGATTGGTTAAAAACCCTAATTGGACAAGAATAAGCCTAGGGAGGACGAAATTGACCTAAATGTTCGTCCAATGACACAAACACACCTATTGGATGCACAAGATTGCATAAAAACCCTAATTCGACAAGAATAAGACTAGGGAGGACGAAAATGACTTAAATCTTCGTCCAATGACACAAACACACCTATTGGATGCACAGGATTGCTTAAAACCCTAATTGGACAAGAATAAGCCTAGGGAGAACGTAAATGACCTAAATGTTCATCCAATGACACAAATGAACTTATTGGATGCACAAGATTGGTTAAAAACCCTAATTGGACAAGAATAAGCCTAGGGAGGACGAAAATGACCTAAATGTTCATCCAATGACACAAACACACCTATTGGATGCACAAGATTGGTTAAAAACCCTAATTGGACAAGAATAAGCCTAGGGAGGACGAAATTGACCTAAATGTTCGTCCAATGACACAAACACACCTATTGGATGCACAAGATTGCATAAAAACCCTAATTGGACAAGAATAAGACTAGGGAGGACGAAAATGACTTAAATCTTCGTCCAATGACACAAACACACCTATTGGATGCACAGGATTGCTTAAAACCCTAATTGGACAAGAATAAGCCTAGGGAGAACGTAAATGACCTAAATGTTCATCCAATGACACAAATGAACTTATTGGATGCACAAGATTGGTTAAAAACCCTAATTGGACAAGAATAAGCCTAGGGAGGACGAAAATGACCTAAATGTTCATCCAATGACACAAACACACCTATTGGATGCACAAGATTGGTAAGAAACCCTAATTGGACAAGAATAAGCCTAGGGAGGACGAAAATGACCTAAATGTTAATCCAATGACACAAATGAACTTATAGGATGCACAAGATTGGTTAAAAACCCTAATTGGACAAGAATAAGCCTAGGGAGGACGAAAATAACCTAAATGTTCATCCAATGACACAAATGAACTTATTGGATGCACAAGATTGGTTAAAAACCCTAATTGGACAAGAATAAGCCTAGGGAGGACGAAAATGACCTAAATGTTCATCCAATGACACAAACACACCTATTGGATGCACAAGATTGGTTAAAAACCCTAATTGGACAAGAATAAGACTAGGGAGGACGAAAATGACCAAAATGTTCATCCAATGACACAAACACACCTATTGGATGCACAAGATTGCATAAAAACCCTAATTGGACAAGAATAAGACTATGGAGGATGATAATGACCTAAATGTTCATCCAATGACACAAATGAACTTATTGGATGCACAAGATTGGTTAAAAACCCTAATTGGACAAGAATAAGCATAGGGAGGACGAAAATAACCTAAATGTTCATCCAATGACACAAATGAACTTATTGGATGCACAAGATTGGTTAAAAACCCTAATTGGACAAGAATAAGCCTAGGGAGGACGAAAATGACCTAAATGTTCATCCAATGACACAAACACACCTATTGGATGCACAAGATTGGTTAAAAACCCTAATTGGATAAGAATAAGCCTAGGGAGGACGAAAATGACCTAAATGTTCATCCAATGACACAAATGAACTTATTGGATGCACAAGATTGCTTAAAACCCTAATTGGACAATAATAAGACTAGGGAGGACGAAAATAACCTAAATGTTCAACCAATGACACAAACACACCTATTGGATGCACAAGATTGGTTAGAAACCCTAATTGGACAAGAATAAGCCTAGGAAGGACGAAAATGACCTAAATGTTCACTCAATGACACAAATGAACTTATTGGATGCACAAGATTGGTTAAAAACCCTAATTGGACAAGAATAAGCCTAGGGAGGACGAAAATGACCTAAATGTTCATCCAATGACACAAACACACCTATTGGATGCACAAGATTGGTTAAAAACCCTAATTGTATAAGAATAAGCATAGGGAAGACGAATATGACCTAAATGTTCATCCAACGACACAAACACACCTATTTGATGCACAAGATTGGTTAGAAACCCTAATTGGACAAGAATAAGCCTAGGGAGGACGAAAATGACCTAAATGTTAATCCAATGACACAAATGAACTTATTGGATGCACAAGATTGGTTAAAAACCCTAATTGGACAAGAATAAGCCTAGGGAGGACGAAAATGACCTAAATGTTAAACCAATGACACAAAGGAACTTATTGGATGCACAAGATTGGTTAAAAACCCTAATTGGACAAGAATAAGCCTAGGGAGGACGAAAATGACCTAAATGTTCATCCAATGACACAAACACACCTATTGGATGCACAAGATTGGTTAAAAACCCTTATTGGACAACAACAAGCCTTGGGAGGACGAAAATGACCTAAATGTTCATCCAATGACACAAATGAACTTATTGGATGCACAAGATTGGTTAAAAACCCTAATTGGACAAGAATAAGCCTAGGGTGGACGAAAATGACCTAAATGTTTATCCCATGACACAAATGAACTTATTGGATGCACAAGATTGGTTAAAAACCCTAATTGGACAAGAATAAGCCTAGGGTGGACGAAAATGACCTAAATGTTTATCCAATGACACAAATGAACTTATTGGATGCACAAGATTGGTTAAAAACCCTAATTGGACAAGAATAAGCCTAGGGAGGACGAAAATGACCTAAATGTTCATCCAATGACACAAACACACCTATTGGATGCACAAGATTGGTTAAAAACCCTAATTGGACAAGAATAAGCCTTGGGAGGAGGAAAATGACCTAAACGTTCATCCAATGACACAAATACTCCTATTGGATGCACAAGATTGGTTAGAAACCCTAATTGGACAAGAATAAGCCTAGGGACGACGAAAATGACCTAAATGTTCATCCAATGACACAAATACACCTATTTGATGCACAAGATTGGTTAAAAACCCTAATTGGACAAGAATAAGCCTAGGGAGGACGAAAATGCCCTAAATGTTCATCCAATGACACAAACACACCTATTGGATGCACAAGATTGGTTAAAAACCCTAATTGGACAAGAATAAGCCTAGGGAGGACCAAAATGACCTAAATGTTCATTCAATGACACAAATGAACTTATTGGATGCACAAGATTTGTTAAAAACCCTAATTGGACAAGAATAAGCCTAAGGAGGACAAAAATGACCTAAATGTTCATCCAATGACACAAACACACCTATTGGATGCACAAGATTGGTTAAAAACCCTAATTGGACAAGAAGATGCCTAAGGAAGACGAAAATGACCTAAATGTTCATCCAATGACACAAATGAACTTATTGGATGCACAAGATTGGTTAAAAACCCTAATTGGACAAGAATTAGCCTAGGGATGACGAAAATGACCTAAATGTTCATCCAATGACACTAACATACCTATTGGATGCACAAGATTGGTTAAAAACCCTAATTGGACAAGAATAAGCCAAGGCGGGACGAAAATGCCCTAAATGATAATCCAATGACACAAACACACCTATTGGATGCACAAGATTGGTTAAAAACCCTAATTGGAAAAGAATAAACCTAGGGAGGACAAAAATGACCTTAATGTTAATCCAATGACACAAACACACCTATTGGATGCACAAGATTGGTTAAAAACCTTTATTGGACAAGAATAAAGCTAGGGAGGACGAAAATAACCTAAATGTTCATCCAATCACACAAATACACCTATTGAATGCGCATGATTGGTTAAAAACCCTAATTGGACAAGAATAAGCCTCGGGAGGACGAAAATTACCTAAATGTTCATCCAATGAAACAAAGGAACTTATTGGATGCACAAGATTGGTTAAAAACCCTAATTGGACAAGAATAAGCCTAAGGAAGAGGAAAATGACCTAAATGTTCATCCAGTTACACAAATGCACTTGTTGGATGCACAAGATTGGATAGAAACCCTAATTGGACAAGAATAAGCCTTCGGAGGACGAAATTGCCCTAAATGTTCATCCAATGACACAAACACACCTTTTAGATGCACATGATTGGTTAAAAACCCTAATTGGACAAGAATAAGCCTTGGGAGGACGAAAATGACCTAAATGTTCATCCAATGACACAAATGATATTATTGGATGCACAAGATTGGGTAAAAACCCTAATTGGACAAGAATAAGCCTTGGGAGGACGAAAATGCCCTAAACGTTCATCCAATGACACAAACACACCTATTGGATGCACAAGATTGGTTAAAAACCCTAATTGGACAAGAATAAGCCTAGGGAGGACCAAAATGACCTAAATGTTCATTCAATGACACAAATGAACTTATTGGATGCACAAGATTTGTTAAAAACTCTAATTGGACAAGAATAAGCCTAAGGAAGACAAAAATGACCTAAATGTTCATCCAATGACACAAACACATCTATTGGATGCACAAGATTGGTTAAAAACCCTAATTGGACAAGAAGATGCCTAAGGAAAACGAAAATGACCTAAATGTTCATCCAATGACACTAATGAACTTATTGGATGCACAAGATTGGTTAAAAACCATAATTGGACAAGAATAAGCCTTGGGAGGACGAAAATGACCTAAATATTAATCCAATGACACAAATCAACTTATTGGATGCACAATATTATTTAAAAACCCTAATTGGACAAGAATAAGCCTAGGGAGGACCAAAATGACCTAAATGTTCATCCATTGACACAAATGAACTTATTGGATGCATAAGATTGGATAAAAACCATAATTGGACAAGATTAAGCCTTGGGAGGACGAAAATGAACTAAATGTTCATCCAATGACACAAACACACCTATTGGATGCACATGATTGGTTAAAAACCCTAATTGGCCAAGAATAAGCCTAGGGAGGACGAAAATGACTTAAATGTTCATCCAATGACATAAATGAACTTATTGGATGCACAAGATTGGTTAAAAACCCTAATTGGACAATAATAAGCCTTGTGAGGACGAAAATGACCTAAATGTTCATCCAATGACACAAACAAACCTATTGGATGCACAAGATTGTTTAAAAACCCTAATTCGACAAGTATAAGCAAAGGGAGGACGAAATTGGCCTAAATGATAATCCAATGACTCAAACACACCTATTGGATGCACAAGATTGGTTAAAAACCCTAATTGGACAAGAATAAGCCTAGGGAGGACAAAAACGACCTAAATGTTAATCCAATGACACAAACATACCTATTAGATGCACAAGATTGGTTAAAAACCCTAATTGGACAAGAATAAGCCTAGGGAGGACGAAAATAACCTAAATGTTCATCCAATGACACAAACACACCTATTGGATGCCCAAGATTGGTTAAAAACCCTAATTGGACAAGAATAAGCCTTGGGAGCACGAAAATGACCTAAATGTTCATCAAATGACACGAATTAACTTATTGGATGCATAAGAATTGTTAAAATCCCTAATTGGACAAGAATAAGCATTGGGAGGACGAAAATGCCCTAAATGTTCATCCAATGACACAAACATACCTATTGGATGCACAAGATTGTTTAAAAACCCTAATTGGACAAGAATAAGCCTAGGGAGGACCAAAATGACCTAAATGTTCATTCAATGACACAATTGAACTTATTGGATGCACAAGATTTGTTAAAAACCCTAATTGGACAAAAATAAGCCAAAGGAGGACAAAAATTACCTAAATGTTCATCCAATGACACAAACACACCTATTGGATGCCCAAGAATGGTTAAAAACCCTAATTGGACAAGAATAAGCCTAAGGAAGACGAAAATGACCTAAATGTTCATCCAGTTACACAAATGCACTTGTTGGATGCACAAGATTGGATAGAAACCCTAATTGGACAAGAATAAGCCTTCGGAAGACGAAATTGACCTAAATGTTCATCCAATGACACAAACACACCTTTTAGATGCACATGATTGGATAAAAACCCTAATTGGACAAGAATAAGCCTTGGGAGGACGAAAATGACCTAAATGTTCATCCAATGACACAAATGAACTTATTGGATGCACAAGATTGGTTACAAACCCTAATTGGACAA
This sequence comes from Cicer pinnatifidum, assembly GCA_037974775.1. Taxonomy (NCBI): domain Eukaryota; kingdom Viridiplantae; phylum Streptophyta; class Magnoliopsida; order Fabales; family Fabaceae; genus Cicer; species Cicer pinnatifidum. The sequence continues at coordinate 21,192,207 of JBBPBR010000004.1, read as the reverse complement.
GAATAAGCCTTGGGAGGATGAAAATGCCCTAAATGTTTATCCAATGACACAAACACACCTATTGGATGCACAAGATTGTTTAAAAACCCTAATTGGACAAGAATAAGCCTAGCGAGGACCAAAATGACCTAAATTTTCATTCAATAACACAAATGAACTTATTGGATGCACAAGATTTGTTAAAAACCCTAATTGGAAAAGAATAAGCCTAAGGAGGATGAAAATGACCTAAATGTTCATCCAATGACACAAATGAACTTATTGGATGCACAAGATTGGTTAAAAACCCTAATTGGATAAGAATAAGCCTAAGGAGGACGAAAATGACCTAAATATTCATTCAATGACACTAACACACCTATTGGATGCACAAGTTTGGTTAAAAACCCTAATTGGACAAGAATAAGCCTTGGTAGGACGAAAATGCCCTAAATGTTCATCCAATGACACAAACACACCTATTGGATGCACAAGATTGTTTAAAAACCCTAATTGGACAAGAATAAGCCTAGGGATGAATAAAATGCCCTAAATGTTCATCCAATGACACAAACACACCTTTTGGATGCACATGATTGGTTAAAAACCCTAATTGGACAAGAATAAGCCTTGGGAGGAAGAAAATGACCTAAATGTTAATCCAATGACAAAAATGAACTTATTGGATGCACAAGATTGGTTAAAAACCCTAATTGGAGAAGAATTAGCCTTGGGAGGTCGAAATGCCCTAAATGTTCATCCAATGACACAAACACACCTATTGGATGCACAAGATTGTTTAAAAACCCTAATTGGACAAGAATAAGCATAGGGTTGACGAAAATGACTTAAATGTTCATCCAATGACACAAATGAACTTCTTGGATGCACAAGATTGGTTAAAATCCGTAATTGGACTAGAATAAGCCTAAGGAGGACGAAAATAGCCTAAATGTTCATCCAATGACACTAACACACCTATTGGATGCACAAGATTGGTTAAAACCCCTAATTGGACAAGAATAAGCCTAAGGAAGACGAAAATGACCTAAATGTTCATCCAATGACACCAATGAACTTATTGGATGCACAAGATTGGATAAAAACCCTAATTGGACAAGAATAAGCCTTGGGAGGACGAAATGGACCTAAATGTTCATCCAATGACACAAACACACCTTTTGGATGCACATGATTGGTTAAAAACCCTAATTGGACAAGAATAAGCCTAGGGAGGACGATATTGACCTAAATGTTTATCCAATGACACAAATGAACTTATTGGATGCACAAGATTGGTTAAAAACCCTAATTGGACAAGAATAAGCTTTGGGAGGACGAAAATGACCTAAATGTTCATCCAATGACACAAATGAACTTATTGGATGCACAAGATTGGTTAAAAACCCTAATTGGAAAAGAATAAGCCTTGGGAGGACGAAAATGCCATAAATGTTCAACCAACGACACAAACACATCTATTGGATGCACAAGATTGTTCAAAAACCCTAATTGGACAAGAATAAGCCTAGGGATGACGAAAATGACCTAAATGTTCATCCCATGACACAAATGAACTTATTGGATGCACAATATTGGTTAAAAACCCTAATTGGACAAGAATAAGCCTAAGGAGGACGAAAATGACCTAAATGTTCATCCAATGACACTAACATACCTATTGGATGCACAAGATTGGTTAAAAACCCTAATTGGACATGAATAAGCCTAGGGAGGACGAAAATGACCTAAATGTTAATCTAATGACGCAAACACACCTATTGGATGCACAAGAATTGTTAGAAACACTAATTGGACAAGAATAAGCCAAGGGAGGACGAAAATGCCCTAAATGAGAATCCAATGACACAAACACACCTATTGGATGCACAAGATTGGTTAAAAACCCTAATTGGACAAGAATAAAGCTAAGGAGGACGAAAATAACCTAAATGTTCATCCAATGACACAAATACACCTATTGGATGCACAAGATTGGTTAAAAACCCTAATTGGACAAGAATAAGCCTTGGGAGGACGAAAATGACCTAAATGTTCATCCAATGACACAAAGGAACTTATTGGATGAACAAGATTGGTTAAAAACCCTAATTGGGCAAGAATAAGCCTAGGGAGGACGAAAATAACCTAAACGTTTATCCGATGACACAAATACACCTATTGGATGCACATGATTGGTTAAAAACACTAATTGGACAAGAATAAGGCTACGGAGGACGAAATTGACCTAAACGTTCATCCGATGACACAAATACACGTATTGGATGCACAAGATTGTTTAAAAACCGTAATTGGACAAGAATAAGCCTAGCGAGGACCAAAATGACCTAAATTTTCATTCAATAACACAAATGAACTTATTGGATGCACAAGATTTGTTAAAAACCCTAATTGGACAAGAATAAGCCTAAGGATGATGAAAATGACCTAAATGTTCATTCAATGACACAAACACACCTATTGGATGCACAAGATTGGTTAAAAACCCTAATTGGACAAGAATAAGCCTAAGGAAGACGAAAATGACCTAAATGTTCATCCAATGAAACAAATGAACTTATTGGATGCACAAGATTGGATAAAAACCCTAATTGGACAAGAATAAGCCTTGGGAGGACGAAATTGACCTTAATGTTCATCCAATGACACAAACACACCTATTGGATGCACATGATTGGTTAAAAACCCTAATTGGACAAGAATAAGCCGCGGGAGGACGAAATTGACCTAAATGTTCATCCAATGACACAAATGAACTTATTGGATGCACAAGATCGGTTAAAAACCCTAATTGGACAAGAATAAGCCTAAGGAGGACGAAATTGACCTCAATGTTCATCCAATGACACAAACACACCTATTGGATGCCCATAATTGGTTAAAAACCCTAATTGGACAAGAATAAGCCTTGGGAGGACGACAAACACCTAAATGTTCATCCAATGACACAAATGAACTTATTGGATGCACAAGATTGGTTAAAACCCCTAATTGGACAAGAATAAGCCAAGGGAGGACGAAAATGCCCTAAATGTTCATCCAATGACACAAACACACATATTGGATGCACAACATTGTTTAAAAACCCTAATTGGACAAGAATTAGCCTAGGGATGATGAAAATGACCTAAATGTTCATCCAATGACACAAATGAACTTATTGGATGCACAAGATTGGTTAAAAACCCTAATTGGACAAGAATAAGCCTAAGGAGGACGAAATTGACCTCAATGTTCATCCAATGACACAAACACACCTATTGGATGCCCATAATTGGTTAAAAACCCTAATTGGACAAGAATAAGCCTTGGGAGGACGACAAACACCTAAATGTTCATCCAATGACACAAATGAACTTATTGGATGCACAAGATTGGTTAAAACCCCTAATTGGACAAGAATAAGCCAAGGGAGGACGAAAATGCCCTAAATGTTCATCCAATGACACAAACACACATATTGGATGCACAACATTGTTTAAAAACCCTAATTGGACAAGAATAAGCCTAGGGATGACGAAAAAGACCTAAATGTTCATCCAATGACACTAACATACCTATTGGATGCACAAGATTGGTTAAAAACCCTAATTGGAATAGAATAAGCCTTGGGAGGACGAAAATGACCTAAATGTTTATCCAATGACACAAACACATATATTGGATGCACAACATTGTTTAAAAACTCTAATTGGACAAGAATTAGCCTAGGGATGATGAAAATGACCTAAATGTTCATCCAATGACACAAATGAACTTATTGGATGCACAAGATTGGTTAAAAACCCTAATTGGACAACAATAAGCCTAAGGAGGACGAAATTGACCACAATGTTCATCCAATGACACAAACACACCTATAAGATGCCCATAATTTGTTAAAAACCCTAATTGGACAAGAATAAGCCTAGGGATGACGAAAACTACCTAAATGTCCATCCAATGACACAAATGAACTTATTGGATGCACAAGATTGGTTAAAAACCCTAATTGGACAAGAATAAGCCTTAGGAGCACGAAAACGACCTAAATGTTCATCCAATGACACAAACACACCTATTGGATGCACAAGATTGGTTAAAAACCCTAATTGGACAAGAATAAAGCTAGGGAGGACAAAAATAACCTAAATGTTCATCCAATCACACAAATACACCTATTGAATGCGCATGATTGGTTATAAACCCTGATTGGACAAGAATAAGCCTAGGGAGGACGAAAATGACCTAAATGTTCATCCAATGAAACAAAGGAACTTATTGGATGCACAAGATTGGTTAAAAACCCTAATTGGACAAGAATAAGTCTAGGGAGGACCAAAATGACCTAAATGTTCATTCAATGACATAAATGAACTTATTGGATGCACAAGATTGGTTAAAATCCCTAATTGGACAAGAATAAGCATTGGGAGGACGAAAATGCCCTAAATGTTCATCCAATGACACAAACATACCTTATGGATGCACAAGATTGTTTAAAAACCCTAATTGGACAAGAATAAGCCAAAGGAGGACAAAAATGACCTAAATGTTCATCCAATGACACAAACACACCTATTGGATGCACATGATTGGTGAAAAACCCTAATTGGACAAGAATAAGCCGAGGGAGGACGAAATTGACCTAAATGTTCATCCAATGACACAAATGAACTTATTGGATGCACAAGATTGGTTAAAAACCCTAATTGGACAAGAATAAGCCTAAGGAGGACGAAATTGACCTCAATGTTCATCCAATGACACAAACACACCAATTGGATGCCCATAATTGGTTAAAAACCCTAATTGGACAAGAATAAGCCTTGGGAGGACGACAAACACCTAAATGTTCATCCAATGACACAAATGAACTTATTGGATGCACAAGATTGGTTAAAACCCCTAATTGAACAAGAATAAGCCAAGGGAGGACGAAAATGCCCTAAATGTTCATCCAATGACACAAACACACATATTGGATGCACAGCATTGTTTAAAAACCCTAATTGGACAAGAATTAGCCTAGGGATGATGAAAATGACCTAAATGTTCATCCAATGACACAAATGAACTTATTGGATGCACAAGATTGGTTAAAAACCCTAATTGGACAACAATAAGCCGAAGGGGGACGAAATTGACCTCAATGTTCATCCAATGACACAAACACACCTATTGGATGCCCATAATTTGTTAAAAACCCTAATTGGACAAGAATAAGCCTAGGGATGACGAAAATTACTTAAATGTCCATCCAATGACACAAATGAACTTATTGGATGCACAAGATTGGTTAAAAACCCTAATTGGACAAGAATAAGCCCTAGGAGCACGAAAACGACCTAAATGTTCATCCAATGACACAAACACACCTATTGGATGCACAAGATTGGTTAAAAACCCTAATTGGACAAGAATAAGCCTAGGGAGGACGATAATGACCTAAATTGTCATCCAATGAAACAAAGGAACTTATTGGATGCACAAGATTGGTTAAAAACACAAATTGGACAAGAATAAGCCTTGGGAGGACAAAAATGACCTAAATGTTCATCCAATGACACAAATTAACTTATTGGATGCACAAGATTGGTTAAAAACCCTAATTGGACAAGAATAAGCCTAGGGAGGACGATAATGACCTAAATTGTCATCCAATGAAACAAAGGAACTTATTGGATGCACAAGATTGGTTAAAAACACTAATTGGACAAGAATAAGCCTTGGGAGGACGAAAATGACCTAAATGTTCATCCAATGACACAAATTAACTTATTGGATGCACAAGATTGGTTAAAAACCCTAATTGGACAAGAATAAGCCTTGGGAGGACGAAAATGCCCTAAATGTTCATTCAATGACACAAATGAACTTATTGGATGCACAAGATTTGTTAAAAACTCTAATTGGACAAGAATAAGCCTAAGGAGGACAAAAATGACCTAAATGTTCATCCAATGACACAAACACACCTATTGGATGCACAAGATTGGTTAAAAACCCTAATTGGACAAGAAGATGCCTAAGGAAGACGAAAATGACCTAAATGTTCATCCAATGACACAAATGAACTTATTGGATGCACAAGATTGGTTAAAAACCCTAATTGGACAAGAATTAGCCTAGGGATGACGAAAATGACCTAAATGTTCATCCAATGACACTAACATACCTATTGGATGCACAAGATTGGTTAAAAACCCTAATTGGACAAGAATAAGCCAAGGCGGGACGAAAATGCCCTAAATGATAATCCAATGACACAAACACACCTATTGGATGCACAAGATTGGTTAAAAACCCTAATTGGAAAAGAATAAACCTAGGGAGGACAAAAATGACCTTAATGTTAATCCAATGACACAAACACACCTATTGGATGCACAAGATTGGTTAAAAACCTTTATTGGACAAGAATAAAGCTAGGGAGGACGAAAATAACCTAAATGTTCATCCAATCACACAAATACACCTATTGAATGCGCATGATTGGTTAAAAACCCTAATTGGACAAGAATAACCCTCGGGAGGACGAAAATTACCTAAATGTTCATCCAATGAAACAAAGGAACTTATTGGATGCACAAGATTGGTTAAAAACCCTAATTGGACAAGAATAAGCCTAAGGAAGACGAAAATGACCTAAATGTTCATCCAGTTACACAAATGCACTTGTTGGATGCACAAGATTGGATAGAAACCCTAATTGGACAAGAATAAGCCTTCGGAGGACGAAATTGACCTAAATGTTCATCCAATGACACAAACACACCTTTTAGATGCACATGATTGGTTAAAAACCCTAATTGGACAAGAATAAGCCTTGGGAGGACGAAAATGACCTAAATGTTCATCCAATGACACAAATGAACTTATTGGATGCACAAGATTGGGTAAAAACCCTAATTGGACAAGAATAAGCCTTGGGAGGACGAAAATTCCCTAAACGTTCATCCAATGACACAAACACACCTATTGGATGCACAAGATTGGTTAAAAACCCTAATTGGACAAGAATAAGCCTAGGGAGGACCAAAATGACCTAAATGTTCATTCAATGACACAAATGAACTTATTGGATGCACAAGATTTGTTAAAAACTCTAATTGGACAAGAATAAGCCTAAGGAAGACAAAAATGACCTAAATGTTCATCCAATGACACAAACACACCTATTGGATGCACAAGATTGGTTAAAAACCCTAATTGGACAAGAAGATGCCTAAGGAAAACGAAAATGACCTAAATGTTCATCCAATGACACAAATGAACTTATTGAATGCACAAGATTGGTTAAAAACCATAATTGGACAAGAATAAGCCTTGGGAGGACGAAAATGACCTAAATATTAATCCAATGACACAAATCAACTTATTGGATGCACAATATTATTTAAAAACCCTAATTGGACAAGAATAAGCCTAGGGAGGACCAAAATGACCTAAATGTTCATCCATTGACACAAATGAACTTATTGGATGCATAAGATTGGATAAAAACCATAATTGGACAAGAATAAGCCTTGGGAGGACGAAAATGACCTAAATGTTCATCCAATGCCACAAACACACCTATTGGATGCACATGATTGGTTAAAAACCCTAATTGGCCAAGAATAAGCCTAGGGAGGACGAAAATGACTTAAATGTTCATCCAATGACATAAATAAACTTATTGGATGCACAAGATTGGTTAAAAACCCTAATTGGACAATAATAAGCCTTGTGAGGACGAAAATGACCTAAATGTTCATCCAATGACACAAACAAACCTATTGGATGCACAAGATTGTTTAAAAACCCTAATTCGACAAGTATAAGCAAAGGGAGGACGAAATTGGCCTAAATGATAATCCAATGACTCAAACACACCTATTGGATGCACAAGATTGGTTAAAAACCCTAATTGGACAAGAATAAGCCTAGGGAGGACAAAAACGACCTAAATGTTAATCCAATGACACAAACATACCTATTAGATGCACAAGATTGGTTAAAAACCCTAATTGGACAAGAATAAGCCTAGGGAGGACGAAAATAACCTAAATGTTCATCCAATGACACAAACACACCTATTGGATGCCCAAGATTGGTTAAAAACCCTAATTGGACAAGAATAAGCCTAGGGATGGCGAAAATGTCCTAAATGTTCATCCAATGACACAAATGCACTTATTGGATGCACAAGATTGGATAGAAACCCTAATTGGACAAGAATAAGCCTTCGGAGGACGAAATTGACCTAAATGTTCATCCAATGACACAAACACACCTTTTAGATGCACAAGATTGGTTAAAAACCCTAATTGGACAAGAATAAGCCTTGGGAGCACGAAAATGACCTAAATGTTCATCAAATGACACGAATTAACTTATTGGATGCATAAGAATTGTTAAAATCCCTAATTGGACAAGAATAAGCATTGGGAGGACGAAAATGCCCTAAATGTTCATCCAATGACACAAACATACCTATTGGATGCACAAGATTGTTTAAAAACCCTAATTGGACAAGAATAAGCCTAGGGAGGACCAAAATGACCTAAATGTTCATTCAATGACACAATTGAACTTATTGGATGCACAAGATTTGTTAAAAACCCTAATTGGACAAAAATAAGCCAAAGGAGGACAAAAATTACCTAAATGTTCATCCAATGACACAAACACACCTATTGGATGCCCAAGAATGGTTAAAAACCCTAATTGGACAAGAATAAGCCTTGGGAGGACGAAAATGACCTAAATGTTCATCCAATGACACAAATGAACTTATTGGATGCACAAGATTGGTTACAAACCCTAATTGGACAAGAATAAGCCTTGGGAGGACGAAAATGCCCTAAATGTTTATCCAATGACACAAACACACCTATTGGATGCACAAGATTGTTTAAAAACCCTAATTGGATAAGAATAAGCCTAGGGATGACGAAAATGACCTAAATGTTCATCCAATGACACAAATGAAAATGAAGTTATTGGATGCACTAGATTGGTTAAAAACCCTAATCGGACAAGAATAAGCATAAGGAGGACGAAAATGGCCTAAATGTTCATCCAATGACACTAACACACCTATTGGATGCACAAGATTGGTTAAAAACACTAATTGGACAAGAATAAGCTTAAGAAAGATGAAAATGACCTAAATGTTCATCCAATGACACAAATGAACTTATTGGATGCACAAGATTGGATAAAAACCCTAATTGGACAAGAATAAGCCTTGGGAGGACGAAATGGACCTAAATGTTCATCCAATGACACAAACACACCTTTTTGATGCACATGATTGGTTAAAAACCCTAATTGGACAAGAATAAGCCTTGGGAGGACGAAAATGCCCTAAACGTTCATCCAATGACACAAACACAACTATTGGATGCACAAGATTGGTTAAAAACCCTAATTGGACAAGATTACGCCTAGGGAGGACCAAAATGACCTAAATGTTCATTCAATGACACAAATGAACTTATTGGATGCACAAGATTTGTTAAAAACTCTAATTGGACAAGAATAAGCCTAAGGAGGACAAAAATGACCTAAATGTTCATCCAATGACACAAACACACCTATTGGATGCACAAGATTGGTTAAAAACCCTAATTGGACAAGAAGATGCCTAAGGAAGAAGAAAATGACCTAAATGTTCATCCAATGACACAATTGAACTTATTGGATGCACAAGATTGGTTAAAAACCCTAATTGGACAAGAATAAGCCTTGGGAGCACAAAAATGACCTAAATGTTCATCAAATGACACGAATTAACTTATTGGATGCATAAGATTGGTTAAAATCCCTAATTGGACAAGAATAGGCATTGGGAGGACGAAAATGCCCTAAATGTTCATCCAATGACACAAACATACCTATTGGATGCACAAGATTGTTTAGAAACCCTAATTGGACAAGAATAAGCCTAGGGAGGACCAAAATGACCTAAATGTTCAATCAATGACACAAATGAACTTATGGGATGCACAAGATTTGTTAAAAACCCTAATTGGACAAGAATAAGCCAAAGGAGGACAAAAATGACCTAAATGTTCATCCAATGACACAAACACACCTATTGGATGCCCAAGAATGGTTAAAAACCCTAATTGCACAAGAATAAGCCTAAGGAAGACGAAAATGACCTAAATGTTCATCCAGTTACACAAATGCACTTGTTGGATGCACAAGATTGAATAGAAACCCTAATTGGACAAGAATAAGCCTTCGGAGGACGAAATTGACCTAAATGTTCATCCAATAACACAAACACACCTTTTAGATGCACATGATTGGATAAAAACTCTAATTGGACAAGAATAAGCCTTGGGAGGACGAAAATGACCTAAATGTTCATCCAATGACACAAATGAACTTATTGGATGCACAAGATTGGTTACAAACGCTAATTGGACAAGAATAAGCCTTGGGAGGACGAAAATGCCCGAAATGTTTATCCAATGACACAAACACACCTATTGGATGCACAAGATTGTTTAAAAACCCTAATTGGATAAGAATAAGCCTAGGGATGACGAAAATGACCTAAATGTTCATCCAATGACACAAATGAAAATGAACTTATTGGATGCACAAGATTGGTTAAAAACCCTAATTTGACAAGAATAAGCCTAAGGAGGACGAAAATGGCCTAAATGTTTATCCAAAGACACTAACACACTTATTGGATGCACAAGATTGGTTAAAAACCCTAATTGGACAAGAATAAGCTTAAGGAAGACGAAAATGACCTAAATGTTCATCCAATGACACAAATGAACTTATTGGATGCACAAGATTGGATAAAAACCCTAATTGGACAAGAATAAGCCTTGGGAGGACGAAATGGACCTAAATGTTCATCCAATGACACAAACACACCTTTTTGATGCACATGATTGGTTAAAAACCCTAATTGGAAAAGAATAAGCCTAAGGAGGACGAAATTGACCTAAATGTTCATCCAATGACATAAATGAACTTATTGGATGCACAAGATTGGTTAAAAACCCTAATTGGACAAGAATAAGCCTTGTGAGGACGAAAATGACCTAAATGTTCATCCAATGACACAAACACACCTATTGGATGCACAACATTGTTTAAAAACCCTAATTCGACGAGTATAAGCAAAGGGAGGAAGAAATTGGCGTAAATGATAATCCAATGACAGAAACACACCTATTGGATGCACAAGATTGGTTAAAAACCCTAATTGGACAAGAATAAGCCTAGGGAGGGCAAAAACGACCTAAATGTTAATCCAATGACACAAACATACCTATTGGATGCACAAGATTGGTTAAAAACCCTAATTGGACAAGAATAAGCCTAGGGAGGAAGAAAATAACCTAAATGTTCATTCAATGACACAAATACACCTATTGGATGCACATGATTGGTTAAAAACTCTAATTGGACAAGAATAAGCCTAGGGAGGACGAAAATGATCTAAATGTTCATCCAATTACACAAAGGAACTTATTGGATGCACAAGATTGGTTAAAAACCCTAATTGGACAAGAATAAGCCTTGGGAGCACGAAAATTACCTAAACGTTCATCAAATGACACGAATTAACTTATTGGATGCACAAGATTGGTTAAAATCCCTAATTGGACAAGAATAAGCCTAGGGAGGAAGAAAATAACCTAAATGTTCATTCAATGACACAAATACACCTATTGGATGCACATGATTGGTTAAAAACCCTAATTGGACAAGAATAAGCCTAGGGAGGACGAAAATGATCTAAATGTTCATCCAATTACACAAAGGAACTTATTGGATGCACAAGATTGGTTAAAAACCCTAATTGGACAAGAATAAGCCTTGGGAGCACGAAAATTACCTAAACGTTCATCAAATGACACGAATTAACTTATTGGATGCACAAGATTGGTTAAAATCCCTAATTGGACAAGAATAAGCCTTGGGAGGACGAAAATGCCCTAAATGTTCATCCAATGACACAAACATGCCTATTGGATGCACAAGATTGTTTAAAAACCCTAATTGGAGAAGAATAACCCTAGGGAGGACCAAAATGACCTAAATGTTCATTCAATGACACAAATGAACTTATTGGATGCACAAGATTTGTTAAAAACCCTAATTGGACAAGAATAAGCCAAAGGAGGACGAAAGTGACCAAAATGTTCATCCAATGACACAAACACACCTATTGGATGCCCAAGACTGGTTAAAAACCCTAATTGGACAAGAATAAGCCTAAGGAAGATGAAAATGACCTAAATGTTCATCCAATGACACAAATGCACTTATTGGATGCACAAGATTGGATAGAAACCCTAATTGGACAAGAATAAGCCTTCGGAGGACGAAATTGACATAAATGTTCATCCAATGACAGAAACACACCTTTTAGATGCACATGATTGGTTAAAAACCATAATTGGACAAGAATAAGCCTTGGGAGGACGAAAATGACCTAAATGTTCATCCAATGACACAAATGAACTTATTGGATGCACAAGATTGGTTAAAAACCCTAATTGGACAAGAATAAGCCTTCGGAGGACGAAAATGCCCTAAATGTTCCTCCAATGACACAAACACACCTATTGGATGCACAAGATTGGTTAAAAACCCTAATTGGACAAGAATAAGCTTAAGGAAGACGAAAATTACCTAAATGTTCATCCAATGACACAAATGAACTTATTGGATGCACAAGATTGGATAAAAACCCTAATTGGACAAGAATAAGCCTTGGGAGGACGAAATGGACCTAAATGTTCATCCAATGACACAAACACACCTTTTTGATGCACATGATTGGTTAAAAACCCTAATTGGACAAGAATAAGCCTAAGGAGGACGAAATTGACCTAAATGTTCATCCAATGACATAAATGAACTTATTGGATGCACAAGATTGGTTAAAAACCCTAATTGGACAAGAATAAGCCTTGTGAGGACGAAAATGACCTAAATGTTCATCCAATGACACAAACACACCTATTGGATGCACAACATTGTTTAAAAACCCTAATTCGACGAGTATAAGCAAAGGGAGGACGAAATTGGCGTAAATGATAATCCAATGACACAAACACACCTATTGGATGCACAAGATTGGTTAAAAACCCTAATTGGACAAGAATAAGCCTAGGGAGGGCAAAAACGACCTAAATGTTAATCCAATGACACAAACATACCTATTGGATGCCCAAGATTGGTTAAAAACCCTAATTGGACAAGAATATGCCTAGGGAGGACGAAAATAACCTAAATGTTCATCAAATGACAGAAACACACCTTTTAGATGCACATGATTGGTTAAAAACCCTAATTGGACAAGAATAAGCCTTGGGAGGACGAAAATGTCCTAAATTTTCATCCAATGACACAAATGAACTTATTGGATGCACAAGATTGGTTAAAAACCCTAATTGGACAAGAATAAGCCTTCGGAGGACGAAAATGCCCTAAATGTTCCTCCAATGACACAAACACACCTATTGGATGCACAAGATTGTTTAAAAACCCTAATTGGACAAGAATAAGCCTAGGGATGACGAAAATGACCTAAATGTTCATCCAATGACACAAATGAACTTATTGGATGCACAAGATTGGTTAAAACCCCTAATTGGACAAGAATAAGCCTTGGGAGGACGAAAATGCCCTAAACGTTCATCCAATGACAGAAACACACCTATTGGATGCACAAGATTGGTTAAAAACCCTAATTGGACAAGAATACGCCTAGGGAGGACCAAAATGACCTAAATGTTCATTCAATGACACAAATGAACTTATTGGATGCACAAGATTTGTTAAAAACTCTAATTGGACAAGAATAAGCCTAAGGAGGACAAAAATGACCTAAATGTTCATCCAATGACACAAACACACCTATTGGATGCACAAGATTGGTTAAAAACCCTAATTGGACAAGAAGATGCCTAAGGAAGAAGAAAATGACCTAAATGTTCATCCAATGACACAAATGAACTTATTGGATGCACAAGATTGGTTAAAACCCCTAATTGGACAAGAATAAGCCTAGGGATGACGAAAATGACCTAAATGTTCATCCAATGACACAAATGAACTTATTGGATGCACAAGATTGGTTAAAACCCCTAATTGGACAAGAATAAGCCTTGGGAGGACGAAAATGCCCTAAACGTTCATCCAATGACACAAACACACCTATTGGATGCACAAGATTGGTTAAAAACCCTAATTGGACAAGAATACGCCTAGGGAGGACCAAAATGACCTAAATGTTCATTCAATGACACAAATGAACTTATTGGATGCACAAGATTTGTTAAAAACTCTAATTGGACAAGAATAAGCCTAAGGAGGACAAAAATGACCTAAATGTTCATCCAATGACACAAACACACCTATTGGATGCCTAAGAATGGTTAAAAACCCTAATTGCACAAGAATAAGCCTAAGGAAGACGAAAATGACCTAAATGTTCATCCAGTTACACAAATGCACTTGTTGGATGCACAAGATTGGATAGAAACCCTAATTGGACAAGAATAAGCCTTCGGAGGACGAAATTGACCTAAATGTTCGTCCAATAACACAAACACACCTTTTAGATGCACATGATTGGATAAAAACCCTAATTGGACAAGAATAAGCCTTGGGAGGACGAAAATGACCTAAATGTTCATCCAATGACACAAATGAACTTATTGGATGCACAAGATTGGTTACAAACCCTAATTGGACAAGAATAAGCCTTGGGAGGACGAAAATGCCCGAAATGTTTATCCAATGACACAAACACACCTATTGGATGCACAAGATTGTTTAAAAACCCTAATTGGATAAGAATAAGCCTAGGGATGACGAAAATGACCTAAATGTTCATCCAATGACACAAATGAAAATGAACTTATTGGATGCACAAGATTGGTTAAAAACCCTAATTTGACAAGAATAAGCCTAAGGAGGACGAAAATGGCCTAAATGTTCATCCAAAGACACTAACACACTTATTGGATGCACAAGATTGGTTAAAAACCCTAATTGGACAACAATAAGCTTAAGGAAGACGAAAATGACCTAAATGTTCATCCAATGACACAAATGAACTTATTGGATGCACAAGATTGGATAAAAACCCTAATTGGACAAGAATAAGCCTTGGGAGGACGAAATGGACCTAAATGTTCATCCAATGACACAAACACACCTTTTTGATGCACATGATTGGTTAAAAACCTTAATTGGACAAGAATAAGCCTAAGGAGGACGAAATTGACCTAAATGTTCATCCAATGACATAAATGAACTTATTGGATGCACAAGATTGGTTAAAAACCCTAATTGGACAAGAATAAGCCTTGTGAGGACGAAAATGACCTAAATGTTCATCCAATGACACAAACACACCTAATGGAAATCACAACATTGTTTAAAAACCCTAATTCGACGAGTATAAGCAAAGGGAGGACGAAATTGGCGTAAATGATAATCCAATGACACAAACACACCTATTGGATGCACAAGATTGGTTAAAAACCCTAATTGGACAAGAATAAGCCTAGGGAGGGCAAAAACGACCTAAATGTTAATCCAATGACACAAACATACCTATTGGATGCACAAGATTGGTTAAAAACCCTAATTGGACAAGAATAAGCCTAGGGAGGACGAAAATAACCTAAATGTTCATTCAATGACACAAATACACCTATTGGATGCACATGATTGGTTAAAAACCCTAATTGGACAAGAATAAGCCTAGGGAGGACGAAAATGATCTAAATGTTCATCCAATGACACAAAGGAACTTATTGGATGCACAAGATTGGTTAAAAACCCTAATTGGACAAGAATAAGCCTTGGGAGCACGAAAATTACCTAAACGTTCATCAAATGACACGAATTAACTTATTGGATGCACAAGATTGGTTAAAATCCCTAATTGGACAAGAATAAGCCTTGGGAGGACGAAAATGCCCTAAATGTTCATCCAATGACACAAACATGCCTATTGGATGCACAAGATTGTTTAAAAATCCTAATTGGAGAAGAATAACCCTAGGGAGGACCAAAATGACCTAAATGTTCATTCAATGACACAAATGAACTTATTGGATGCACAAGATTTGTTAAAAACTCTAATTGGACAAGAATAAGCCTAAGGAGGACAAAAATGACCTAAATGTTCATCCAATGACACAAACACACCTATTGGATGCACAAAATTGGTTAAAAACCCTAATTGGACAAGAAGATGCCTAAGGAAGAAGAAAATGACCTAAATGTTCATCCAATGACACAAATGAACTTATTGGATGCACAAGATTGGTTAAAAACCCTAATTGGACAAGAATAAGCCTTGGGAACACAAAAATGACCTAAATGTTCATCAAATGACACGAATTAACATATTGGATGCATAAGATTGGTTAAAATCCCTAATTGGACAAGAATAGGCATTGGGAGGACGAAAATGCCCTAAATGTTCATCCAATGACACAAACATACCTATTGGATGCACAAGATTGTTTAAAAACCCTAATTGGACAAGAATAAGCCTAGGGAGGACCAAAATGACCTAAATGTTCATTCAATGACACAAATGAACTTATGGGATGCACAAGATTTGTTAAAAACCCTAATTGGACAAGAATAAGCCAAAGGAGGACGAAAGTGACCAAAATGTTCTTCCAATGACACAAACACACCTATTGGATGCCCAAGAATGGTTAAAAACCCTAATTGCACAAGAATAAGCCTAAGGAAGACGAAAATGACCTAAATGTTCATCCAGTTACACAAATGCACTTGTTGGATGCACAAGATTGGATAGAAACCCTAATTGGACAAGTATAAGCCTTCGGAGGACGAAATTGACCTAAATGTTCGTCCAATAACACAAACACACCTTTTAGATGCACATGATTGGATAAAAACCCTAATTGGACAAGAATAAGCCTTGGGAGGACGAAAATGACCTAAATGTTCATCCAATGACACAAATGAACTTATTGGATGCACAAGATTGGTTACAAACCCTAATTGGACAAGAATAAGCCTTGGGAGGACGAAAATGCCCGAAATGTTTATCCAATGACACAAACACACCTATTGGATGCACAAGATTGTTTAAAAACCCTAATTGGATAAGAATAAGCCTAGGGATGACGAAAATGACCTAAATGTTCATCCAATGACACAAATGAAAATTAACTTATTGGATGCACAAGATTGGTTAAAAACCCTAATTTGACAAGAATAAGCCTAAGGAGGACGAAAATGGCCTAAATGTTCATCCAAAGACACTAACACACTTATTGGATGCATAAGATTGGTTAAAAACCCTAATTGGACAACAATAAGCTTAAGGAAGACGAAAATGACCTAAATGTTCATCCAATGACACAAATGAACTTATTGGATGCACAAGATTGGATAAAAACCCTAATTGGACAAGAATAAGCCTTGGGAGGACGAAATGGACCTAAATGTTCATCCAATGACACAAACACACCTTTTTGATGCACATGATTGGTTAAAAACCTTAATTGGACAAGAATAAGCCTAAGGAGGACGAAATTGACCTAAATGTTCATCCAATGACATAAATGAACTTATTGGATGCACAAGATTGGTTAAAAACCCTAATTGGACAAGAATAAGCCTTGTGTGGACGAAAATGACCTAAATGTTCATCCAATGACACAAACACACCTAATGGAAATCACAACATTGTTTAAAAACCCTAATTCGACGAGTATAAGCAAAGGGAGGACGAAATTGGCGTAAATGATAATCCAATGACACAAACACACCTATTGGATGCACAAGATTGGTTAAAAACCCTAATTGGACAAGAATAAGCCTAGGGAGGGCAAAAACGACCTAAATGTTAATCCAATGACACAAACATACCTATTGGATGCACAAGATTGGTTAAAAACCATAATTGGACAAGAATAAGCCTAGGGAGGACGAAAATAACCTAAATGTTCATTCAATGACACAAATACACCTATTGGATGCACATGATTGGTTAAAAACCCTAATTGGACAAGAATAAGCCTAGGGAGGACGAAAATGATCTAAATGTTCATCCAATGACACAAAGGAACTTATTGGATGCACAAGATTGGTTAAAAACCCTAATTGGACAAGAATAAGCCTTGGGAGCACGAAAATTACCTAAACGTTCATCAAATGACACGAATTAACTTATTGGATGCACAAGATTGGTTAAAATCCCTAATTGGACAAGAATAAGCCTTGGGAGGACGAAAATGCCCTAAATGTTCATCCATTGACACAAACATGCCTATTGGATGCACATGATTGTTTAAAAACCCTAATTGGAGAAGAATAACCCTAGGGAGGACAAAAATGACCTAAATGTTCATTCAATGACACAAATGAACTTATTGGATGCACAAGATTAGTTAAAAACTCTAATTGGACAAGAATAAGCCTAAGGAGGACAAAAATGACCTAAATGTTCATCCAATGACACAAACACACCTATTGGATGCACAAAATTGGTTAAAAACCCTAATTGGACAAGAAGATGCCTAAGGAAGAAGAAAATGACCTAAATGTTCATCCAATGACACAAATGAACTTATTGGATGCACAAGATTGGTTAAAAACCCTAATTGGACAAGAATAAGCCTTGGGAACACAAAAATGACCTAAATGTTCATCAAATGACACGAATTAACTTATTGGATGCATAAGATTGGTTTAAATCCCTAATTGGACAAGAATAGGCATTGGGAGGACGAAAATGCCCTAAATGTTCATCCAATGACACAAACATACCTATTGGATGCACAAGATTGTTTAAAAACCCTAATTGGACAAGAATAAGCCTAGGGAGGACCAAAATGACCTAAATGTTCATTCAATGACACAAATGAACTTATGGGATGCACAAGATTTGTTAAAAACCCTAAT
>JBBPBR010000004.1:21148842-21160976 GCA_037974775.1 Cicer pinnatifidum | reverse complement strand
TTCATCCAATGACACAAATGAACTTATTGGATGCACAAGATTGGTTAAAAACCCTAATTGGACAAGAATAAGCCTTCGGAGGACGAAAATGCCCTAAATGTTCCTCCAATGACACAAACACACCTATTGGATGCACAAGATTGTTTAAAAACCCTAATTGGACAAGAATAAGCCTAGGGATGACGAAAATGACCTAAATGTTCATCCAATGACACAAATGAACTTATTGGATGCACAAGATTGGTTAAAACCCCTAATTGGACAAGAATAAGCCTTGGGAGGACGAAAATGCCCTAAATGTTCATCCAATGACACAAACATGCCTATTGGATGCACAAGATTGTTTAAAAACCCTAATTGGAGAAGAATAACCCTAGGGAGGACCAAAATGACCTAAATGTTCATTCAAGACAAAAATGAACTTATTGGATGCACAAGATTTGTTAAAAACCCTAATTGGACAAGAATAAGCCAAAGGAGGACGAAAGTGACCAAAATGTTCATCCAATGACACAAACACACCTATTGGATGCCCAAGACTGGTTAAAAACCCTAATTGGACAAGAATAAGCGTAAGGAAGACGAAAATGACCTAAATGTTCATCCAATGACACAAATGCACTTATTGGATGCACAAGATTGGATAGAAACCCTAATTTGACAAGAATAAGCCTTCGGAGGACGAAATTGACCTAAATGTTCATCCAATGACAGAAACACACCTTTTAGATGCACATGATTGGTTAAAAACCCTAATTGGACAAGAATAAGCATAGGGAGGACGAAATTGACCTAAATGTTCATCCAATGACACAAATGAACTTATTGGATGCACAAGATTGGTTAAAAACCCTAATTGGAAAAGAATAAGCCTTGGGGGGACGAAAATGACCTAAATGTTCATCCAATGACACAAACACACCTATTGGATGCACAAGATTGTTTAAAAACCCTAATTGGACAAGAATAAGCCTAGGGATGACGAAAATGACCTAAATGTTCATCCAATGACACAAATGAACTTATTGGATGCACAAGATTGGTTAAAAACCCTAATTGGACAAGAATAAGCCTTCGGAGGACGAAAATGCCCTAAATGTTCCTCCAATGACACAAACACACCTATTGGATGCACAAGATTGTTTAAAAACCCTAATTGGACAAGAATAAGCCTAGGGATGACGAAAATGACCTAAATGTTCATCCAATGACACAAATGAACTTATTGGATGCACAAGATTGGTTAAAAACCCTAATTGGACAAGAATAAGCCTAAGGAGGACGAAAATGGCATAAATGTTCATCCAATGACACTAACACACCTATTGGATGCACAAGATTGGTTAAAAACCCTAATAGGACAAGAATAAGCCTAGGGAGGACGAAAATGACTTAAATGTTCATCCAATGACACAAATGAACTTATTGGATGTACAAGATTGGTTAAAAACCCTAATTGGACAAGAATAAGCCTTGGGAGGACGAAAATGACCTAAATGTTCATCCAATGACACAAACACACCTATTGGATGCACAAGATTGTTTAAAAACCCTAATTCGACAAGTATAAGCAAAGGGAGGACGAAATTGACCTAAATGTTCATCCAATGACACAAACACACCTTTTGGATGCACATGATTGGTTAAAACCCCTAATTGGACAAGAATTAGCCTTGGGAGGACGAAAATGACCTAAATGTTCATCCAATGACACAAATGAACTTATTGGATGCACAAGATTGGTTAAAAACCCTAATTGGACAAGAATAAGCCTTGGGAGGACATCAATGACCTAAATGTTCATCCAATGACACAAGTGAAATTATTGGATGCACAAGATTGGTTAAAAACCCTAATTGGACAAGAATAAGCCAAGGGAGGACGAAAATGCCCTAAATGTTCATCCAATGACACAAACACGCCTATTGGATGCACAAGATTGTTTAAAAACCCTAATTGGACAAGAATAAGCCTAGGGATGACGAAAATGACCTAAATGTTCATCCAATGACACAAATGAACTTATTGGATGCACAAGATTGGTTAAAAACCCTAATTGGACAAGAATAAGCCTAAGGAGGACGAAAATGGCCTAAATGTTCATCCAATGACACTAACACAGCTATTGGATGCACAAGATTGGTTAAAAACCCTAATAGGACAAGAATAAGCCTAAGGAGGACGAAAATGACCTAAATGTTCATCCAATGACACAAACACACCTATTGGATGCCCAAGATTGGTTAAAAACCCTAATTGGACAAGAATAATCCTAAGGAAGACGAAAATGACCTAAATGTTCATCGAATGACACAAATGCACCTATTGGATGCACAAGATTGGATAGAAACCCTAATTGGACAAGAATAAGCCTTGGGAGGACGAAATTGACCTAAATGTTCATCCAATGGCACAAACACACCTATTGCATGCACAAGATTGTTTAAAAACCCTAATTGGACAAGAATAAGCCTAGGGATGACGAAAATGACCTAAATGTTCATCCCATGACACAAATAAACTTATTGGATGCACGAGATTGGTTAAAAACCCTAATTGGACAAGAATAAGCCTAGGGAGGACGAAAATGACCTAAATGTTCATCCAATGACACTAACATACCTATTGGATGCACAAGATTGGTTAAAAACCCTAATTGGACAAGAATAAGCCTAGGGAGGACGAAAATGACCTAAATGTTAATCTAATGACACAAACACACCTATTAAAAGCACAAGATTGGTTAGAAACCCTAATTGGACAAGAATAAGCCAAGGGAGGACGAAAATGACCTAAATGGTAATCCAATGACCAAACACACCTATGGGATGCACATGATTGGTTAAAAACCCTAATTGGACAAGAATAAGCCTAGGGAGGATGAAAATGACCTAAATGTTCATCCAATGACACAAAGGAACTTATTGGATGCACAAGATTGGTTAAAAACCCTAATTGGACAAGGATAAGCTTTGGGAGGACGAAAATGACCTAAATGTTCATCCAATGACACAAAGGAACTTATTGGATGCACAAGATTGGTTAAAAACCCTAATTGGACAAGAATAAGCCTTGGGAGCACGAAAATGACCTAAATGTTAATCAAATGACACGAATTGACTTATTGGATGCACAAGATTGGTTAAAATCCCTAATTGGACAAGAATAAGCCTTGGGAGGACGAAAATGCCCTAAATGTTCATCCAATGACACAAACATACCTATTGTATGCACAAGATTGTTTAAAAACCCTAATTGGACAAGAATAAGCCTAGGGAGGACCAAAATGACCTAAATGTTCATTCAATGACCCAAATGAACTTATTGGATGCACAAGATTTGTTAAAAACCCTAATTGGACAAGAATAAGCCAAAGGAGGACGAAAATGACCTAAATGTTCATCCAATGACATAAACACACCTATTGGATGCACAAGATTTTTTAAAAAGCCTAATTGGACAAGAATAAGCCTAGGGATGACGAAAATGACCTAAATGTTCATCCCATGACACAAATGAACTTATTGGATGCACGAGATTGGTTAAAAACCCTAATTGGACAAGAATAAGCCTAAGGAGGACGAAAATGACCTAAATGTTCATCCAATGACACTAACATACCTATTGGATGCACAAGATTGGTTAAAAACCCTAATTGGACAAGAATAAGCCTAGGGAGGACGAAAATGACCTAAATGTTAATCTAATGACACAAACACACCTATTAAATGCACAAGATTGGTTAGAAACCCTAATTGGACAAGAATAAGCCAAGGGAGGACGAAAATGCCCTAAATGATAATCCAATGACACAAACACGCCTATTGGATGCACAAGATTGGTTAATAACCCTAGTTGGACAAGAATAAGCCTAGGGAAGACAAAAATGACCTAAATGTTAATCCAATGACCAAACACACCTATTGGATGCACATGATTGGTTAAAAACCCTAATTGGACAAGAATAAGCCTAGGGAGGATGAAAATGACCTAAATGTTAATCCAATGACACAAAGGAACTTATTGGATGCACAAGATTGGTTAAAAACCCTAATTGGACAAGAATAAGCCTTGGGAGGACGAAAATGCCCTAAATGTTCATCCAATGACACAAACATACCTATTGTATGCACAAGATTGTTTAAAAACCCTAATTGGACAAGAATAAGCCTAGGGAGGACCAAATTGACCTAAATGTTCATTCAATGGCACAAATGAACTTATTGGATGCACAAGATTTGTTAAAAACCCTAATTGGACAAGAATAAGCCAAAGGAGGACTAAAATGACCTAAATGTTCATCCAATGACATAAACACACCTATTGGATGACCAAGATTGGTTAAAAACCCTAATTGGACAAGAAAAAGCCTAAGGAAGACGAAATTGACCTAAATGTTCATCCAATGACATAAATGCACTTATTTGATGCACAAGATTGGATAGAAACCCTAATTGGACAAGAATAAGCCTTCGAAGGATGAAATTGACCTAAATGTTCATCCCATGACACAAACACACCTTTTGGATGCACATGATTGGCTAAAACCCCTAATTGGACAAGAATAAGCCTTGGGAGGACGAAAATGACCTAAATGTTCATCCAATGACACAAATGAACTTATTGGATGCACAAGATATGTTAAAAACCCTAATTGGACAAGAATAAGCCTTGGGAGGACGACAATGACCTAAATGTTCATTCAATGACACAAGTGAAATTATTGGATGCACAAGATTGGTTAAAAACCCTAATTGGACAAGAATAAGCCAAGGGAGGACGAAAATGCCCTAAATGTTCATCCAATGACACAAACACGCCTATTGGATGCACAATATTGTTTAAAAACCCTAATTGGACAAGAATAAGCCTAGGGATGACGAAAATGACCTAAATGTTCATCCAATGACACAAATGAACTTATTGGATGCACAAGATTGGTTAAAAACCCTAATTGGACAAGAATAAGCCTAAGGAAGACGAAAATGACCTAAATGTTCATCCAATGACACAAATGCACTTATTGGATGCACAAGATTGGTTAAAAACCCTAATTGGACAAGAAAAATCCTTGGGAGGACGAAAATGGCGTAAATGTTCTTCCAATGACACAAACACACCTATTGGATGCACAAGATTGTTTAAAAACACTTATTGGACAAGAATAAGCCTAGGGATGACGAAAATGACCTAAATGTTCATCCAACGACACAAATGAACTTATTGGATGCATAAGATTGGTTAAAAACCCTAATTGGACAATAATAAGCCTAAGGAGGACGAAAATGGCCTAAATGTTCATCCAATGACACTAACACAGCTATTGGATGCACATGATTGGTTAAAAACCCTAATTGGACAAGAATAAGCCTTGGGAGGACGAAATTGTCCTAAATGTTCATCCAATGACACAAATGAACTTATTGGATGAACAAGATTGGATAAAAACCCTAATTGGACAAGAATAAGCCTTGTGAGGACGAAAATGACCTAAATGTTCATCCAATGACACAAATGAACTTATTTGATGCAAAGATTGGTTAAAAACCCTAATTGGACAAGAATAAGCCTTGGGAGGACGAAAATGCCCTAAATGTTCATCCAATGACACAAACACACCTATTGCATGCACAAGATTGTTTAAAAACCCTAATTGGACAAGAATAAGCCTAGGGATGACAAAAATGACCTAAATGTTCATCCCATGACACAAATGAACTTATTGGATGCACGAGATTGGTTAAAAACCCTAATTGGACAAGAATAAGCCTATGAGGACGAAAATGACCTAAATGTACATCCAATGACACTAACATACCTATTGGATGCACAAGATTGGTTAAAAACCCTAATTGGACAAGAATAAGCCTAGGGAGGACGAAAATGACCTAAATGTTAATCTAATGACACAAACACACCTATTAAATGCACAAGATTGGTTAGAAACCCTAATTGGACAAGAATAAGCCAAGGGAGGACGAAAATGCCCTAAATGATAATCCAATGACACAAACACGCCTATTGGATGCACAAGATTGGTTAATAACCCTAGTTGGACAAGAATAAGCCTAGGGAGGACAAAAATGACCTAAATGTTAATCCAATGACCAAACACACCTATTGGATGCACATGATTGGTTAAAAACCCTAATTGGACAAGAATAACCCTAGGAAGGATGAAAATGACCTAAATGTTCATCCAATGACACAAAGGAACTTATTGGATGCACAAGATTGGTTAAAAACCCTAATTGGACAAGAATAAGCTTTGGGAGGACGAAAATGACCTAAATGTTCATCCAATGACACAAAGGAACTTATTGGATGCACAAGATTGGTTGCACAAGATTTGATAGAAACCCTAATTGGACAAGAATAAGCCTTCAGAGGACGAAAATGGCCTAAATGTTCATCCAATGACACTAACACACCTATTGGATGCACAAGATTGGTTAAAAACCCTAATTGGACAAGAATAAGCCTAAGGAAGACGAAAATGACCTAAATGTTCATCCAATGACACAAATGAACTTATTGGATGCACAAGATTGGATAAAAATCCTAATTGGACAAGAATAAGCTTTGGGAGGACGAAATGGACCTAAATGTTCATCCAATGACACAAACACACCTTTTGGATGCACATGATTGGTTAAAAACCCTAATTGGACAAGAATAAGCCAAGGGAGGACGAAATTGACCTAAATGTTCTTCCAATGACACAAATGAACTTATTGGATGCACAAGATTGGTTAAAAACCCTAATTGGATAAGAATAAGCCTTGGGAGGACGAAAATGACCTAAATGTTCATCCAATGACACAAATGAACTTATTGGATGCACGGGATTGGTTAAAAACCCTAATTGGACAAGAATAAGCCTTGGGAGGACGAAAATGCCTTAAATGTTAATCCAATGACACAAATGAACTTATTGGATGCACAAGATTGGTTAAAAACCATAATTGAACAAGAATAAGCCTTGGGAGGATGAAAATGGCCTAAATTTTCATCCAATGACACAAACACACCTATTGGATGCACAAGATTGTTTAAAACCCCTAATTGGACAAGAATAAGTCTAGGGAGGACCAAAATGACCTAAATGTTCATTCAATGACAAAAATGTACTTATTGAATGCACAAGATTGGTTAAAAACCCTAATTGGACAAGAATAAGCCTTGGGAGGACGAAAATGACCTAGGTGTTTATCCAATGACACAAACACACCTATTGGATGCACAAGATTGTTTAAAAAGCCTAATTGGACAAGTATAAGCCAAGGGAGGACGAAAATGCCCTAAATGATAATCCAATGACACAAACACACCTATTGGATGCACAAGATTGGTTAAAAACCCAAATTGGACAAGAATAAGCCTAGGGAGGACGAAAATGACCTAAATGTTCATCCAATGACACAAATACACCTATTGGTTGCACATGATTGGTTAAAAACCCTAATTGGACAAGAATAAGCCTAGGGAGGCCGCAAATGACCTAAATGTTCATCCAATGACACAAATGAAGTTATTGGATGCACAAGATTGGTTAAAAACCCTAATTGGACAAGAATAAGGCTAGGGAGGATAAAAATGACCTAAATGTTAATCCAATGACACAAACACACCTATTGGATGCACAAGATTGGTTAAAAACCCAAATTGGACAAGAATAAGCCTAGGGAGGACGAAAATGACCTAAATGTTCATCCAATGACACAAATACACCTATTGGTTGCACATGATTGGTTAAAAACCCTAATTGGACAAGAATAAGCCTAGGGAGACCGCAAATGACCTAAATGTTCATCCAATGACACAAATTAAGTTATTGGATGCACAAGATTGGTTAAAAACCCTAATTGGACAAGAATAAGGCTAGGGAGGATAAAAATGACCTAAATGTTAATCCAATGACACAAACACACCTATTGGATGTACAAGATTGGTTAAAAACCCAAATTGGACAAGAATAAGCCTAGGGAGGACGAAAATGACCTAAATGTTCATCCAATGACACAAATACACCTATTGGATGCACAAGATTGGTTAAAAACCATAATTGGACAAGAATAAAGCTAGGGAGGACGAAAATGACCTAAATGTTCATCCAATGACACAAATGAACTTATTGGATGCACAAGATTGGTTAAAAACCCTAATTGGACAAGAATAAGGCTAGGGAGGAGAAAATGACCTAAATGTTAATCCAATGACACGAATTAACTTATGGGATGCACAAGATTGGTTAAAAACCCTAATTGGACAAGAATAAGCCTTGGGAAGACGAAAATGCCCTACATGTTCATCCAATGACACAAACACACCTATTGGATGCACAAGATTGTTTAAAAACAATAATTGGACAAGAATAATCCTAGGGAGGACCATAATTACCTAAATGTTCATTCAATGACTCATATGAACTTATTGGATGCACGAGATTTGTTAAAAACCCTAATTGGACAAGAATAAGCCTAAGGAGGACGAAAATGACCTAAATGTTCATCCAGTGACACAAACACACCTATTGGATGCACAAGATTGGTTAAAAACCCAAATTGGACAAGAAGATGCCTAAGGAAGACCAAAATGACCTAAATGTTCATCCAATGACACAAACACACCTATTGGATGCACAAGATTGGTTAAAAACCCTAATTGGACAAGAATAAGCCTAGGGAGGACGAAAATGACCGAAATGTTCATCCAATGACACAAATACACCTATTGGTTGCACATGATTGGTTAAAAACCCTAATTGGACAAGAATAAGCCTAGGGAAACCGCAAATGACCTAAATGTTCATCCAATGACACAAATGAAGTTATTGGATGCACAAGATTGGTTAAAAACCCTAATTGGACAAGAATAAGGCTAGGGAGGATAAAAATGACCTAAATGTTAATCCAATGACACAAACACACCTATTGGATGTACAAGATTGGTTAAAAACCCAAATTGGACAAGAATAAGCCTAGGGAGGACGAAAATGACCTAAATGTTCATCCAATGACACAAATACACCTATTGGTTGCACATGATTGGTTAAAAACCCTAATTGGACAAGGATAAACCTAGGGAGGCCGCAAATGACCTAAATGTTCATCCAATGACACAAATGAAGTTATTGGATGCACAAGATTGGTTAAAAACCCTAATTAGACAAGAATAAGGCTAGGGAGGATAAAAATGACCTAAATGTTAATCCAATGACACAAACACACCTATTGGATGCACAAGATTGGTTAAAAACCATAATTGGACAAGAATAAAGCTAGGGAGGACGAAAATGACCTAAATGTTCATCCAATGACACAAATGAACTTATTGGATGCACAAGATTGGTTAAAAACCCTAATTGGACAAGAATAAGGCTAGGGAGGAGAAAATGACCTAAATGTTCATCCAATGACACGAACTAACTTATGGGATGCACAAGATTGGTTAAAAACCCTAATTGGACAAGAATAAGCCTTGGGAAGACGAAAATGCCCTACATGTTCATCCAATGACACAAACACACCTATTGGATGCACAAGATTGTTTAAAAACAATAATTGGACAAGAATAAGCCTAGGGAGGACCATAATTACCTAAATGTTCATTCAATGACACAAATGAACTTATTGGATGCACAAGATTTGTTAAAAACCCTAATTGGACAAGAATAAGCCTAAGGAGGACGAAAATGACCTAAATGTTCATCCAGTGACACAAACACACCTATTGGATGCACAAGATTGGTTAAAAACCCAAATTGGACAAGAAGATGCCTAAGGAAGACAAAAATGACCTAAATGTTCATCCAATGACAGAAACACACCTATTGGATGCACAAGATTGGTTAAAAACCCTAATTGGACAAGAATAAGCCTTGGGAAGACGAAAATGCCCTACATGTTCATCCAATGACACAAACACACCTATTGGATGCACAAGATTGTTTAAAAACAATAATTGGACAAGAATAAGCCTAGGGAGGACCATAATTACCTAAATGTTCATTCAATGACACAAATGAACTTAATGGATGCACAAGATTTGTTAAAAACCCCAATTGGACAATAATAAGCCTAAGGAGGACGAAAATGACCTAAATGTTCATCCAGTGACACAAACACACCTATTGGATGCACAAGATTGGTTAAAAACCCAAATTGGACAAGAAGATGCCTAAGGAAGACAAAAATGACCTAAATGTTCATCCAATGACACAAACACACCTATTGGATGCACAAGATTGTTTAAAAACCCTAATTGGACAAGAATAAGCCTAGGGAGGACCAAAATGACCTAAATGTTCATTTAATGACACAAATGAACTTATTGGATGCACAAGATTGGTTAAAAACCCTAATTGGACAAGAATAAGCCTTGGGAGGATGAAAATGACCTAAATGTTCATCCAATGACACAAACACACCTATTGGATGCACAAGATTGTTTAAAAACCCTAATTGGACAAGTATAAGCCAAAGGAGGACTAAAATGCCCTAAATGATAATCCAATGACCCAAACACACCTATTGGATGCACAAGATTGGTTAAAAACCCTAATTGGACAAGAATAAGCCTAGGGAGGACAAAAATGACCTAAATGTTAAGCCAATGACACAAACACACCTATTGGAAGCACAAGATTGGTTAAAAACCCTAATTGGACAAGAATAAGCCTAGGGAGGACCAAAAGTACCTAAATGTTCATTCAATGACACAAATGAACTTATTGGATGCACAAGATTTGTTAAAAACCCTAATTGGACAAGAATAAGCCTAGGGAGGACGAAAATGACCTAAATGTTAATCCAATGACACAAACACACCTATTGGATGCACAAGATTAGTTAAAAACCATAATTGGACAAGAATAAAGCTAGGGAGGGCGAAAATGACCTAAATGTTCATCCAATGACACAAATGAACTTATTAGATACACAAGATTGGTTAAAAACCCTAATTGGACAAGAATAAGGCTAGGGAGGACGAAAATGACCTAAATGTTCATCCAATGAAACAAATGAACTTATTGTATGCCCAAGATTGGTTAAAAACCCTAATTGGACAAGAATAATCCTAGGGAGGACGAAAATGACCTAAATGTTCATCCAATGACACAAAGGAACTTATTGGATGCACAAGATTGGTTAAAAACCCTAATTGGACAAGAATAAGCCTTGGGAGGACGAAAATGTCCTAAATGTTCATCCAATGACACGAATTAACTGATGGGATGCACAAGATTGGTTAAAAACCCTAGTTGGACAAGAATAAGCCTTGGGAAGACGAAAATGCCCTACATGTTCATCCAATGACACAAACACACCTATTGGATGCACAAGAATGTTTAAAAACAATAATTGGACAAGAATAAGCCTAGGGAGGACCAAAATTACCTAAATGTTCATTCAATGACACAAATGAACTTATTGGATGCACAAGATTTGTTAAAAACCCTAATTGGACAAGAATAAGCCTAGGGAGGACGAAAATGACCTAAATGTTAATCCAATGACACAAACACACCTATTGGATGCACAAGATTAGTAAAAAACCATAATTGGACAAGAATAAAGCTAGGGAGGGCGAAAATGACCTAAATGTTCATCCAATGACACAAATGAACTTATTAGATACACAAGATTGGTTAAAAACCCTAATTGGACAAGAATAAGGCTAGGGAGGACGAAAATGACCTAAATGTTCATCCAATGAAACAAATGAACTTATTGTATGCCCAAGATTGGTTAAAAACCCTAATTGGACAAGAATAATCCTAGGGAGGACGAAAATGACCTAAATGTTCATCCAATGACACAAAGGAACTTATTGGATGCACAAGATTGGTTAAAAACCCTAATTGGACAAGAATAAGCCTTGGGAGGACGAAAATGTCCTAAATGTTCATCCAATGACACGAATTAACTGATGGGATGCACAAGATTGGTTAAAAACCCTAGTTGGACAAGAATAAGCCTTGGGAAGACGAAAATGCCCTACATGTTCATCCAATGACACAAACACACCTATTGGATGCACAAGAATGTTTAAAAACAATAATTGGACAAGAATAAGCCTAGGGAGGACCAAAATTACCTAAATGTTCATTCAATGACACAAATGAACTTATT
>JBBPBR010000004.1:21119705-21144990 GCA_037974775.1 Cicer pinnatifidum | reverse complement strand
CCTAAATGTTCATCCAATGACACAAACACACCTATTGGATGCACAAGATTGTTTAAAAACCCTAATTGGACAAGAATAAGCCTAGGGAGGACCAAAATGACCTAAATGTTCATTCAATGACACAAACGAACTTATTGGATGCACAAGATGTTGGAAAATTATGACTTCTTTTGATTAGCACATAGAGAATTAAGATCAAATCCAACTAGTTCGACATAAATCCCTTATTAATCATACGATGTTCATACAAATTATACACAGCGGAAATTAAAAGACACATACAATTATGACAAGGAGCATACAACAATAAGCAGGTATATAATACTGGAAATTAAAGAGAATGGATAAGAAAGATTGCACCAAGATTTATCCTGGTTCAGCCGTTGATCCAAATACCTACATCCAGCCCTGTAATCATAATCATGATTCCAGCCTTTTTCACTATAGAATGAATTTGAGTACTTTTATAGATTTTCCAGTCTTCTACACGACCTATCAATCTAACTCCCTTCACTTCTATCTTGTCACCCCTTTGATCCTTGTAGTTTATCCCCAAACTCACACAAGATCAAAGTAGACTTCCTCTTGATGATGACACAACAACAAGGATAGCCACCAGTTTCTAAACTGGATTTTGTTACAGTATCAATTACAAAGAATTGTCTTTTTCACGAACAAAGAAAAATAGTATCAAGAGATATGTTCAATCACTCTAGCATCACACAAAGAAATTTGATTTGCCAATGAATATTTTTGTGTGTTAGAAAAACTTTTCTTTCAAAGTGTTTTCAGAGATATGCAAGATTGAGAGCAAAAGGTTCAGAAAAATGTGAAAAGTTTTTGTGCAAGAGTTCTTTCATGATTTTGGTTGTAAGTGTAAAAATATTTGAGGCACCATATATATATTCAAGGCAAACACCAGGACAATCGATTGCCCAATCGAGTTTGTAAGAATACAATCAATTGCTGCATCGAATGTCGTATATTCTGTGTTTCTGGAATCTTGAATTATATAGGCTTCACTTGATTGGTCAATCGATTGATCAAGTTTCTGAATCAGACCTGATGCTATGAAAACCTTTCAATCGAGTGAGCAATCGATTTGTTCAAAACTGGGTGCTCACTGTGATATGAAATATAGCATCAATCGAGTTGTCAGTCTATTGTGCAATCGACTGGACAATCGATTGTCGTGACCAAGTGATTCAGACCTGATTCCATAATTTCCTTTCAATCGAGTGAGCAATCGATTTGTTCAAAACTGGGTGCTCACTGTGATATGAAATATGGCATCAATCAATTGGTCAATCGAGTATCGAGGTCAGATTGACTCAGATACTACAGACAATCAAGTTGCCAATCGAGTGATCAATCGATTGGTCAATCGAGTGGGCACATACTGAGTGCTCTCTGTAACTTGAATTTCAGCATCAATCGAGTTGTCAGTCTATTGTGCAATCGACTGGACAATCGAGTGATTTTGTTACAAACCTCAGTTGTTAAAGACAGTTTATGTGCCATTCGATTGATAACCCATTCAATCGATTGTTCAATCGAGTGTTTACAGTTTTAAGTTTCATAACACATGAATGAATGACAAAAACTTATTGGCATGTCTTCTGTGAGACTTTAGTGATTGTTTACTTAACTTGATACCTAGACACCTAATACCACTAAACACAAATTGCATCTTCCTCAAGTGCATTCTCCAACTATGGTTGATTCCTTGAGTTGCAAACTATTGTTCCAAGTGTTGTGGTGTCTTCATGTATGCCTGAAATGTTTCTTGATTCAAAACATTAGATAAAGCAACTATTTAATGTGCACTTGTATGTTTGGGACATAAATCAAAAACTAGATCAGGGAAGCTTATGGCTTACACAAGATTGGTTAAAAACCCTAATTGGACAAGAATAAGCCTTGGGAGGATGAAAATGACCTAAATGTTCATCCAATGACACAAACACACCTATTGGATGCACAAGGTTGTTTAAAAACCCTAATTGGACAAGAATAAGCCTTTAGAGGACGAAATTGACCTAAATGTTCATCGAATGACACAAACACACCTTTTGGATGCACATGATTGGTTAAAAACCCTAATTGGACAAGAATAAGCCTTGGGAGGACGAAAATGGCCTAAACGTTCATCCGATGACACAAACACACCTATTGGATGCATAAGATTGTTTAAAACCCTAATTAGACAAGAATAAGCCTAGCGAGGACCAAAATGACCTAAATTTTCATTCAATAACACAAATGAACTTATTGGATGCACAAAATTTGTTAAAAACCCTAATTGGACAAGAATAAGCCTAAGGAGGATGAAAATGACCTAAATGTTCATCCAATGACACAAATGAATTTATTGGATGCACAAGATTGGTTAAAAACCCTAATTGGACAAGAAGAAGCCTTGGAAGGACGAAAATGCCCTAAATGTTCATCCAATGACACAAACACACCTATTGGATGCACAAGATTGGTTAAAAACCCTATTTGGACAAGAATAAGCTTAAGGAAGACGAAAATGACCTAAATGTTCATCCAATGACAAAAATGAACTTATTGGATGCACAAGATTGGTTAAAAACCCTAATTGGACAAGAATAAGGCTAAGGAGGATGAAAATGACCTAAATGTTCATTCAATGACACTAACACACCTATTGGATGCACAAGATTGGATAAAAACCCTAATTGGACAAGAATAAGCCTAAGGAAGACGAAAATGACCTAAATGTTCATCCAATGACACAAATGAACTTATTGGATGCACAAGATTGGATAAAAACCCTAATTGGACAAGAATAAGCTTTGGGAGGAGGAAATTGACCTAAATGTTCATCCAATGACACAAACACACCTATTGGATGCACAAGATTGGTTAAAAACCCTAATTGGACAAGAATAAGCCTTGGGAGCACGAAAATGACCTAAATGTCCATCCAATCACACAAATTAACTTATTGGATGCACAAGATTGGTTAAAATCCCTAATTGGACAAGAATAAGCCTTGGGAGGAGGAAAATGTTCTAAATGTTCATCCAATGACACAAACACACCTATTGGATGCACAAGATTGTTTAAAAACCATATTTGGACAAGAATAAGCCTTGGGAGGACGAAAATGCCCTAAATGTTCATCCAATGACACAAACACACCTATTGGATGCACAAGATTGTTTAAAAACCCTAATTGGACAAGAATAAGCCTAGGGATGAATAAAATGACCTAAATGTTCATCCAATGACACTAACATACCTATTGGATGCACAAGATAGGTTAAAAACCCTAATTAGACAAGAATAAGCCTAGGGAGGACGAAAATGACCTAAATGTTAATTTAATGACACAAACACACCTATTGGATGCACAAGATTAGTTAAAAACCCTAATTGGACAAGAAAAAGCCAAGGGAGGACAAAAATGCCCTAAATGATAATCCAATGACACAAACACACCTATTGGATGCACAAGATTGGTTAAAAACCCTAATTGGACAAGAATAAGCCAAGGGAGGACGAAAATGCTCTAAATGATAATCCAATGACACAAACACACCTATTAGATGCACAAGATTGGTCAAAAACCCTAATTCGACAAGAATAAGCCTAGGGAGGACGAAAATGACCTAAATGTTCATCCAATGACACAAATACACCTATTGGATGCACATGATTGGTTAAAAACCATAATTGGACAAGAATAAGCCTAGGGAGGACGAAAATGACCTAAATGTTCATCCAATGACACAAATGAACTTATTGGATGCACAAGATTGGTTAAAAACCCTAATTGGACAAGAATAAGGCTAGGGAGGACGAAAATGACCTAAATGTTCATCCAATGACACGAATTAACTTATGGGATGCACAAGATTGGTTAAAAACCCTAATTGGACAAGAATAAGCCTTGGGAAGACGAAAAAGCCCTACATGTTCATCCAATGACACAAACACACCTATTGGATGCACAAGATTGTTTAAAAACAATAATTGGACAAGAATAAGCCTAGGGAGGACCAAAATTACCTAAATGTTCATTCAATGACACAAATGAACTTATTGGATGCACAAGATTTGTTAAAAACCCTAATTGGACAAGAATAAGCCTAAGGAGTACGAAAATGACCTAAATGTTCATCCAATGACACAAATGAACTTATTGGATGCACAAGATTGGTTAAAAACCCTAATTGGACAAGAATAAGGCTAGGGAGGACGAAAATGACCTAAATGTTCATCCAATGACACGAATTAACTTATGGGATGCACAAGATTGGTTAAAAACCCTAATTGGACAAGAATAAGCCTTGGGAAGACGAAAATGCCCTACATGTTCATCCAATGACACAAACACACCTATTGGATGCACAAGATTGTTTAAAAACAATAATTGGACAAGAATAAGCCTAGGGAGGACCAAAATTACCTAAATGTTCATTCAATGACACAAATGAACTTATTGGATGCACAAGATTTGTTAAAAACCCTAATTGGACAAGAATAAGCCTAGGGAGGACGAAAATGACCTAAATGTTAATCCAATGACACAAACACACCTATTGGATGCACAAGATTAGTTAAAAACCATAATTGGACAAGAATAAAGCTAGGGAGGGCGAAAATGACCTAAATGTTCATCCAATGACACAAATGAACTTATTAGATACACAAGATTGGTTAAAAACCCTAATTGGACAAGAATAAGGCTAGGGAGGACGAAAATGACCTAAATGTTCATCCAATGAAACAAATGAACTTATTGTATGCCCAAGATTGGTTAAAAACCCTAATTGGACAAGAATAATCCTAGGGAGGACGAAAATGACCTAAATGTTCATCCAATGACACAAAGGAACTTATTGGATGCACAAGATTGGTTAAAAACCCTAATTGGACAAGAATAAGCCTAGGGAGGACGAAAATGACCTAAATGTTCGTCCAATGACACAAACACACCTATTGGATGCACAAGATTGCATAAAAACCCTAATTGGACAAGAATAAGACTAGGGAGGACGAAAATAACCTAAATGTTCTTCCAATGACACAAACACACCTATTGGGTGCACAAGATTGCATAAAAACCCTAATTCGACAAGAATAAGACTAGGGAGGACGAAAATGACCTAAATGTTCATCCAATGACACAAATGAACTTATTGGATGCACAAGATTGGTTAAAAACCCTAATTGGACAAGAATAAGCCTAGGGAGGACGAAAATGACCTAAATGTTCATCCAATGACACAAATGAACTTATTGAATGCACAACATTGGTTAAAAACCTTAATCGGACAAGAATAAGCCTAGGGAGGACGAAAATGACCTAAATGTTCGTCCAATGACACAAACACACCTATTGGATGCACAAGATTGCATAAAAACCCTAATTGGACAAGAATAAAACTAGGGAGGACGAAAATGACCTAAATGTTCATCCAATGACACAAATGAACTTATTGGATGCACAAGATTGGTTAAAAACCCTAATTGGACAAGAATAAGCCTAGGGAGGACGAAAATGACCTAAATGTTCATCCAATGACACAAATGAACTTATTGGATGCACAAGATTGGTTAAAAACCCTAATTGGACAAGAATAAGCCTCGGGAGAACGAAAATGACCTAAATGTTCATCCAATGACACAAATGAACTTATTGGATACACAAGATTGGTTAAAAACCCTAATTGGACAAGAATAAGCCTAGGGAGGACGAAAATGACCTATATGTTCGTCCAATGACACAAACACACCTATTGGATGCACAAGATTGCATAAAAACCCTAATTCGACAAGAATAAGCCTAGGGAGGACGAAAATGACCTAAATGTTCATCCAATGACACAAATGAACTTATTGGATGCACAAGATTGGTTAAAAACCCTAATTGGACAAGAATAAGCCTAGGGAGGACGAAAATGACCTAAATGTTCATCCAATGACACAAATGAACTTAGTGGATGCACAAGATTGGTTAGAAACCCTAATTGGACAAGAATAAGCCTAGGGAGGACGAAAATTACCTAAATGTTCATCCAATGACACAAACACACCTATTGGATGCACAAGATTGGTTAAAAACCCTAATTGGACAAGAATAAGCCTAGGGAGGACGAAACTGACCTAAATTTTCATCCAATGACACAAACACACCTATTGGATGCACAAGATTGGTTAAAAACCCTAATTGGACAAGAATAAGCCTAGGGAGGACGAAAATAACCTAAATGTTCATCCAATGACACAAATACACCTATTGGATACACAAGATTGGTTAGAAACCCTAATTGGACAAGAATAAGCCTTGGGAGGACGAAAATGACCTAAATGTTCTTCCAATGACACAAATGAACTTATTGGATGCACAAGATTGGTTAAAAACCCTAATTGGACAAGAATAAGCCTAGGGAGGACGAAAATGACCTAAATGTTCATCCAATGACACAAATGAACTTATTGGATACACATGATTGGTTAAAAACCCTAATTGGACAAGAATAAGCCTAGGGAGGACGAAAATGACCTAAATGTTCGTCCAATGACACAAACACACCTATTGGATGCACAAGATTGCATAAAAACCCTAATTGGACAAGAATAAGACTAGGGAGGACTAAAATGACCTAAATGTTCCACCAATGACACAAATGAACTTATTGGATGCACAAGGTTGGTTAAAAACCCTAATTGGACAAGAATAAGCCTAGGGAGGACGAAAATGACCTAAATGTTCAACCAATGACACAAATGAACTTATTGGATGCACAAGGTTGGTTAAAAACCCTAATTGGACCAGAATAAGCCTAGGGAGGACGTAAATGACCTAAATGTTCCACCAATGACACAAATGAACTTATTGGATGCACAAGGTTGGTTAAAAACCCTAATTGGACAAGAATAAGCCTAGGGAGGACGAAAATGACCTAAATGTTCAACCAATGACACAAATGAACTTATTGGATGCACAAGGTTGGTTAAAAACCCTAATTGGACAAGAATAAGCCTAGGGAGGACGAAAATGACCTAAATGTTCGTCCAATGACACAAATGAACTTATTGGATGCACAGGATTGCATAAAAACCCTAATTGGACAAGAATAAGCCTAGGGAGGACGAAAATGACCTAAATGTTCGTCCAATGACACAAATGAACTTATTGGATGCACAAGATTGGTTGAAAACCCTAATTGCACAAGAATAAGCCTAGGGAGGACGAAAATGACCTAAATGTTCATCCAATGACACAAATGAACTTATTGGATGCACAAGATTGGTTAAAAACCCTAATTGGACAAGAATAAGCCTAGGGAGGACGAAAATGACCTAAATGTTCATCCAATGACACAATTGAAATTATTGGATGCACAAGATTGGTTAAAAACCATAATTGGACAAGAATAAGCCTAGGAAGGACGAAAATGACCTAAATGTTCATCCAATGACACAAATGAACTTATTGGATGCACAAGATTGCTTAAAAACCCTAATTGGACAAGAATAAGCCTAGGGAGGACGAAAATGACCTAAATGTTCATCCAATGACACAAATACACCTATTAGATGCACAAGATTGGTTAGAAACCCTAATTGGACAAGAATAAGCCTAGGGAGGACGAAAATGACCTAAATGTTCATCCAATGACACAAACACACCTATTGGATGCACAAGATTGGTTAGAAACCCTAATTGGACAAGAATAAGCCATGGGAGGACGAAAATGACCTAAATGTTAATCCAATGACACAAATGAACTTATTGGATGCACATGATTAGTTAAAAACCCTAATTGGACAAGAATAAGCCTAGGGAGGACGAAAATAACCTAAATGTTCATCAAATGACTAAACACACCTATTGGATGCACAAGATTGGTTAGAAACCCTAATTGGACAAGAATAAGCCTAGGGAGGACGAAAATGACCTAAATGTTCATCCAATGACACAAATGAACTTATTGGATGCACAAGATTGGTTAAAAACCCTAATTGGACAAGAATAAGCCTAGGGAGGACGAAAATGACCTAAATGTTCATCCAATGACACAAACACACCTATTGGATGCACAAGATTGGTTAAAAACCCTAATTGGACAAAAATAAGCCTAGGGAGGACGAAAATGACCTAAATGGTCATCCAATGACACAAATGAACTTATTGGATGCACAAGATTGCTTAAAAACCCTAATTGGACAAGAATAAGCCTAGGGAGGACGAAAATGACCTAAATGTTCATCCAATGACACAAATGAACTTATTGGATGTACAAGATTGGTTAAAAACCCTAATTGGACAAGAATAAGCCTAGGGGGGACGAAAATGACCTAAATGTTCATCCAATGACACAAAGGAACTTATTGGATGCACAAGATTGGTTAAAAACCCTAATTGGACAAGAATAAGCCTTTGGAGGACGAAAATGACATAAATGTTCATCCAAAGTCACGAATTAACTTATTGGATGCACAAGATTGGTTAAAAACCCTAATTGGACAAGAATAAGCCTTGGGAGGACGAAAATGCCCTACATGTTCATCCAATGACACAAACACACCTATTGGATGCACAAGATTGTTTAAAAACAATAATTGGACAAGAATAAGCCTAGGGAGGACCAAAATTACCTAAATGTTCATTCAATGACACAAATGAACTTATTGGATGCACAAGATTTGTTAAAAACCCTAATTGGACAAGAATAAGCCTAAGGAGTACGAAAATGACCTAAATGTTCATCCAATGACACAAATGAACTTATTGGATGCACAAGATTGGATAAAAACCCTAATTGGACAAGAATAAGCCTTGGGAGGATGAAATTGACCTAAATGTTCATCCAATGACACAAACACACCTATTTGATGCACAAGATTGGTTAAAAACCCTAATTGGACAAGAATAAGCCTTGGGAGCACGAAAATGACTTAAATGTTCATTCAATGTCATGAATTAACTTATTGGATGCACAAGATTGGTTAAAAACCCTAGTTGGACAAGAATAAGCCTAAGGAAGACGAAAATGACCTAAATGTTCATCCAATGACACAAATGAACTTATTGGAAGCACAAGATTGGATAAAAACCCTAATTGGACAAGAGTAAGCCTTGGGAAGACGAAAATGCCCTACATGTTCATCCAATGACACAAACACACCTATTGGATGCACAAGATTGTTTAAAAACAATAATTGGACAAGAATAAGCCTACGGAGGACCAAAATTACCTAAATGTTCATTCAATGACACAAATGAACTTATTGGATGAACAAGATTGGATAAAAACCCTAATTGGACAAGAATAAGCCTTGGGAGGATGAAATTGACCTAAATGTTCATCCAATGACACAAACACACCTATTGGATGCACAAGATTGGTTAAAAACCCTAATTGGACAAGAATAAGCCTTGGGAGCACGAAAATGACCTAAATGTTCATTCAATGACACGAATTAACTTATTGGATGCACAAAATTGGTTAAAAACCCTAATTGGACAAGAATAAGACTAAGGAAGACGAAAATGACCTAAATGTTCATCCAATGACACAAATGAACTTATTGGATGCACAAGATTGGATAAAAACCCTAATTGGACAAGAATAAGCCTTGGGAGGATGAAATTGACCTAAATGTTCATCCAATGACACAAACACACCTATTGGATGCACAACATTGGTTAAAAACCCTAATTGGACAAGAATAAGCCTTGGGAGCACGAAAATGACCTAAATGTTCATTCAATGACACAAATTAACTTATTGGATGCACAAGATTGGTTAAAAACCATAATTGGACAAGAATAAGACTAAGGAAGACGAAAATGACCTAAATGTTCATCCAATGACACAAATGAACTTATTGGGTGCACAAGATTGGATAAAAAACCCTAATTGGACAAGAATAAGCCTTGGGAGGACGAAATTGACCTAAATGTTCATCCAATGACACAAACACACCTATTGGATGCACAAGATTGGTTAAAAACCCTAATTGGACAAGAATAAGCCTTGGGAGCACGAAAATGACCTAAATGTTCATCCAATGACACAAACACACCTATTGGATGCACAAGATTGTTCAAAAACCATAATTACACAAGAATAAGCCTTGGGAGGACAAAAATGCCCTAAATGTTCATCCAATGACACAAACACACCTATTGGATGCACAAGATTGTTTAAAAACCCTAATTGGACAAGAATAAGCCTAGGGATGAAGAAAATGACTTAAATGTTCATCCAATGACACTAACATACCTTTTGGATGCACAAGATTGGTTAAAAACCCTAATTAGACAAGAATAAGCCTAGGGAGGACGAAAATGACCTAAATGTTAATTTAATGACACAAACACACCTATTGGATGCACAAGATTGGTTAAAAACCCTAATTGGACAAGAATAAGCCAAGGGAGGACAAAAATGCCCTAAATGATAATCCAATGACACAAACACACCTATTGGATGCACAAGATTGGTTAAAAACCCTAATTGGATAAGAATAAGGCTTGGGAGCACGAAAATGACCTAAATGTCCATCGAATCACACAAATTAACTTATTGGATGCACAAGATTGCTTAAAATCCCTAATTGGACAAGAATAAGCCTTGGGAGGACGAAAATGCCCTAAATGTTCATCCAATGACCCAAACACACCTATTGGATGCACAAGATTGTTTAAAAACCATAATTGGACAAGAATAAGCCTTGGGAGGACGAAAATGCCCTAAATGTTCATCCAATGACACAAACACACCTATTGGATGCACAAGATTGTTTAAAAACCCTAATTGGACAAGAATAAGCCTAGGGATGAATAAAATGACCTAAATGTTCATCCAATGACACTAACATACCTATTAGATGCACAAGATTGGTTAAAAACCCTAATTAGACAAGAATAAGCTTAGGGAGGACGAAAATGACCTAAATGTTAATTTAATGACACAAACACACCTATTGGATGCACAAGATTGGTTAAAAACCCTAATTGGACAAGAATAAGCCAAGGGAGGACAAAAATGCCCTAAATGATAATCCAATGACACAAACACACCTATTGGATGCACAAGATTGGTTAAAAACCCTAATTGGACAAGAATAAGCCAAGGGAGGACGAAAATGCTCTAAATGATAATCCAATGACACAAACACACCTATTAGATGCACAAGATTGGTTAAAAACCCTAATTGGACAAGAATAAGCCTTGGGAGGACGAAAATGACCTAAATATTCATCGAATGACACAAATTAACTTATTGGATGCACAAGATTGGTTAAAAACCCTAATTGAACAAGAATAAGCCTTGGGAGGATGAAAATGGCCTAAATGTTCATCCAATGACACAAACACACCTATTGGATGCACAAGATTGTTTAAAAACCCTAATTGGACAAGAATAAGTCTAGGGAGGACCAAAATGACCTAAATGTTCATTCAATGACAAAAATGTACTTATTGAATGCACAAGATTGGTTAAAAACCCTAATTGGACAAGAATAAGCCTTGGGAGTACGAAAATGACCTAAATATTTATCCAATGACACAAACACACCTATTGGATGCATAAGATTGTTTAAAAACCCTAATTGGACAAGTATAAGCCAAGGGACGACGAAAATGCCCTAAATGATAATCCAATGACACAAACACACCTATTGGATGCACAAGATTGGTTAAAAACCCTAATTGGACAAGAATAAGCCAAGGGAGGACAAAAATGCCCTAAATGATAATCCAATGACACAAACACACCTATTGGATGCACAAGATTGGTTAAAAACCCTAATTGGACAAGAATAAGCCTTGGGAGCACGAAAATGACCTAAATGTCCATCCAATCACACAAATTAACTTATTGGATGCACAAGATTGGTTAAAATCCCTAATTGGACAAGAATAAGCCTTGGGAGGACGAAAATGCCCTAAATGTTCCTCCAATGACACAAACACACCTATTGGATGCACAAGATTGTTTAAAAACCATAATTGGACAAGAATAAGCCTTGGGAGGACGAAATAGCCCTAAATGTTCATCCAATGACACAAACACACCTATTGGATGCACAAGATTGTTAAAAAACCCTAATTGGACAAGAATAAGCCTAGGGATGAATAAAATGACCTAAATGTTCATCCAATGACACTAACATACCTATTAGATGCACAAGATTGGTTAAAAACCCTAATTAGACAAGAATAAGCCTAGGGAGGACGAACATGACCTAAATGTTAATTTAATGACTCAAACACACCTATTGGATGCACAAGATTGGTTAAAAACCCTAATTGGACAAGAAAAAGCCAAGGGAGGACAAAAATGCCCTAAATGATAATCCAATGACACAAACACACCTATTGGATGCACAAGATTGGTTAAAAACCCTAATTGGACAAGAATAAGCCTTGGGAGCACGAAAATGACCTAAATGTCCATCCAATCACACAAATTAACTTATTGGATGCACAAGATTGGTTAAAATCCCTAATTGGACAAGAATAAGCCTTGGGAGGACGAAAATGCCCTAAATGTTCATCCAATGACACAAACACACCTATTGGATGCACAAGATTGTTTAAAAACCATAATTGGACAAGAATAAGCCTTGGGAGGACGAAAATGCCCAAAATGTTCATCCAATGACACAAACACACCTATTGGATGCACAAGATTGTTTAAAAACCCTAATTGGACAAGAATAAGCCTAGGGATGAATAAAATGACCTAAATGTTCATCCAATGACACTAACATACCTATTAGATGCACAAGATTGGTTAAAAACCCTAGTTAGACAAGAATAAGCCTAGGGAGGACGAAAATGACCTAAATG
Organism: Cicer pinnatifidum; assembly: GCA_037974775.1. Classification (NCBI taxonomy): domain Eukaryota; kingdom Viridiplantae; phylum Streptophyta; class Magnoliopsida; order Fabales; family Fabaceae; genus Cicer; species Cicer pinnatifidum. The sequence continues at coordinate 21,132,145 of JBBPBR010000004.1, read as the reverse complement.
TTAATTTAATGACACAAACACACGTATTGGATGCACAAGATTGGTTAAAAACCCTAATTGGACAAGAATAAGCCAAGGGAGGACAAAAATGCCCTAAATGATAATCCAATGACACAAACACACCTATTGGATGCACAAGATTGGTTAAAAACCCTAATTGGACAAGAATAAGCCAAGGGAGAACGAAAATGCTCTAAATGATAATCCAATGACACAAACACACCTATTAGATGCACAAGATTGGTTAAAAACCCTAATTGGACAAGAATAAGCCTTGGGAGGACGAAAATGACCTAAATATTCATCCAATGACACAAACACACCTATTGGATGCACAAGATTGTTTAAAAACCCTAATTGGACAAGAATAAGCCAAGGGAGAACGAAAATGCTCTAAATGATAATCCAATGACACAAACACACCTATTGGATGCACAAGATTGGTTAAAAACCCTAATTGAACCTGAATAAGCCTTGGGAGGATGAAAATGGCCTAAATGTTCATCCAATGACACAAACACACCTATTGGATGCACAAGATTGGTTAAAAACCCTAATTGAACCTGAATAAGCCTTGGGAGTACGAAAATGACCTAAATATTTATCCAATGACACAAACACACCTATTGGATGCATAAGATTGTTTAAAAACCGTAATTGGACAAGTATAAGCCAAGGGACGACGAAAATGCCCTAAATGATAATCCAATGACAGAAACACACCTATTGGATGCACAAGATTGGTTAAAAACCCTAATTGGACAAGAATAAGCCAAGGGAGGACAAAAATGCCCAAAATGATAATCCAATGACATAAACACACCTATTGGATGCACAAGATTGGTTAAAAACCCTAATTGGACAAGAATAAGTCTTGGGAGCACGAAAATGACCTAAATGTCCATCCAATCACACAAATTAACTTATTGGATACACAAGATTGGTTAAAATCCCTAATTGGACAAGAATAAGCCTTGGGAGGACGAAAATGCCCTAATTGTTCATCCAATGACACAAACACACCTATTGGATGCACAAGATTGTTAAAAAACCCTAATTGGACAAGAATAAGCCTTGGGAGGACGAAAATGCCCTAAATGTTCATCCAATAACACAAACACACCTATTGGATGCACAAGATTGTTAAAAAACCCTAATTGGACAAGAATAAGCCTAGGGATGAATAAAATGACCTAAATGTTCATCCAATGACACTAACATACCTATTAGATGCACAAGATTGGTTAAAAACCCTAATTAGACAAGAATAAGCCTAGGGAGGACGAAAATGACCTAAATGTTAATTTAATGACACAAACACACCTATTGGATGCACAAGATTGGTTAAAAACCCTAATTGGACAAGAATAAGCCAAGGGAGGACAAAAATGCCCTAAATGATAATCCAATGACACAAACACACCTATTGGATGCACAAGATTGGTTAAAAACCCTAATTGGACAAGAATAAGCCAAGGGAGGACGAAAATACTCTAAATGATAATCCAATGACACAAACACACCTATTAGATGCACAAGATTGGTTAAAAACCCTAATTGGACAAGAATAAGCCTTGGGAAGACGAAAATAACCTAAATATTCATCCAATGACACAAATTAACTTATTGGATGCACAAGATTGTTTAAAAACCCTAATTGAACAAGAATAAGCCTTGGGAGGATGAAAATGGCCTAAATGTTCATCCAATGACACAAACACACCTATTGGATGCACAAGATTGTTTAGAAACCCTAATTGGACAAGAATAAGTCTAGGGAGGACGAAAATGACCTAAATGTTCATTCAATGACAAAAATGTACTTATTGAATGCACAAGATTGGTTAAAAACCCTAATTGGACAAGAATAAGCCTTGGGAGTACGAAAATGACCTAAATATTTATCCAATGACACAAACACACCTATTGGATGCATAAGATTGTTTAAAAACCCTAATTGGACAAGTATAAGCCAAGGGACGACGAAAATGCCCTAAATGATAATCCAATGACAGAAACACACCTATTGGATGCACAAGATTGGTTAAAAACCCCAATTGGACAAGAATAAGCCAAGGGAGGACAAAAATGCCCAAAATGATAATCCAATGACACAAACACACCTATTGGATGCACAAGATTGGTTAAAAACCCTAATTGGACAAGAATAAGCCTTGGGAGCACGAAAATGACCTAAATGTCCATCCAATCACACAAATTAACTTATTGGATGCACAAGATTGGTTAAAATCCCTAATTGGACAAGAATAAGCCTTGGGAGGACGAAAATGCCCTAATTGTTCATCCAATGACACAAACACACCTATTGGATGCACAAGATTGTTTAGAAACCATAATTGGACAAGAATAAGCCTTGGGAGGACGAAAATGCCCTAAATGTTCATCCAATAACACAAACACACCTATTGGATGCACAAGATTGTTGAAAAACCCTAATTGGACAAGAATAAGCCTAGGGATGAATAAAATGACCTAAATGTTCATCCAATGACACTAACATACCTATTAGATGCACAAGATTGGTTAAAAACCCTAATTAGACAAGAATAAGCCTAGGGAGGACGAAAATGACCTAAATGTTAATTAAATGACACAAACACACCTATTGGATGCACAAGATTGGTTAAAAACCCTAATTGGACAAGAATAAGCCAAGGGAGGACAAAAATGCCCTAAATGATAATCCAATGACACAAACACACCTATTGGATGCACAAGATTGGTTAAAAACCCTAATTGGACAAGAATAAGCCAAGGGAGGACGAAAATGCTCTAAATGATAATCCAATGACACAAACACACCTATTAGATGCACAAGATTGGTTAAAAACCCTAATTGGACAAGAATAAGCCTTGGGAAGACGAAAATGACCTAAATATTCATCCAATGACACAAATTAACTTATTGGATGCACAAGATTGGTTAAAAACCCTAATTGAACAAGAATAAGCCTTGGGAGGATGAAAATGGCCTAAATGTTCATCCAATGACACAAACACACCTATTGGATGCACAAGATTGTTTAGAAACCCTAATTGGACAAGAATAAGTCTATGGAGGACGAAAATGACCTAAATGTTCATTCAACGACAAAAATGTACTTATTGAATGCACAAGATTGGTTAAAAACCCTAATTGGACAAGAATAAGCCTTGGGAGAACGAAAATGACCTAAATATTTATCCAATGACACAAACACACCTATTGGATGCATAAGATTGTTTAAAAACCCTAATTGGACAAGTATAAGCCAAGGGACGACGAAAATGCCCTAAATGATAATCCAATGACAGAAACACACCTATTGGATGCACAAGATTGGTTAAAAACCCTAATTGGACAAGAATAAGCCAAGGGAGGACAAAAATGCCCAAAATGATAATCCAATGACACAAACACACCTATTGGATGCACAAGATTGGTTAAAAACCCTAATTGGACAAGAATAAGCCTTGGGAGCACGAAAATGACCTAAATGTCCATCCAATCACACAAATTAACTTATTGGATGCACAAGATTGGTTAAAATCCCTAATTGGACAAGAATAAGCCTTGGGAGGACGAAAATGCCGTAAATGTTCATCCAATAACACAAACACACCTATTGGATGCACAAGATTGTTAAAAAACCCGAATTGGATAAGAATAAGCCTAGGGATGAATAAAATGACCTAAATGTTCATCCAATGACACTAACATACCTATTAGATGCACAAGATTGGTTAAAAACCCTAATTAGACAAGAATAAGCCTAGAGAGGACGAAAATGACCTAAATGTTAATTTAATGACACAAACACACCCATTGGATGCACAAGATTGGTTAAAAACCCTAATTGGACAAGAATAAGCCAAGGGAGGACAAAAATGCCCTAAATGATAATCCAATGACACAAACACACCTATTGGATGCACAAGATTGGTTAAAAACCCTAATTGGACAAGAATAAGCCAAGGGAGGACGAAAATGCTCTAAATGATAATCCAATGACACAAACACACCTATTAGATGCACAAGATTGGTTAAAAACCCTAATTGGACAAGAATAAGCCTTGGGAAGACGAAAATGACCTAAATATTCATCCAATGACACAAATTAACTTATTGGATGCACAAGATTGGTTAAAAACCCTAATTGAACAAGAATAAGCCTTGGGAGGATGAAAATGGCCTAAATGTTCATCCAATGACACAAACACACCTATTGGATGCACAAGATTGTTTAGAAACCCTAATTGGAAAAGGATAAGTCTAGGGAGGAAGAAAATGACCTAAATGTTCATTCAATGACAAAAATGTACTTATTAAATGCACAAGATTGGTTAAAAACCCTAATTGGACAAGAATAAGCCTTGGGAGTACGAAAATGACCTAAATATTTATCCAATGACACAAACACACCTATTGGATGCATAAGATTGTTTAAAAACACTAATTGGACAAGTATAAGCCAAGGGACGACGAAAATGCCCTAAATGATAATCCAATGACACAAACACACCTATTGGATGCACAAGATTGGTTAAAAACCCTAATTGGACAAGAATAAGCCTAGGGAGGACGAAAATGACCTAAATGTTCATCCAATGACACAAATACACCTATTGGATGCACATGATTGGTTAAAAACCCTAATTGGACAAGAATAAGCCTAGGGAGGACGAAAATGACCTAAATGTTCATCCAATGACACAAATGAAGTTATTGGATGCACAAGATTGGTTAAAAACCCTAATTGGACAAGAATAAGGCTAGGGAGGATAAAAATGACCTAAATGTTAATCCAATGACACAAACACACCTATTGGATGCACAAGATTGGTTAAAAACCATAATTGGACAAGAATAAAGCTAGGGAGGACGAAAATGACCTAAATGTTCATCCAATGACACAAATGAACTTATTGGATGCACAAGATTGGGTAAAAATCCTAATTGGACAAGAATAAGGCTAAGGAGGACGAAAATGACCTAAATGTTCATCCAATGACACGAATTAACTTATGGGATGCACAAGATTGGTTAAAAACCCTAATTGGACAAGAATAAGCCTTGCGAAGACGAAAATGCCCTACATGTTCATCCAATGACACAAACACACCTATTGGATGCACAAGATTGTTTAAAAACAATAATTGGACAAGAATAAGCCTAGGGAGGACCAAAATTACCTAAATGTTCATTCAATGACACAAATGAACTTATTGGATGCACAAGATTGGATAAAAACCCTAATTGGACAAGAATAAGCCTTGGGAGGATGAAATTGACCTAAATGTTCATCCAATGACACTAACATACCTATTAGATGCACAAGATTGGTTAAAAACCCTAATTAGACAAGAATAAGCCTATGGAGGACGAAAATGACCTAAATGTTAATTTAATGACACAAACACACCTATTGGATGCACAAGATTGGTTAAAAACCCTAATTGGACAAGAATAAGCCAAGGGAGGACAAAAATGCCTTAAATGATAATCCAATGACACAAACACACCTATTGGATGCACAAGATTGGTTAAAAACCCTAATTGGACAAGAATAAGCCAAGGGAGGACGAAAATGCTCTAAATGATAATCCAATGACACAAACACACCTATTAGATGCACAAGATTGGTTAAAAACCCTAATTGGACAAGAATAAGCCTTGGGAGGACGAAAATGACCTAAATATTCATCCAATGACACAAATTAACTTATTGGATGCACAAGATTGGTTAAAAACCCTAATTGAACAAGAATAAGCCTTGGGAGGATGAAAATGGCCTAAATGTTCATCCAATGACAAAAATGTACTTATTGAATGCACAAGATTGGTTAAAAACCCTAATTGGACAAGAATAAGCCTTGGGAGTACGAAAATGACCTAAATATTTATCCAATGACACGAATTAACTTATAGGATGCACAAGATTGGTTAAAAACCCTAATTGGACAAGAATAAGCCTTGGGAAGACGAAAATGCCCTACATGTTCATCCAATGACACAAACACACCTATTGGATGCACAAGATTGTTTAAAAACAATAATTGGACAAGAATAAGCCTAGGGAGGACCGAAATTACCTAAATGTTCATTCAATGACACAAATAAACTTATTGGATGCACAAGATTGGATAAAAACCCTAATTGGACAAGAATAAGCCTTGGGAGGATGAAATTGACCTAAATGTTAATCCAATGACACAAACACACCTATTGGATGCACAAGATTGGTTAAAAACCCTAATTGGACAAGAATAAGCCTTGGGAGCACGAAAATGACGTAAATGTTCATTCAATGACACGAATTAACTTATTGGATGCACAAGTTTTGTTAAAAACCCTAATTGGACAAGAATAAGCCTAAGGAAGACGAAAATGACCTAAATGTTCATCCAATGACACAAATGAACTTATTGGAAGCACAAGATTGGATAAAAACCCTAATTGGACAAGAATAAGCCTTGGGAAGACGAAAATGCCCTACATGTTCATCCAATGACACAAACACACCTATTGGATGCACAAGATTGTTTAAAAACAATAATTGGACAAGAATAAGCCTAGGGAGGACCAAAATTACCTAAATGTTCATTCAATGACACAAATGAGCTTATTGGATGCACAAGATTGGATAAAAACCCTAATTGGACAAGAATAAGCCTTGGGAGGATGAAATTGACCTAAATGTTCATCCAATGACACAAACACACCTATTGGATGCACAAGATTGGTTAAAAACCCTAATTGGGCAAGAATAAGCCTTGGGAGCACGAAAATGACCTAAATGTTCATTCAATGACACGAATTAACTTGTTGGATGCACAAGATTGGTTAAAAACCCTAATTGGACAAGAATAAGACTAAGGAAGACGAAAATGACCTAAATGTTCATCCAATGACACAAATGAACTTATTGGATGCACAAGATTGGATAAAAACCCTAATTGGACAAGAATAAGCCTTGGGAGGATGAAATTGACCTAAATGTTCATCCAATGACACAAACACACCTATTGGATGCACAAGATTGGTTAAAAACCCTAGTTGGACAAGAATAAGCCTTGGGAGCATGAAAATGACCTAAATGTTCATCCAATGACACAAACACACCTATTGGATGCACAAGATTGTTCAAAAACCATAATTACACAAGAATAAGCCTTGGGAGGACGAAAATGCCCTAAATGATCATCCAATGACACAAACACACCTATTGGATGCACAAGATTGTTTAAAAACCCTAATTGGACAAGAATAAGCCTAGGGATGAAGAAAATGACCTAAATGTTCATCCATTGACACTAACACACCTATTGGATGCACAAGATTGGTTAAAATCCCTAATTAGACAAGAATAAGCCTAGGGAGGACGAAAATGACCTAAATGTTAATTTAATGACACAAACACACCTATTGGATGCACAAGATTGCTTAAAAACCCTAATTGGACAAGAATAAGCCAAGGGAGGACAAAAATGCCCTAAATGATAATCCAATGACACAAACACACCTATTGGATGCACAAGATTGGCTAAAAACCCTAATTGGACAAGAATAAGCCAAGGGAGGACGAAAATGCTCTAAATGATAATCCAATGACACAAACACACCTATTAGATGCACAAGATTGGTTTAAAACCCTAATTGGACAAGAATAAGCCTTGGGAGGACGAAAATGACCTAAATATTCATCCAATGACACAAATAAACTTATTGGATGCAAAAGATTGGTTAAAAACCCTAATTGAACAAGACTAAGCCTTGGGAGGATGAAAATGGCCTAAATGTTCATCCAATGACACAAACATACCTATTGGATGCACAAGATTGTTTAAAAACCTTAATTGGACAAGAATAAGTCTAGGGAGGACCAAAATGACCTAAATGTTCATTCAATGACAAAAATGTACTTATTGGATGCACAAGATTGGTTAAAAACCCTAATTGGACAAGAATAAGCCTTGGGAGGACGAAAATGACCTAAATGTTTATCCAATGACACAAACACACCTATTGGATGCACAAGATTGTTTAAACACCCTAATTGGACAAGTATAAGCCAAGGGAGGACGAAGATGCCCTAAATGATAATCCAATGACACAAACACACCTATTGGATGCACAAGATTGGTTAAAAACCCTAATTGGACAAGAATAAGCCTAGGGAGGACGAAAATGACCTAAATGTTCATCCAATGACACAAATGAAGTTATTGGATGCACAAGATTGGTTAAAAACCCTAATTGGACTAGAATAAGCCTTGGGAGGACGAAAATGACCTAAATGTTCATCAAATGTCACAAATACACCTATTGGATGCACAAGATTGGTTAAAAACCATAATTGGACAAGAATAAAGCTAGGGAGGACGAAAATAACCTAAATGTTCATCCAATGACACAAATGAACTTATTGGATGCACAAGATTGGTTAAAAACCCTAATTGGACAAGAATAAGGCTAGGGAGGACGAAAATGACCTAAATGTTCGTCCAATGACACGAATTAACTTACGGGATGCACAAGATTGGTTAAAAACCCTAATTGGACAAGAATAAGCCTTGGGAAGACGAAAATGCCCTACATGTTCATCCAATGACACAAACACACCTATTGGATGCACAAGATTGTTTAAAAACCCTAATTAAACAAGAATAAGCCTAGGGAGGACGAAAATGACCTAAATGTTTATTTAATTACACAAACACACCTATTGGATGCACAAGATTGGTTAAAAACCCTAATTGGACAAGAATAAGCCAAGGGAGGACAAAAATGCCCTAAATGATAATCCAATGACACAAACACACCTATTGGATGCACAAGATTGGTTAAAAACCCTAATTGGACAAGAATAAGCCAAGGGAGGACGAAAATGCTCTAAATGATAATCCAATGACACAAACACACCTATTAGATGCACAAGATTGGTTAAAAACCCTAATTGGACAAGAACAAGCCTTGGGAAGACGAAAATGACCTAATTATTTATCCAATGACACAAACACACCTATTGGATGCATAAGATTGTTTAAAAACCCTAATTGGACAAGTATAAGCCAAGGGAGGACGAAAATGCCCTAAATGATAATCCAATGACACAAACACACCTAATGGATGCACAAGATTGGTTAAAAACCCTAATTGGACAAGAATAAGCCTAGGGAGGACGAAAATGACCTAAATGTTCATCCAATGACACAAATACACCTATTGGATGCACATGATTGGTTAAAAACCCTAATTGGACAAGAATAAGCCTAGGGAGGACGAAAATGACCTAAATGTTCATCCAATGACACAAATGAAGTTATTGGATGCACAAGATTGGTTAAAAACCCAAATTGGACAAGAATAAGGCTAGGGAGGACAAAAATGACCTAAATGTTAATCCAATGACACAAACACACCTATTGGATTCACAAGATTGGTTAAAAACCATAATTGGACAAGAATAAAGCTAGGGAGCACGAAAATGACCTAAATGTTCATCCAATGACACAAATGAACTTATTGGATGCACAAGATTGGTTAAAAACCCTAATTGGACAAGAATAAGGCTAAGGAGGACGAAAATGACCTAAATGTTCATCCAATGACACGAATTAACTTATGGGATGCACAAGATTGGTTAAAAACCCTAATTGGACGAGAATAAGCCTTGGGAAGACGAAAATGCCCTACATGTTCATCCAATGACACAAACACACCTATTGGATGCTTAAGATTGTTTAAAAACCCTAATTAGACAAGAATAAGCCTAGGGAGGACGAAAATGACCTAAATGTTAATTTAATTACACAAATACACCTATTGGATGCACAAGATTGGTTAAAAACCCTAATTGGACAAGAATAAGCCAAGGGAGGACAAAAATGCCCTAAATGATAATCCAATGACACAAACACACCTATTGGATGCACAAGTTTGGTTAAAAACCCTAATTGGACAAGAATAAGCCAAGGGTGGAAGAAAATGCTCTAAATGATAATCCAATGACACAAACACACCTATTAGATGCACAAGATTGGTTAAAAACCCTAATTGGACAAGAATAGGCCTTGGGAGGACGAAAATGAGCTAAATATTTATCCAATGACACAAACATACCTATTGGATGCACAAGATTGTTTAAAAACCTTAATTGGACAAGAATAAGTCTAGGGAGGACCAAAATGACCTAAATGATCATTCAATGACAAAAATGTACTTATTGGATGCACAAGATTGGTTAAAAACCCTAATTGGACAAGAATAAGCCTTGGGAGGACGAAAATAACCTAAATGTTTAATCCAATGACACAAACACACCTATTGGATGCACAAGATTGTTTAAAAACCCTAATTGGACAAGAATAAGCCTTGGGAGCACGAAAATGACCTAAATGTTCATTCAATGACACGAATTAACTTATTGGATGCACAAGATTGGTTAAAAACCCTAATTTGACAAGAATAAGCCTAAGGAAGACGAAAATTACATAAATGTTCATCCAATGACAAAAATGAACTTATTGGATGCACAAGATTGGATAAAAACCCTAATTGGACAAGAATAAGCCTTGGGAGGATGAAATTGACATAAATGTTCATCCAATGACACAAACACACCTATTGGATGCACAAGATTGGTTAAAAACTCTAATTGGACAAGAATAAGCCTTGGGAGCACGAAAATGACCTAAATGTTCATCCAATGACACGAATTAACTTATTGGATGCACAAGATTGGTTAAAATCCCTAATTGGACAAGAATCAGCCTTGGGAGGACGAAAATGCCCTAAATGTTCATCCAATGACACAAACACACCTATTGGATGCATAAGATTGTTTAAAAACCCTAATTGGACAAGAATAAGCCTAGAGATGAAGAAAATGACCTAAATGTTCATCCTATGACACAAACATACCTATTGGATGCACAAGATTGGTTAAAAACCCTAATTAGACAAGAATAAGCCTAGGGAGGACGAAAATGACCTAAATGTTAATTTAATGACACAAACACACCTATTGGATGCACAAGATTGGTTAAAAACCCTAATTGGACAAGAATAAGCCAAGGGAGGACAAAAATGCCCTAAATGATAATCCAATGACACAAACACACCTATTAGAAGCACAAGATTGGTTAATAACCCTAATTGGACAAGAATAAGCCTTGGGAGGACGAAAATGACCTAAATAATCATCCAATGACACAAATTAACTTATTGGATGCAAAAGATTGGTTAAAAACCCTAATTGTACAAGAATAAGCCTTGGGAGGATGAAAATGGCCTAAATGTTCATCCAATGACACAAACATACCTATTGGATGCACAAGATTGTTTAAAAACCTTAATTGGACAAGAATAAGTCTAGGGAGGACCAAAATGACCTAAATGTTCATTCAATGACAAAAATGTACTTATTGGATGCACAAGATTGGTTAAAAACCCTAATTGGACAAGAATAAGCCTTGGGAGGAAGAAAATTACTTAAATGTTTATCCTATGACACAAACATACCTATTGGATGCCCAAGATTGTTTAAAAACCCTTAATGGACAAGTATAAGCCAAGGGAGGACGAAAATGCCCTAAATGATAATCCAATGACACAAACACACCTATTGCATGCACAAGATTGGTTAAAAACCCTAATTGGACAAGAATAAGCCTAGGGAGGACGAAAATGACCTAAATGTTCATCCAATGACACAAATGAAGTTATTAGATGCACAAGATTGGTTAAAAACCCTAATTGGACAAGAATAAGCCTAGGGAGGACGAAAATGACCTAAATATTCATCCAATGACACAAATGAAGTTATTGGATGCACAAGATTGGTTAAAAACCCAAATTGGACAAGAATAAGGCTAGGGAGGACAAAAATGACCTAAATGTTAATCCAATGACACAAACACACCTATTGGATTCACAAGATTGGTTTAAAACCATAATTGGACAAGAATAAAGCTAGGGAGCACGAAAATGACCTAAATGTTCATCCAATGACACAAATGAACTTATTGGATGCACAAGATTGGTTAAAAACCCTAATTGGACAAGAATAAGGCTAAGGAGGACGAAAATGACCTAAATGTTCATCCAATGACACGAATTAACTTATGGGATGCACAAGATTGGTTAAAAACCCTAATTGGACGAGAATAAGCCTTGGGAAGACGAAAATGCCCTACATGTTCATCCAATGACACAAACACACCTATTGGATGCTTAAGATTGTTTAAAAACCCTAATTAGACAAGAATAAGCCTAGGGAGGACGAAAATGACCTAAATGTTAATTTAATTACACAAATACACCTATTGGATGCACAAGATTGGTTAAAAACCCTAATTGGACAAGAATAAGCCAAGGGAGGACAAAAATGCCCTAAATGATAATCCAATGACACAAACACACCTATTGGATGCACAAG
>JBBPBR010000004.1:21089647-21119695 GCA_037974775.1 Cicer pinnatifidum | reverse complement strand
ATGCACAAGATTGGTTAAAAACCCTAATTGGACAAGAATAAGCCTAGGGAGGACGAAAATGACCTAAATGTTCATCCAATGACACAAATGAAGTTATTAGATGCACAAGATTGGTTAAAAACCCTAATTGGACAAGAATAAGCCTAGGGAGGACGAAAATGACCTAAATATTCATCCAATGACACAAATGAAGTTATTGGATGCACAAGATTGGTTAAAAACCCAAATTGGACAAGAATAAGGCTAGGGAGGACAAAAATGACCTAAATGTTAATCCAATGACACAAACACACCTATTGGATTCACAAGATTGGTTTAAAACCATAATTGGACAAGAATAAAGCTAGGGAGCACGAAAATGACCTAAATGTTCATCCAATGACACAAATGAACTTATTGGATGCACAAGATTGGTTAAAAACCCTAATTGGACAAGAATAAGGCTAAGGAGGACGAAAATGACCTAAATGTTCATCCAATGACACGAATTAACTTATGGGATGCACAAGATTGGTTAAAAACCCTAATTGGACGAGAATAAGCCTTGGGAAGACGAAAATGCCCTACATGTTCATCCAATGACACAAACACACCTATTGGATGCTTAAGATTGTTTAAAAACCCTAATTAGACAAGAATAAGCCTAGGGAGGACGAAAATGACCTAAATGTTAATTTAATTACACAAATACACCTATTGGATGCACAAGATTGGTTAAAAACCCTAATTGGACAAGAATAAGCCAAGGGAGGACAAAAATGCCCTAAATGATAATCCAATGACACAAACACACCTATTGGATGCACAAGTTTGGTTAAAAACCCTAATTGGACAAGAATAAGCCAAGGGTGGAAGAAAATGCTCTAAATGACAATCCAATGACACAAACACACCTATTAGATGCACAAGATTGGTTAAAAACCCTAATTGGACAAGAATAGGCCTTGGGAGGACGAAAATGAGCTAAATATTTATCCAATGACACAAACATACCTATTGGATGCACAAGATTGTTTAAAAACCTTAATTGGACAAGAATAAGTCTAGGGAGGACCAAAATGACCTAAATGATCATTCAATGACAAAAATGTACTTATTGGATGCACAAGATTGGTTAAAAACCCTAATTGGACAAGAATAAGCCTAAGGAAGACGAAAATTACATAAATGTTCATCCAATGACAAAAATGAACTTATTGGATGCACAAGATTTGATAAAAACCCTAATTGGACAAGAATAAGCCTTGGGAGGATGAAATTGACATAAATGTTCATCCAATGACACAAACACACCTATTGGATGCACAAGATTGGTTAAAAACTCTAATTGGACAAGAATAAGCCTTGGGAGCACGAAAATGACCTAAATGATCATCCAATGACACGAATTAACTTATTGGATGCACAAGATTGGTTAAAATCCCTAATTGGACAAGAATAAGCCTTGGGAGGACGAAAATGCCCTAAATGTTCATCCAATGACACAAACACACCTATTGGATGCACAAGATTGTTTAAAAACCCTAATTGGACAAGAATAAGCCTAGAGATGAAGAAAATGACCTAAATGTTCATCCAATGACACAAACATACCTATTGGATGCACAAGATTGGTTAAAAACCCTAATTAGACAAGAATAAGCCTAGGGAGGACGAAAATGACCTAAATGTTAATTTAATGACACAAACACACCTATTGGATGCACAAGATTGGTTAAAAACCCTAATTGGACAAGAATAAGCCAAGGGAGGACAAAAATGCCCTAAATGATAATCCAATGACACAAACACACCTATTGGATGCACAAGATTGGTTAAAAACCCTAATTGGACAAGAATAAGCCAAGGGAGGACGAAAATGCTCTAAATGATAATCCAATGACACAAACACACCTATTAGATGCACAAGATTGGTTAAAAACCTTAATTGGACAAGAATAAGCCTTGGGAGGAAGAAAATGACCTAAATATTCATCCAATGACACAAATTAACTTATTGGATGCAAAAGATTGGTTAAAAACGCTAATTGAACAAGAATAAGCCTTGGGAGGATGAAAATGGCCTAAATGTTCATCCAATGACACAAACATACCTATTGGATGCACAAGATTGTTTAAAATCCTTAATTGGACAAGAATAAGTATAAGGAGGACCAAAATGACCTAAATGTTCATTCAATGACAAAAATGTACTTATTGGATGCACAAGATTGGTTAGAAACCCTAATTGGACAAGAATAAGCCTTGGGAGGACGAAAATGACCTAAATGTTTATCCAATGACACAAACACACCTATTGGATGCACAAGATTGTTTAAAAACCCTAATTGGACAAGTATAAGCCAAGGGAGGACGAAAATGCCCTAAATGACTATCCAATGACACAAACACACCTATTAGATGCACAAGATTGGTTAAAAACCCTAATTGGACAAGAATAAGCCTAGGGAGGACGAAAATGACCTAAATGTTCATCCAATGACACAAATGAAGTTATTAGATGCACAAGATTGGTTAAAAACCCTAATTGGACAAGAATAAGCCTTGGGAGGACGAAAATGACCTAAATGTTCATACAATGACACAAATACACCTATTGGATGCACATGATTGGTTAAAAACCCTAATTGGACAAGAATAAGCCTAGGGAGGATGAAAATGACCTAAATGTTCATCCAATGACACAAATGAAGTTATTGGATGCACAAGATTGGTTAAAAACCCTGATTGGACAAGAATAAGGCTAGGGAGGATAAAAATGACCTAAATGTTAATCCAATGACACAAACACACCTATTGGATGCACAAGATTGGTAAAAAACCATAATTGGACAAGAATAAAGCTAGGGAGGTCGAAAATGACCTATATGTTCATCCAATGACACAAATGAACTTATTGGATGCACAAGATTGGTTAAAAACCCTAACTGGACAAGAATAAGGCTAGGGAGGACGAAAATGACCTAAATGTTCATCCAATGACACGAATTAACTTATGGGATGCACAAGATTGGTTAAAAACCCTAATTGGACAAGAATAAGCCTTGGGAAGACGAAAAAGCCCTACATGTTCATCCAATGACACAAACACACCTATTGGATGCACAAAATTGGTTAAAAACCCTAATTGGACAAGAATAAGCCTTGGGAGCACGAAAATGACCTAAATGTTCATCCAATGACCCGAATTAACTTATTGGATGCACAAGATTGGTTAAAATCCCTAATTGGACAAGAATAAGCCTTGGGAGGACGAAAATGCCCTAAATATTCATCCAATGACACAAAAACACCTATTGGATGCACAAGATTGTTTAAAAACCATAATTAGACAAGAATAAGCCTTGGGAGGACGAAAATGCCCTTAATGTTCATCCAATGACACAAACACACCTATTGGAAGCACAAGATTTTTTAAAAACCCTAATTGGACAAGAATAAGCCTAGGGATGAAGAAAATGACCTAAATGTTCATCCAATGACACTAACATACCTATTGGATGCACAAGATTGGTTAAAAACCCTAATTAGACAAGAATAAACCTAGGGAGGACGAAAATGACCTAAATGTTAATTTAATGACACAAACACACCTATTGGATGCACAAGATTGGTTAAAAACCCTAATTGGACAAGAATAAGCCAAGGGAGGACAAAAATGCCCTAAATGATAATCCAATGACACAAACACACCTATTGGATGCACAAGATTAGTTAAAAACCCTAATTGGACAAGAATAAGCCAAGGGAGGACGAAAATGCTCTAAATGATAATCCAATGACACAAACACACCTATTAGATGCACAAGATTGGTTAAAAACCTTAATTGGACAAGAATAAGCCTTGGGAGGACGAAAATGACCTAAATATTCATCCAATGACACAAATTAACTTATTGGATGCAAAAGATTGGTTAAAAACGCTAATTGAACAAGAATAAGGCTTGGGAGGATGAAAATGGCCTAAATGTTCATCCAATGACACAAACATACCTATTGGATGCACAAGATTGTTTAAAAACCTTAATTGGACAAGAATAAGTATAGGGAGGACCAAAATGACCTAAATGTTCATTCAATAACAAAAATGTACTTATTGGATGCACAAGATTGGTTAGAAACCCTAATTGGACAAGAATAAGCCTTGGGAGGACGAAAATGACCTAAATGTTTATCCAATGACACAAACACACCTATTGGATGCACAAGATTGTTTAAAAACCCTAATTGGACAAGTATAAGCCAAGGGAGGACGAAAATGCCCTAAGTGACAATCCAATGACACAAACACACCTATTGGATGCACAAGATTGGTTAAAAACCCTAATTGGACAAGAATAAGCCTAGGGAGGACGAAAATGACCTAAATGTTCATCCAATGACACAAATGAAGTTATTAGATGCACAAGATTGGTTAAAAACCCTAATTGGACAAGAATAAGCCTTGGGAGGACGAAAATGACCTAAATGTTCATACAATGACACAAATACACCTATTGGATGCACATGATTGGTTAAAAACCCTAATTGGACAAGAATAAGCCTAGGGAGGACGAAAATGACCTAAATGTTCATCCAATGACACAAATGAAGTTATTGGATGCACATGATTGGTTAAAAACCCTAATTGGACAAGAATAAGGCTGGGGAGGATAAAAATGACCTAAATGTTAATCCAATGACACAAACACACCTATTGGATGCACAAGATTGGTTAAAAACCATAATTGGACAAGAATAAAACTAGGGAGGACGAAAATGACCTAAATGTTCATCCAATGACACAAATGAACTTATTGGATGCACAAGATTGGTTAAAAACACTAATTGGACAAGAATAAGGCTAGGGAGGACAAAAATGACCTAAATGTTCATCCAATGACACGAATTAACTTATGGGATGCACAAGATTGGTTAAAAACCCTAATTGGACAATAATAAGCCTTGGGAAGACGAAAATGCCCTACATGTTCATCATATGACCCAAACACACCTATTGGATGCACAAGATTGGTTAAAAACCCAAATAGGACAAGAATAAGCCTAGGGAGGACGAAAATGACCTAAATGTTCATCCAATGACACAAATTAAGTTATTGGATCCACAAGATTGGTTAAAAACCCTAATTGGACAAGAATAAGGCTAGGGAGGACAAAAATGACCAAAATGTTAATCCAATGACACAAACAAACCTATTGGATGCACAAGAATGGTTAAAAACCAAAATTGGACAAGAATAAAGCTAGGGAGGACGAAAATGACTTAAATGTTCATCCAATGACACAAATGAACTAATTGGATGCACAAGATTGGTTAAAAACCCTAATTGGACAAGAATAAGGCTAGGGAGGACGAAAATGACCTAAATAATCATCCAATGAAACAAATGAACTTATTGTATGCCCAAGATTGGTTAAAAACCCTAATTGGACAAGAATAATCCTAGGGAGGACGAAAATGACCTAAATGTTCATCCAATGACACAAAGGAACTTATTGGATGCACAAGATTGGTTAAAAACCATAATTGGACAAGAATAAGCCTTGGGAGGACAAAAATGACATAAATGTTCATCCAATGACACGAATTAACTTATGGGATGCACAAGATTGGTTAAAAACCCTAATTGGACAAGAATAAGCCTTGGGAAGACGAAAATGCCCTACATGTACATCCAATGACACAAACACACATGTTGGATGCCCAAGATTGTTTAAAAACAATAATTGGACAAGAATAAGCCTAGGGAGGACCAAAATTACCTAAATGTTCATTCAATGACACAAATGAACTTATTGGATGCACAAGATTTGTTAAAAACCCTAATTGGACAAGAATAAGCCTATGGAGGACGAAAATGACCTAAATGTTCATCCAATGACACAAACATACCTATTGGATGCACAAGATTGGTTAAAAACCCTAATTGGACAAGAAGATGCCTAAGGAAGACAAATATGACCTAAATGTTCATCCAATGACACAAACACACCTATTGGATGCACAAGATTGTTTAAAAACCCTAATTGGACAAGAATAAGCCTAGGGAAGACCAAAATGACCTAAATGTTCATTCAAAGACACAAATGAAGTTATTGGATGCAAAAGATTGGTTAAAAACCCTAATTGGACAAGAATAAGGCTAGGGAGGACAAAAATGACCTAAATGTTAATCCAATGACACAAACACACCTATTGGATGCACAAGATTGGTTAAAAACCATAATTGGACAAGAATAAAGCCAGGGAGGACGAAAATGACCTAAATGTTCATCCAATGACACAAATGAACTTATTGGATGCCCAAGATTGGTTAAAAACCCTAATTGGACAAGAATAATCCTAGGGAGGACGAAAATGACCTAAATGTTCATCCAATGACACAAAGGAACTTATTGGATGCACAAGATTGGTTAAAAACCCTAATTGGACAAGAAGATGCCTAAGGAAGACAAAAATGACCTAAATGTTCATCCAATGACACAAACACACCTTATTGATGCACAAGATTGTTTAAAAATCCTAATTGGACAAGAATAAGCCTAGGGAGGACGAAAATGACCTAAATGTTCATTTAATGACACAAACGAACTTATAGGATGCACAAGATTGGTTAAAAACCCTAACTGGATAAGAATAAGCTTTGGGAGGATGAAAATGACCTAAATGTTCATCCAATGACACAAACACACCTATTGGATGCACAAGATTGTTTAAAAACCCTAATTGGACAAGTATAAGCCAAGGGAGGACGAAAATGCCCTAAATGATAATCCAATGACCCAAACACACCTATTGGATGAGCAAGATTGGTTTAAAACCCTAATTGGACAAGAATTAGCCTAGGGAGGACAAAAATGACCTAAATGTTAATCCAATGACACAAACACACATATTGGAAGCACAAGATTGGTTAAAAACCCTAATTGGACAAGAATAAGCCTAGGGAGGACGAAAATGACCTAAATGTTCATCCAATGACACAAATGAAGTTATTGGATCCACAAGATTGGTTAAAAACCTTAATTGGACAATAATAAGGCTAGGGAGGACAAAAATGACCTAAATGTTAATCCAATGACACAAACAAACCTATTGGATGCACAAGATTGGTTAAAAACCATAATTGGACAAGAATAAAGCTAGGGAGGACGAAAATGACCTAAATGTTCATCCAATGACACAAATGAACTAATTGGATGCACAAGATTGGTTAAAAACCCTAATTGGACAAGAATAAGGCTAGGGAGGACGAAAACGACCTAAATGTTCATCCAATGAAACAAATGAACTTATTGTATGCCCAAGATTGGTTAAAAACCCTAATTGGACAAGAATAATCCTAGGGAGGACGAAAATGACCTAAATGTTCATCCAATGACACAAAGGAACTTATTGGATGCACAAGATTGGTTAAAAACCATAATTGGACAAGAATAAGCCTTGGGAGGACAAAAATGACCTAAATGTTCATCCAATGACACGAATTAACTTATGGGATGCACAAGATTGGTTAAAAACCCTAATTGGACAAGAATAAGCCTTTGGAAGACGAAAATGCCCTACATGTACATCCAATGACACAAACACACCTATTGGATGCCCAAGATTGTTTAAAAACAATAATTGGACAAGAATAAGCCTAGGGAGGACCAAAATTACCTAAATGTTCATTCAATGACACAAATGAACTTATTGGATGCACAAGATTTGTTAAAAACCCTAATTGGACAAGAATAAGCCTAAGGAGGACGAAAATGACCTAAATGTTCATCCAATGACACAAACATACCTATTGGATGCACAAGATTGGTTAAAAACCCTAATTGGACAAGAAGATGCCTAAGGAAGACAAAAATGACCTAAATGTTCATCCAATGACACAAACACACCTATTGGATGCACAAGATTGTTTAAAAACCCTAATTGGACAAGAATAAGCCTAGGGAAGACCAAAATGACCTAAATGTTCATTCAAAGACACAAATGAAGTTATTGGATGCAAAAGATTGGTTAAAAACCCTAATTGGACAAGAATAAGGCTAGGGAGGACAAAAATGACCTAAATGTTAATCCAATGACACAAACACACCTATTGGATGCACAAGATTGGTTAAAAACCATAATTGGACAAGAATAAAGCCAAGGAGGACGAAAATGACCTAAATGTTCATCCAATGACACAAATGAACTTATTGGATGCACAAGATTGGTTAAAAACCCTAATTGGACAAGAATAAGGCTAGGGAGGACGAAAATGACCTAAATGTTCATCCAATGACACAAATGAACTAGTTGGATGCCCAAGATTGGTTAAAAACCCTAATTGGACAAGAATAATCCTAGGGAGGACGAAAATGACCTAAATGTTCATCCAATGACACAAAGGAACTTATTGGATGCACAAGATTGGTTAAAAACCCTAATTGGACAAGAAGATGCCTAAGGAAGACAAAAATGACCTAAATGTTCATCCAATGACACAAACACACCTTATTGATGCACAAGATTGTTTAAAAATCCTAATTGGACAAGAATAAGCCTAGGGAGGACGAAAATGACCTAAATGTTCATTTAATGACACAAACGAACTTATAGGATGCACAAGATTAGTTAAAAACCCTAACTGGATAAGAATAAGCTTTGGGAGGATGAAAATGACCTAAATGTTCATCCAATGACACAAACACACCTATTGGATGCACAAGATTGTTTAAAAACCCTAATTGGACAAGTATAAGCCAAGGGAGGACGAAAATGCCCTAAATGATAATCCAATGACCCAAACACACCTATTGGATGCACAAGATTGGTTTAAAACCCTAATTGGACAAGAATTAGCCTAGGGAGGACAAAAATGACCTAAATGTTAATCCAATGACACAAACACACCTATTGGAAGCACAAGATTGGTTAAAAACCCTAATTGGACAAGAATAAGCCTAGGGAGGACGAAAATGACCTAAATGTTCATCCAATGACACAAATGAAGTTATTGGATCCACAAGATTGGTTAAAAACCCTAATTGGACAAGAATAAGGCTAGGGAGGACAAAAATGACCTAAATGTTAATCCAATGACACAAACACACCTGTTGGATGCACAAGATTGGTTAAAAACCCTAATTGGACAAGAATAAGCCTAGGGAGGACGAAAATGACCTAAATGTTCATCCAATGACACAAATGAAGTTATTGGATCCACAAGATTGGTTAAAAACCCTAATTGGACAAGAATAAGGCTAGGGAGGAAAAAAATGACCTAAATGTTAATTCAATGACACAAACACACCTATTGGATGCACAAGATTGGTTAAAAACCATAATTGGACAAGAATAAAGCTAGGGAGGACGAAAATGACCTAAATGTTCATCCAATGACACAAATGAACTAATTGGATGCACAAGATTGGTTAAAAACCCTAATTGGACAATAATAAGGCTAGGGAGGACGAAAATGACCTAAATGTTCATCCAATGAAACAAATGAACTTATTGTATGCCCAAGATTGGTTAAAAACCCTAATTGGACAAGAATAATCCTAGGGAGGACGAAAATGACCTAAATGTTCATCCAATGACACAAAGGAACTTATTGGATGCACAAGATTGTTTAAAAACCCTAATTGGACAAGAATAAGCCTAGGGAAGACCAAAATGACCTAAATGTTCATTCAAAGACACAAATGAAGTTATTGGATGCAAAAGATTGGTTAAAACCCTAATTGGACAAGAATAAGGCTAGGGAGGACAAAAATGACCTAAATGTTAATCCAATGACACAAACACACCTATTGGATGCACAAGATTGGTTAAAAACCATAATTGGACAAGAATAAAGCCAGGGAGGACGAAAATGACCTAAATGTTCATCCAATGACACAAATGAACTTATTGGATGCACAAGAATGGTTAAAAACCCTAATTGGACAAGAATAAGGCTAGGGAGGACGAAAATGACCTAAATGTTCATCCAATGACACAAATGAACTAATTGGATGCCCAAGATTGGTTAAAAACCTTAATTGGACAAGAATAATCCTAGGGAGGACGAAAATGACCTAAATGTTCATCCAATGACACAAAGGAACTTATTGGATGCACAAGATTGGTTAAAAACCCTAATTGGACAAGAAGATGCCTAAGGAAGACAAAAATGACCTAAATGTTCATCCAATGACCCAAACACACCTATTGGATGCACAAGATTGGTTAAAAACCCTAATTGGACAAGAATTAGCCTAGGGAGGACAAAAATGACCTAAATGTTAATCCAATGACACAAACACACCTATTGAAAGCACAAGATTGGTTAAAAACCCTAATTGGACAAGAATAAGCCTAGGGAGGACGAAAATGACCTAAATGTTCATCCAATGACACAAATGAAGTTATTGGATCCACAAGATTGGTTAAAAACCCTAATTGGACAAGAATAAGGCTAGGGAGGACAAAAATGACCTAAATGTTAATCCAATGACACAAACACACCTATTGGATGCACAAGATTGGTTAAAAACCATAATTGGACAAGAATAAAGCCAGGGAGGACGAAAATGACCTAAATGTTCATCCAATGACACAAATGAACTTATTGGATGCACAAGAATGGTTAAAAACCCTAATTGGACAAGAATAAGGCTAGGGAGGACGAAAATGACCTAAATGTTCATCCAATGACACAAATGAACTTATTGGATGCACAAGATTGGTTAAAAACCCTAATTGGACAAGAATAAGGCTAGGGAGGACGAAAATGACCTAAATGTTCATCCAATGACACGAATTAACTTATGGGATGCACAAGATTGGTTAAAAACCCTAATTGGAAAAGAATAAGCCTTGGGAAGACGAAAATGCCCTACATGTTCATCCAATGACACAAACACACCTATTGGATGCACAAGATTGTTTAAAAACAATAATTGGACAAGAATAAGCCTAGGGAGGACCAAAATTACCTAAATGTTCATTCAATGACACAAATGAACTTATTGGATGCACAAGATTTGTTAAAAACCCTAATTGGACAAGAATAAGCCTAAGGAGGACGAAAATGACCTAAATGTTCATCCAATGACACAAACACACCTATTGGATGCACAAGATTGATTAAAAACCCTAATTGGACAAGAAGATGCCTAAGGAAGACAAAAATGACCTAAATGTTCATCCAATGACACAAACACACCTATTGGATGCACAAGATTGTTTAAAAACCCAAATTGGACAAGTATAAGCCAAGGGAGGACGAAAATGCCCTAAATGTTAATCCAATGACACAAACACACTTATTGGAAGCACAAGATTGGTTAAAAACCCTAATTGGACAAGTATAAGCCTAGGGAGGACCAAAATTACCTAAATGTTCATTCAATGACACAAATGAACTTATTGGATGCACAAGATTTGTTAAAAACCCTAATTGGACAAGAATAAGCCTAGGGAGGACGAAAATGACCTAAATGTTCATCTAATGACACAAATGAAGTTATTGGATCCACAAGATTGGTTAAAAACCCTAATTGGACAAGAATAAGCCTTGGGAGGATGAAAATGACCTAAATGTTCATCCAATGACACAAACACACCTATTGGATGCACAAGATTGTTTAAAAATCCTAATTGGACAAGTATAAGCCAAGGGAGGACGAAAATGCCCTGAATGATAATCCAATGACCCAAACACACCTATTGGATGCACAAGATTGGTTAAAAACCCTAATTGGACAAGAATAAGCCTAGGGAGGACAAAAATGACCTAAATGTTAATCCAATGACACAAACACACCTATTGGATGCACAAGATTGGTTAAAAACCATAATTGGACAAGAATAAAGCCAGGGAGGACGAAAATGACCTAAATGTTCATCCAATGACACAAATGAACTTATTGGATGCACAAGATTGGTTAAAAACCCTAATTGGACAAGAATAAGGCTAGGGAGGACGAAAATGACCTAAATGTTCATCCAATGACACAAATGAACTTATTGGATGCACAAGATTGGTTAAAAACCCTAATTGGACAAGAATAATCCTAGGGAGGACGAAAATGACCTAAATGTTCATCCAATGACACAAAGGAACGTATTGGATGCACAAGATTGGTTAAAAACCCTAATTGGACAAGAAGATGCCTAAGGATGACAAAAATGACCTAAATGTTCTTCCAATGACACAAACACACCTATTGGAGGCACAAGATTGTTTAAAAACCCTAATTGGACAAGAATAAGCCTAGGGAGGACGAAAATGACCTAAATGTTCATTTAATGACACAAACGAACTTATTGGATGCACAAGATTGGTTAAAAACCCTAATTGGACAAGAATAAGCCTAGGGAGGACCAAAATTACCTAAATGTTCATTCAATGACACAAATGAACTTATTGGATGCACAAGATTTGTTAAAAACCCTAATTGGACAAGAATAAGCCTAAGGACGACAAAAATGACCTAAATGTTCATGCAATGACACAAACACACCTATTGGATGCACAAGATTGGTTAAAAACCCTAATTGGAAGAGAAGATGCCTAAGGAAGACAAAAATGACCTAAATGTTCATCCAATGACACAAACACACCTATTGGATACACAAGATTGTTTAAATCCCTAATTGGACAAGAATAAGCCTAGGGAGGACCAAAATGACCTAAATGTTCATTCAATGACACAAACGAACTTATTGGATGCACAAGATTGGTTAAAAACCCTAATTGGACAAGAATAAGCCTTGGGAGGATGAAATTGACCTAAATGTTCATCCAATGACACAAACACACCTATTGGACGCACAAGATTGTTTAAAAACCCTAATTGGACAAGTATAAGCCAAGGGAGAACGAAAATGCCCTAAATGATAATCCAATGACCCAAACACACCTATTGGATGCACAAGATTGGTTAAAAACCCTAATTGGACAAGAATTAGCCTAGGGAGGACAAAAATGACCTAAATGTTAATCCAATGACACAAACACACCTATTGGAAGCACAAGATTGGTTAAAAACCCTAATTGGACAAGAATAAGCCTAGGGAGGACGAAAATGACCTAAATGTTCATCCAATGACACAAACACACCTATTGGAAGCACAAGATTGGTTAAAAACCCTAATTGGACAAGAATAAGCCAAGGGAGGACAAAAATGACCTAAATGTTCATCCAATGACACAAATGAACTAATTGGATGCCCAAGATTGGTTAAAAACCTTAATTGGACAAGAATAATCCTAGGGAGGACGAAAATGACCTAAATGTTCATCCAATGACACAAAGGAACTTATTGGATGCACAAGACTGGTTAAAAACCCTAATTGGACAAGAAGATGCCTAAGGAAGACAAAAATGACCTAAATGTTCATCCAATGACCCAAACACACCTATTGGATGCACAAGATTGGTTAAAAACCCTAATTGGACAAGAATAAGCCTAGGGAGGACAAAAATGACCTAAATGTTAATCCAATGACACAAACACACCTATTGAAAGCACAAGATTGGTTAAAAACCCTAATTGGACAAGAATAAGCCTAGGGAGGACGAAAATGACCTAAATGTTCATCCAATGACACAAATGAAGTTATTGGATCCACAAGATTGGTTAAAAACCTTAATTGGACAAGAATAAGGCTAGGGAGGACACAAATGACCTAAATGTTAATCCAATGACACAAACACACCTATTGGATGCACAAGATTGGTTAAAAACCATAATTGGACAAGAATAAAGCTAGGGAGGATGAAAATGACCTAAATGTTCATCCAATGACACAAATGAACTAATTGGATGCACAAGATTGGTTAAAAACCCTAATTGGACAATAATAAGGCTAGGGAGGACGAAAATGACCTAAATGTTCATCCAATGAAACAAATGAACTTATTGTATGCCCAAGATTGGTTAAAAACCCTAATTGGACAAGAATAATCCTAGGGAGGACGAAAATGACCTAAATGTTCATCCAATGACACAAAGGAACTTATTGGATGCACAAGATTGGTTAAAAACCCTAATTGGACAAGAATAAGCCTAGGGAGGACGAAAATAACCTAAATGTTCATCCAATGACAAAAAATACACCTATTGGAGGCAGATGATAGGTTAAAAACCCTAATTGGACAAGTATAAGCCTAGGGAGGACGAAAATGACCTAAATGTTCATCCAATGACACAAACAAAACTATTGGATGCACAAGATTGGTTAAAAACCCTGATTGGACAACAATAAATCTAGGGAGGACGAAAATGCCCTAAATGTTCATTCAATGACACAAACACACCTATTCGATGCACAAGATTGTTTAAAAACCCTAATTGGACAAGTATAAGCCAAGGGAGGACGAAAATGCCCTAAATGATAATCCAATGACCCAAACACACCTATTGGATGCACAAGATTGGTTAAAAACCCTAATTGGACAAGAATTAGCCTAGGGAGGACAAAAATGACCTAAATGTTAATCCAATGACACAAACACACCTACTGGAAGCACAAGATTGGTTAAAAACCCTAATTGCACAAGAATAAGCCTAGGGAGGACCAAAATTACCTAAATGTTCATTCAATGACACAAATGAACTTATTGGATGCACAAGATTTGTTAAAAACCCTAATTGGACAAGAATAAGCCTAAGGACGACAAAAATGACCTAAATGTTCATCCAATGACACAAACACACCTATTGGATGCACAAGATTGGTTAAAAACCCTAATTGGAAGAGAAGATGCCTAAGGAAGACAAAAATGACCTAAATGTTCATCCAATGACACAAATGAAGTTATTGGATCCACAAGATTGGTTAAAAACCCTAATTGGACAAGAATAAGGCTAGGGAGGACAAAAATGACCTAAATGTTAATCCAATGACACAAACACACCTATTGGATGCACAAGATTGGTTAAAAACCATAATTGGACAAGAATAAACCTAGGGAGGACGAAAATGACCTAAATGTTCATCCAATGACACAAATGAACTAATTGGATGCACAAGATTGGTTAAAAACCCTAATTGGACAATAATAAGGCTAGGGAGGACGAAAATGACCTAAATGTTCATCCAATGAAACAAATGAACTTATTGTATGCCCAAGATTGGTTAAAAACCCTAATTGGACAAGAATAATCCTAGGGAGGACGAAAATGAGCTAAATGTTCATCCAATGACACAAAGGAACTTATTGGATGCACAAGATTGGTTAAAAACCCTAATTGGACAAGAATAAGCCTTGGGAGGACAAAAATGACCTAAATGTTCATCCAATGACACGAATTAACTTATGGGATGCACAAGATTGGTTAAAAACCCTAATTGGACAAGAATAAGCCTAGGGAGGACGAAAATAACCTAAATGTTCATCCAATGAAAAAAAATACACCTATTGGAGGCACATGATAGGTTAAAAACCCTAATTGGACAAGTATAAGCCTAGGGAGGACGAAAATGACCTAATTGTTCATCCAATGACACAAACAAAACTATTGGATGCACAAGATTGGTTAAAAACCCTAATTGGACAAGAATAAGCCAAGGGAGGACGAAAATGCCCTAAATGATAATCCAATGACAGAAACACACCTATTGGATGCACATGATTGGTTAAAAACCCTAATTGGACAAGAATAAGCCTAGGGAGGATGGAAATGACCTAAATGTTCATCCAATGACACAAATGAACCTATTGGATGCACAAGATTGGTTAAAAATCCTAATTGGACAAGAATAAGCCTAAGGAGGACGAAAATGACCTAAATGTTAATCCAATGACACAAACACACCTATAGGATGCACAATATTGGTTAAAAACCCTAATTGGACAAGAATAAGCCTAGGGAGGACGAAAATGCCCTAAATGTTAATCCAATGACACGAATTAACTTATTGGATGCACAAGATTGGTTAAAAACCCTAATTGGACAAGAATAAGCCTTGGGAGGACGAAAATGACCTAAATGTTAATCCAGTGACACAAAGTAACTTATTGGATGCACAAGATTGGTTAAAAACCCTAATTGGACAACAATAAATCTAGGGAGGACGAAAATGCCCTAAATGTTCATTCAATGACACAAACACACCTATTCGATGCACAAGATTGTTTAAAAACCCTAATTGGACAAGTATAAGCCAAGGGAGGACGAAAATGCCCTAAATGATAATCCAATGACCCAAACACACCTATTGGATGCACAAGATTGGTTAAAAACCCTAATTGGACAAGAATTAGCCTAGGGAGGACAAAAATGACCTAAATGTTAATCCAATGACACAAACACACTTATTGGAAGCACAAGATTGGTTAAAAACCCTAATGGGACAAGAATAAGCCTAGGGAGGACCAAAATTACCTAAATGTTCATTCAATGACAAAAATGAACTTATTGGATGCACAAGATTTGTTAAAAACCCTAATTGGACAAGAATAAGCCTAAGGACGACAAAAATGACCTAAATGTTCATGCAATGACACAAACACACCTATTGGATGCACAAGATTGGTTAAAAACCCTAATTGGAAGAGAAGATGCCTAAGGAAGACAAAAATGACCTAAATGTTCATCCAATGACACAAATGAAGTTATTGGATCCACAAGATTGGTTAAAAACCCTAATTGGACAAGAATAAGGCTAGGGAGGACAAAAATGACCTAAATGTTAATCCAATGACACAAACACACTTATTGGAAGCACAAGATTGGTTAAAAACCCTAATGGGACAAGAATAAGCCTAGGGAGGACCAAAATTACCTAAATGTTCATTCAATGACAAAAATGAACTTATTGGATGCACAAGATTTGTTAAAAACCCTAATTGGACAAGAATAAGCCTAAGGACGACAAAAATGACCTAAATGTTCATGCAATGACACAAACACACCTATTGGATGCACAAGATTGGTTAAAAACCCTAATTGGAAGAGAAGATGCCTAAGGAAGACAAAAATGACCTAAATGTTCATCCAATGACACAAACACACCTATTGGATACACAAGATTGTTTAAAACCCTAAATGGACAAGAATAAGCCTAGGGAGGACCAAAATGACATAAATGTTCATTCAATGACACAAACGAACTTATTGGATGCACAAGATTGGTTAAAAACCCTAATTGGACAAGAATAAGCCTTGGGAGGATGAAATTGACCTAAATGTTCATCCAATGACACAAACACACCTATTGGACGCACAAGATTGTTTAAAAACCCTAATTGGACAAGTATAAGCCAAGGGAGAACGAAAATGCCCTAAATGATAATCCAATGACCCAAACACACCTATTGGATGCACAAGATTGGTTAAAAACCCTAATTGGACAAGAATTAGCCTAGGGAGGACAAAAATGACCTAAATGTTAATCCAATGACACAAACACACCTATTGGAAGCACAAGATTGGTTAAAAACCCTAATTGGACAAGAATAAGCCTAGGGAGGACGAAAATGACCTAAATGTTCATCCAATGACACAAACACACCTATTGGAAGCACAAGATTGGTTAAAAACCCTAATTGGACAAGAATAAGCCAAGGGAGGACAAAAATGACCTAAATGTTCATCCAATGACACAAATGAACTAATTGGATGCCCAAGATTGGTTAAAAACCTTAATTGGACAAGAATAATCCTAGGGAGGACGAAAATGACCTAAATGTTCATCCAATGACACAAAGGAACTTATTGGATGCACAAGACTGGTTAAAAACCCTAATTGGACAAGAAGATGCCTAAGGAAGACAAAAATGACCTAAATGTTCATCCAATGACCCAAACACACCTATTGGATGCACAAGATTGGTTAAAAACCCTAATTGGACAAGAATTAGCCTAGGGAGGACAAAAATGACCTAAATGTTAATCCAATGACACAAACACACCTATTGAAAGCACAAGATTGGTTAAAAACCCTAATTGGACAAGAATAAGCCTAGGGAGGACGAAAATGACCTAAATGTTCATCCAATGACACAAATGAAGTTATTGGATCCACAAGATTGGTTAAAAACCTTAATTGGACAAGAATAAGGCTAGGGAGGACACAAATGACCTAAATGTTAATCCAATGACACAAACACACCTATTGGATGCACAAGATTGGTTAAAAACCATAATTGGACAAGAATAA
Organism: Cicer pinnatifidum; assembly: GCA_037974775.1. Classification (NCBI taxonomy): domain Eukaryota; kingdom Viridiplantae; phylum Streptophyta; class Magnoliopsida; order Fabales; family Fabaceae; genus Cicer; species Cicer pinnatifidum. The sequence continues at coordinate 21,101,555 of JBBPBR010000004.1, read as the reverse complement.
AGCTAGGGAGGATGAAAATGACCTAAATGTTCATCCAATGACACAAATGAACTAATTGGATGCACAAGATTGGTTAAAAACCCTAATTGGACAATAATAAGGCTAGGGAGGACGAAAATGACCTAAATGTTCATCCAATGAAACAAATGAACTTATTGTATGCCCAAGATTGGTTAAAAACCCTAATTGGACAAGAATAATCCTAGGGAGGACGAAAATGACCTAAATGTTCATCCAATGACACAAAGGAACTTATTGGATGCACAAGATTGGTTAAAAACCCTAATTGGACAAGAATAAGCCTAGGGAGGACGAAAATAACCTAAATGTTCATCCAATGACAAAAAATACACCTATTGGAGGCAGATGATAGGTTAAAAACCCTAATTGGACAAGTATAAGCCTAGGGAGGACGAAAATGACCTAAATGTTCATCCAATGACACAAACAAAACTATTGGATGCACAAGATTGGTTAAAAACCCTGATTGGACAACAATAAATCTAGGGAGGACGAAAATGCCCTAAATGTTCATTCAATGACACAAACACACCTATTCGATGCACAAGATTGTTTAAAAACCCTAATTGGACAAGTATAAGCCAAGGGAGGACGAAAATGCCCTAAATGATAATCCAATGACCCAAACACACCTATTGGATGCACAAGATTGGTTAAAAACCCTAATTGGACAAGAATAAGCCTAGGGAGGACAAAAATGACCTAAATGTTAATCCAATGACACAAACACACTTATTGGAAGCACAAGATTGGTTAAAAACCCTAATTGGACAAGTATAAGCCTAGGGAGGACCAAAATTACCTAAATGTTCATTCAATGACACAAATGAACTTATTGGATGCACAAGATTTGTTAAAAACCCTAATTGGACAAGAATAAGCCTAGGGAGGACGAAAATGACCTAAATGTTCATCTAATGACACAAATGAAGTTATTGGATCCACAAGATTGGTTAAAAACCCTAATTGGACAAGAATAAGCCTTGGGAGGATGAAAATGACCTAAATGTTCATCCAATGACACAAACATACCTATTGGATGCACAAGATTGTTTAAAAATCCTAATTGGACAAGTATAAGCCAAGGGAGGACGAAAATGCCCTGAATGATAATCCAATGACCCAAACACACCTATTGGATGCACAAGATTGGTTAAAAACCCTAATTGGACAAGAATAAGCCTAGGGAGGACAAAAATGACCTAAATGTTAATCCAATGACACAAACACACCTATTGGATGCACAAGATTGGTTAAAAACCATAATTGGACAAGAATAAAGCCAGGGAGGACGAAAATGACCTAAATGTTCATCCAATGACACAAATGAACTTATTGGATGCACAAGATTGGTTACAAACCCTAATTGGACAAGAATAAGGCTAGGGAGGACGAAAATGACCTAAATGTTCATCCAATGACACAAATGAACTTATTGGATGCCCAAGATTGGTTAAAAACCCTAATTGGACAAGAATAATCCTAGGGAGGACGAAAATGACCTAAATGTTCATCCAATGACACAAAGGAACGTATTGGATGCACAAGATTGGTTAAAAACTCTAATTGGACAAGAAGATGCCTAAGGATGACAAAAATGACCTAAATGTTCTTCCAATGACACAAACACACCTATTGGAGGCACAAGATTGTTTAAAAACCCTAATTGGACAAGAATAAGCCTAGGGAGGACGAAAATGACCTAAATGTTCATTTAATGACACAAACGAACTTATTGGATGCACAAGATTGGTTAAAAACCCTAATTGGACAAGAATAAGCCTAGGGAGGACCAAAATTACCTAAATGTTCATTCAATGACACAAATGAACTTATTGGATGCACAAGATTTGTTAAAAACCCTAATTGGACAAGAATAAGCCTAAGGACGACAAAAATGACCTAAATGTTCATGCAATGACACAAACACACCTATTGGATGCACAAGATTGGTTAAAAACCCTAATTGGAAGAGAAGATGCCTAAGGAAGACAAAAATGACCTAAATGTTCATCCAATGACACAAACACACCTATTGGATACACAAGATTGTTTAAATCCCTAATTGGACAAGAATAAGCCTAGGGAGGACCAAAATGACCTAAATGTTCATTCAATGACACAAACGAACTTATTGGATGCACAAGATTGGTTAAAAACCCTAATTGGACAAGAATAAGCCTTGGGAGGATGAAATTGACCTAAATGTTCATCCAATGACACAAACACACCTATTGGACGCACAAGATTGTTTAAAAACCCTAATTGGACAAGTATAAGCCAAGGGAGAACGAAAATGCCCTAAATGATAATCCAATGACCCAAACACACCTATTGGATGCACAAGATTGGTTAAAAACCCTAATTGGACAAGAATTAGCCTAGGGAGGACAAAAATGACCTAAATGTTAATCCAATGACACAAACACACCTATTGGAAGCACAAGATTGGTTAAAAACCCTAATTGGACAAGAATAAGCCTAGGGAGGACGAAAATGACCTAAATGTTCATCCAATGACACAAACACACCTATTGGAAGCACAAGATTGGTTAAAAACCCTAATTGGACAAGAATAAGCCAAGGGAGGACAAAAATGACCTAAATGTTCATCCAATGACACAAATGAACTAATTGGATGCCCAAGATTGGTTAAAAACCTTAATTGGACAAGAATAATCCTAGGGAGGACGAAAATGACCTAAATGTTCATCCAATGACACAAAGGAACTTATTGGATGCACAAGACTGGTTAAAAACCCTAATTGGACAAGAAGATGCCTAAGGAAGACAAAAATGACCTAAATGTTCATCCAATGACCCAAACACACCTATTGGATGCACAAGATTGGTTAAAAACCCTAATTGGACAAGAATTAGCCTAGGGAGGACAAAAATGACCTAAATGTTAATCCAATGACACAAACACACCTATTGAAAGCACAAGATTGGTTAAAAACCCTAATTGGACAAGAATAAGCCTAGGGAGGACGAAAATGCCCTAAATGATAATCCAATGACAGAAACACACCTATTGGATGCACATGATTGGTTAAAAACCCTAATTGGACAAGAATAAGCCTAGGGAGGACGGAAATGACCTAAATGTTCATCCAATGACACAAATGAACTTATTGGATGCACAAGATTGGTTAAAAATCCTAATTGGACAAGAATTAGCCTAAGGAGGATGAAAATGACCTAAATGTTAATCCAATGACACAAACACACCTATAGGATGCACAATATTTGTTAAAAACCCTAATTGGACAAGAATAAGCCTAGGGAGGACGAAAATGCCCTAAATGTTAATCCAATGACACGAATTAACTTATTGGATGCACAAGATTGGTTAAAAACCCTAATTGGACAAGAATAAGCCTTGGGAGGACGAAAATGACCTAAATGTTCATCCAGTGACACAAAGTAACTTATTGGATGCACAAGATTGGTTAAAAACCCTAATTGGACAACAATAAATCTTGGGAGGACGAAAATGCCCTAAATGTTCATTCAATGACACAAACACACCTATTCGATGCACAAGATTGTTTAAAAACCCTAATTGGACAAGTATAAGCCAAGGGAGGACGAAAATGCCCTAAATGATAATCCAATGACCCAAACACACCTATTGGATGCACAAGATTGGTTAAAAACCCTAATTGGACAAGAATTAGCCTAGGGAGGACAAAAATGACCTAAATGTTAATCCAATGACACAAACACACCTACTGGAAGCACAAGATTGGTTAAAAACCCTAATTGCACAAGAATAAGCCTAGGGAGGACCAAAATTACCTAAATGTTCATTCAATGACACAAATGAACTTATTGGATGCACAAGTTTTGTTAAAAACCCTAATTGGACAAGAATAAGCCTAAGGACGACAAAAATGACCTAAATGTTCATCCAATGACACAAACACACCTATTGGATGCACAAGATTGGTTAAAAACCCTAATTGGAAGAGAAGATGCCTAAGGAAGACAAAAATGACCTAAATGTTCATCCAATGACACAAATGAAGTTATTGGATCCACAAGATTGGTTAAAAACCCTAATTGGACAAGAATAAGGCTAGGGAGGACAAAAATGACCTAAATGTTAATCCAATGACACAAACACACCTATTGGATGCACAAGATTGGTTAAAAACCATAATTGGACAAGAATAAACCTAGGGAGGACGAAAATGACCTAAATGTTCATCCAATGACACAAATGAACTAATTGGATGCACAAGATTGGTTAAAAACCCTAATTGGGCAATAATAAGGCTAGGGAGGACGAAAATGACCTAAATGTTCATCCAATGAAACAAATGAACTTATTGTATGCCCAAGATTGGTTAAAAACCCTAATTGGACAAGAATAATCCTAGGGAGGACGAAAATGAGCTAAATGTTCATCCAATGACACAAAGGAACTTATTGGATGCACAAGATTGGTTAAAAACCCTAATTGGACAAGAATAAGCCTTGGGAGGACAAAAATGACCTAAATGTTCATCCAATGACACGAATTAACTTATGGGATGCACAAGATTGGTTAAAAACCCTAATTGGACAAGAATAAGCGTAGGGAGGACGAAAATAACCTAAATGTTCATCCAATGACAAAAAATACACCTATTGGAGGCCGATGATAGGTTAAAAACCCTAATTGGACAAGTATAAGCCTAGGGAGGACGAAAATGACCTAATTGTTCATCCAATGACACAAACAAAACTATTGGATGCACAAGATTGGTTAAAAACCCTAATTGGACAAGAATAAGCCTTGGGAGGACGAAAATGACCTAAATGTTCATCCAGTGACACAAAGTAACTTATTGGATGCACAAGATTGGTTAAAAACCCTAATTGGACAACAATAAATCTAGGGAGGACGAAAATGCCCTAAATGTTCATTCAATGACACAAACACACCTATTCGATGCACAAGATTGTTTAAAAACCCTAATTGGACAAGTATAAGCCAAGGGAGGACGAAAATGCCCTAAATGATAATCCAATGACCCAAACACACCTATTGGATGCACAAGATTGGTTAAAAACCCTAATTGGACAAGAATTAGCCTAGGGAGGACAAAAATGACCTAAATGTTAATCCAATGACACAAACACACTTATTGGAAGCACAAGATTGGTTAAAAACCCTAATTGGACAAGAATCAGCCTAGGGAGGACCAAAATTACCTAAATGTTCATTCAATGACAAAAATGAACTTATTGGATGCACAAGATTTGTTAAAACCCCTAATTGGACAAGAATAAGCCTAAGGACGACAAAAATGACCTAAATGTTCATGCAATGACACAAACACACCTATTGGATGCACAAGATTGGTTAAAAACCCTAATTGGAAGAGAAGATGCCTAAGGAAGACAAAAATGACCTAAATGTTCATCCAATGACACAAACACACCTATTGGATACACAAGATTGTTTAAAACCCTAAATGGACAAGAATAAGCCTAGGGAGGACCAAAATGACATAAATGTTCATTCAATGACACAAACGAACTTATTGGATGCACAAGATTGGTTAAAAACCCTAATTGGACAAGAATAAGCCTTGGGAGGATGAAATTGACCTAAATGTTCATCCAATGACACAAACACACCTATTGGACGCACAAGATTGTTTAAAAACCCTAATTGGACAAGTATAAGCCAAGGGAGAACGAAAATGCCCTAAATGATAATCCAATGACCCAAACACACCTATTGGATGCACAAGATTGGTTAAAAACCCTAATTGGACAAGAATTAGCCTAGGGAGGACAAAAATGACCTAAATGTTAATCCAATGACACAAACACACCTATTGGAAGCACAAGATTGGTTAAAAACCCTAATTGGACAAGAATAAGCCTAGGGAGGACGAAAATGACCTAAATGTTCATCCAATGACACAAACACACCTATTGGAAGCACAAGATTGGTTAAAAACCCTAATTGGACAAGAATAAGCCAAGGGAGGACAAAAATGACCTAAATGTTCATCCAATGACACAAATGAACTAATTGGATGCCCAAGATTGGTTAAAAACCTTAATTGGACAAGAATAATCCTAGGGAGGACGAAAATGACCTAAATGTTCATCCAATGACACAAAGGAACTTATTGGATGCACAAGACTGGTTAAAAACCCTAATTGGACAAGAAGATGCCTAAGGAAGACAAAAATGACCTAAATGTTCATCCAATGACCCAAACACACCTATTGGATGCACAAGATTGGTTAAAAACCCTAATTGGACAAGAATTAGCCTAGGGAGGACAAAAATGACCTAAATGTTAATCCAATGACACAAACACACCTATTGAAAGCACAAGATTGGTTAAAAACCCTAATTGGACAAGAATAAGCCTAGGGAGGACGAAAATGACCTAAATGTTCATCCAATGACACAAATGAAGTTATTGGATCCACAAGATTGGTTAAAAACCTTAATTGGACAAGAATAAGGCTAGGGAGGACACAAATGACCTAAATGTTAATCCAATGACACAAACACACCTATTGGATGCACAAGATTGGTTAAAAACCATAATTGGACAAGAATAAAGCTAGGGAGGATGAAAATGACCTAAATGTTCATCCAATGACACAAATGAACTAATTGGATGCACAAGATTGGTTAAAAACCCTAATTGGACAATAATAAGGCTAGGGAGGACGAAAATGACCTAAATGTTCATCCAATGAAACAAATGAACTTATTGTATGCCCAAGATTGGTTAAAAACCCTAATTGGACAAGAATAATCCTAGGGAGGACGAAAATGACCTAAATGTTCATCCAATGACACAAAGGAACTTATTGGATGCACAAGATTGGTTAAAAACCCTAATTGGACAAGAATAAGCCTAGGGAGGACGAAAATAACCTAAATGTTCATCCAATGACAAAAAATACACCTATTGGAGGCAGATGATAGGTTAAAAACCCTAATTGGACAAGTATAAGCCTAGGGAGGACGAAAATGACCTAAATGTTCATCCAATGACACAAACAAAACTATTGGATGCACAAGATTGGTTAAAAACCCTGATTGGACAACAATAAATCTAGGGAGGACGAAAATGCCCTAAATGTTCATTCAATGACACAAACACACCTATTCGATGCACAAGATTGTTTAAAAACCCTAATTGGACAAGTATAAGCCAAGGGAGGACGAAAATGCCCTAAATGATAATCCAATGACCCAAACACACCTATTGGATGCACAAGATTGGTTAAAAACCCTAATTGGACAAGAATTAGCCTAGGGAGGACAAAAATGACCTAAATGTTAATCCAATGACACAAACACACTTATTGGAAGCACAAGATTGGTTAAAAACCCTAATGGGACAAGAATAAGCCTAGGGAGGACCAAAATTACCTAAATGTTCATTCAATGACAAAAATGAACTTATTGGATGCACAAGATTTGTTAAAAACCCTAATTGGACAAGAATAAGCCTAAGGACGACAAAAATGACCTAAATGTTCATGCAATGACACAAACACACCTATTGGATGCACAAGATTGGTTAAAAACCCTAATTGGAAGAGAAGATGCCTAAGGAAGACAAAAATGACCTAAATGTTCATCCAATGACACAAATGAAGTTATTGGATCCACAAGATTGGTTAAAAACCCTAATTGGACAAGAATAAGGCTAGGGAGGACAAAAATGACCTAAATGTTAATCCAATGACACAAACACACTTATTGGAAGCACAAGATTGGTTAAAAACCCTAATGGGACAAGAATAAGCCTAGGGAGGACCAAAATTACCTAAATGTTCATTCAATGACAAAAATGAACTTATTGGATGCACAAGATTTGTTAAAAACCCTAATTGGACAAGAATAAGCCTAAGGACGACAAAAATGACCTAAATGTTCATGCAATGACACAAACACACCTATTGGATGCACAAGATTGGTTAAAAACCCTAATTGGAAGAGAAGATGCCTAAGGAAGACAAAAATGACCTAAATGTTCATCCAATGACACAAACACACCTATTGGATACACAAGATTGTTTAAATCCCTAATTGGACAAGAATAAGCCTAGGGAGGACCAAAATGACCTAAATGTTCATTCAATGACACAAACGAACTTATTGGATGCACAAGATTGGTTAAAAACCCTAATTGGACAAGAATAAGCCTTGGGAGGATGAAATTGACCTAAATGTTCATCCAATGACACAAACACACCTATTGGATGCACAAGATTGTTTAAAAACCCTAATTGGACAAGTATAAGCCAAGGGAGAACGAAAATGCCCTAAATGATAATCCAATGACCCAAACACACCTATTGGATGCACAAGATTGGTTAAAAACCCTAATTGGACAAGAATTAGCCTAGGGAGGACAAAAATGACCTAAATGTTAATCCAATGACACAAACACACCTATTGGAAGCACAAGATTGGTTAAAAACCCTAATTGGACAAGAATAAGCCTAGGGAGGACGAAAATGACCTAAATGTTCATCCGATGACACAAACACACCTATTGGAAGCACAAGATTGGTTAAAAACCCTAATTGGACAAGAATAAGCCAAGGGAGGACAAAAATGACCTAAATGTTAATCCAATGACACAAACACACCTATTGGATGCACATGATTGGTTAAAAACCCTAATTGGACAAGAATAAGCCTAGGGAGGACGAAAATGACCTAAATTTTCATCCAATGAAACAAATGAAGTTATTGGATGCACAAGATTGGTTAAAAACCCTAATTGGACAAGAATAAGGTTGGGGAGGATAAAAATGACCTAAATGTTAATCCAATGACACAAACACCCCTATTGGATGCACAAGATTGGTTAAAAACCATAATTGGACAAGAATAAAGCTAGGGAGGACGAAAATGACCTAAATGTTCATCCAATGACACAAATGAACTTATTAGATGCACAAGATTGGTTAAAAACCCTAATTGGACAAGAATAAGGCTAGGGAGGACGAAAATGACCTAAATGTTCATCCAATGACACGAATTAACTTATGGGATGCACAAGATTGGTTAAAAACCCTAATTGGAAAAGAATAAGCCTTGGGAAGACGAAAATGCCCTACATGTTCATCCAATGACACAAACACACCTATTGGATGCACAAGATTGTTTAAAAACAATAATTGGACAAGAATAAGCCTAGGGAGGACCAAAATTACCTAAATGTTCATTCAATGACACAAATGAACTTATTGGATGCACAAGATTTGTTAAAAACCCTAATTGGACAAGAATAAGCCTTAGGAGGACGAAAATGACCTAAATGTTCATCCAATGACACAAACACACCTATTGGATGCACAAGATTGATTAAAAACCCTAATTGGACAAGAAGATGCCTAAGGAAGACAAAAATGACCTAAATGTTCATCCAATGACACAAACACACCTATTGGATGCACAAGATTGTTTAAAAACCCAAATTGGACAAGTATAAGCCAAGGGAGGACGAAAATGCCCTAAATGATAATCCAATGACCCAAACACACCTATTGGATGCACAAGATTGGTTAAAAACCCTAATTGGACAAGAATAAGCCTAGGGAGGACAAAAATGACCTAAATGTTAATCCAATGACACAAACACACTTATTGGAAGCACAAGATTGGTTAAAAACCCTAATTGGACAAGTATAAGCCTAGGGAGGACCAAAATTACCTAAATGTTCATTCAATGACACAAATGAACTTATTGGAAGCACAAGATTTGTTAAAAACCCTAATTGGACAAGAATAAGCCTAGGGAGGACGAAAATGACCTAAATGTTCATCTAATGACACAAATGAAGTTATTGGATCCACAAGATTTGTTAAAAACCCTAATTGGACAAGAATAAGCCTTGGCAGGATGAAAATGACCTAAATGTTCATCCAATGACACAAACATACCTATTGGATGCACAAGATTGTTTAAAAATCCTAATTGGACAAGTATAAGCCAAGGGAGGACGAAAATGCCCTGAATGATAATCCAATGACCCAAACACACCTATTGGATGCACAAGATTGGTTAAAAACCCTAATTGGACAAGAATAAGCCTAGGGAGGACAAAAATGACCTAAATGTTAATCCAATGACACAAACACACCTATTGGATGCACAAGATTGGTTAAAAACCATAATTGGACAAGAATAAAGCCAGGGAGGACGAAAATGACCTAAATGTTCATCCAATGACACAAATGAACTTATTGGATGCACAAGAATGGTTAAAAACCCTAATTGGACAAGAATAAGGCTAGGGAGGACGAAAATGACCTAAATGTTCATCCAATGACACAAATGAACTTATTGGATGCACAAGATTGGTTAAAAACCCTAATTGGACAAGAATAAGGCTAGGGAGGACGAAAATGACCTAAATGTTCATCCAATGACACGAATTAACTTATGGGATGCACAAGATTGGTTAAAAACCCTAATTGGAAAAGAATAAGCCTTGGGAAGACGAAAATGCCCTACATGTTCATCCAATGACACAAACACACCTATTGGATGCACAAGATTGTTTAAAAACAATAATTGGACAAGAATAAGCCTAGGGAGGACCAAAATTACCTAAATGTTCATTCAATGACACAAATGAACTTATTGGATGCACAAGATTTGTTAAAAACCCTAATTGGACAAGAATAAGCCTAAGGAGGACGAAAATGACCTAAATGTTCATCCAATGACACAAACACACCTATTGGATGCACAAGATTGATTAAAAACCCTAATTGGACAAGAAGATGCCTAAGGAAGACAAAAATGACCTAAATGTTCATCCAATGACACAAACACACCTATTGGATGCACAAGATTGTTTAAAAACCCAAATTGGACAAGTATAAGCCAAGGGAGGACGAAAATGCCCTAAATGTTAATCCAATGACACAAACACACTTATTGGAAGCACAAGATTGGTTAAAAACCCTAATTGGACAAGTATAAGCCTAGGGAGGACCAAAATTACCTAAATGTTCATTCAATGACACAAATGAACTTATTGGATGCACAAGATTTGTTAAAAACCCTAATTGGACAAGAATAAGCCTAGGGAGGACGAAAATGACCTAAATGTTCATCTAATGACACAAATGAAGTTATTGGATCCACAAGATTGGTTAAAAACCCTAATTGGACAAGAATAAGCCTTGGGAGGATGAAAATGACCTAAATGTTCATCCAATGACACAAACACACCTATTGGATGCACAAGATTGTTTAAAAATCCTAATTGGACAAGTATAAGCCAAGGGAGGACGAAAATGCCCTGAATGATAATCCAATGACCCAAACACACCTATTGGATGCACAAGATTGGTTAAAAACCCTAATTGGACAAGAATAAGCCTAGGGAGGACAAAAATGACCTAAATGTTCATCCAATGACACAAACACACCTATTGGATGCACAAGATTGGTTAAAAACCATAATTGGACAAGAATAAGCCTAGGGAGGACATAAATGACCTAAATGTTCATCCAATGACACAAACACACCTATTGGATGCACAAGATTGGTTAAAAACCCTAATTGGACAAGAATAAGCCTAGGGAGGACGAAAATGACCTAAATGTTCATCCAATGACACAAATACACCTATTGGATGCACAAGATTAGTTAGAAACCCTAATTGGACAAGAATAAGCCTAGGGAGGTAGAAAATGATTTAAATGTTCATCCAATGACACAAACACACCTATTGGATGCACAAGATTGATTAAAAACCCTAATTGGACAAGAATAAGCCATGGGAGGACGAAAATGACCTAAATGTTCATCCAATGACACAAATGAACTTATTGGATGCACAAGATTGGTTAAAAACCCTAATTGGACAAGAATAAGCCTAGGG
>JBBPBR010000004.1:21020033-21089529 GCA_037974775.1 Cicer pinnatifidum | reverse complement strand
TCCAATGACACAAATACACCTATTGGATGCAAAAGATTGGTTAAAAACCCTAATTGGACAAGAATATGCCTAGGAGGACGAAAATGACCTAAATGTTCATCCAATGACACAAATGAACTTATTGGATACACAAGATTGCTTAAAAACCCTAATTGGACAAGAATAAGCCTAGGGAGGACGAAAATGACCTAAATGTTCATCGAATGACACAAATACACCTATTGGATGCACAAGATTAGTTAGAAACCCTAATTGGACAAGAATAAGCATAGGGAGGACGAAACTGACCTAAATGTTCATCCAATGACACAAACCCACCTATTGGATGCACAAGATTGGTTAAAAACCCTAATTGGACAAGAATAAGCCAAGGGAGGACAAAAATGACCTAAATGTTCATCCAATGACACAAATGAACTTATTGGATGCACAAGATTACTTAAAAACCCTAATTGGACAAGAATAAGCCTAGGGAGGACGAAAATGACCTAAATGTTCATCCAATAACACAAATGAACTTATTGGATGCACAAGATTGCTTAAAAACCCTAATTAGACAAGAATAAGCCTAGGGAGGACGAAAATGACCTAAATGTTCATCCAATGACACAAATACACCTATTGGATGCACAAGATTGGTTAGAAACCCTAATTGGACAAGAATAAGCCAAGGGAGGACGAAAATGACCTAAATGTTCATCCAATAACACAAATGAACTTATTGGATGCACAAGATTGCTTAAAAACCCTAATTAGACAAGAATAAGCCTAGGGAGGACGAAAATGACCTAAATGTTCATCCAATGACACAAATACGGATGCACAAGATTGGTTAGAAACCCTAATTGGACAAGAATAAGCCTAGGGAGGACGAAGATGACCTAAATGTTCATCCAATGACACAAACACACCTATTGGATGTACAAGATTGCTTAAAAACCCTAATTGGACAAGAATAAGCCATGGGAGGACGAAAATGACCTAAATGTTCATCCAATGATACAAACACACCTATTGGATGCACAAGATTGGTTAAAAACCCTAATTGGACCAGAATAAGCCTAGGGAGGACGAAAATGACCTAAATGTTCATCCAATAACACAAATGAACTTATTGGATGCACAAGATTGCTTAAAAACCCTAATTAGACAAGAATAAGCCTAGGGAGGACGAAAATGACCTAAATGTTCATCCAATGACACAAACACACCTATTGGATACACAAGATTGGTTAAAAACCCTAATTGGACAAGAATAAGCCTAGGGAGGACGAAAATGACCTAAATGTTCATCCAATGACACAAACACACCTATTGGATGCACAAGATTGGTTAGAAACCATAATTGGACAAGAATAAGCCTTGGGAGGACGAAAATGACCTAAATGTTCATCCAATGACACAAACACACCTATTGGATGCACAAGATTGGTTAGAAACCCTAATTGGACAAGAATAAGCCTAGGAAGGACGAAAATGACCTAAATGTTAATCCAATGACACAAATGAACTTATTGGATGCACAAGATTGGTTAAAAACCCTAATTAGACAAGAATATGCCTAGGGAGGACGAAAATGACCTAAATGTTCATCCAATGACACAAACACAACTATTGGATGCACAAGGTTGGTTAGAAACCCTAATTGGACAAGAATAAGCCTAGGAAGGACGAAAATGACCTAAATGTTAATCCAATGACACAAATGAACTTATTGGATGCACAAGATTGGTTAAAAACCCTAATTGGACAAGAATAAGCCTAGGGAGGACGAAAATGACCTAAATGTTCATCCAATGACACAAACACACCTATTGGATGCACAAGATTGGTAAGAAACCCTAATTGTTCAAGAATAAGCCTAGGAAGGACGAAAATGACCTAAATGTTAATCCAATGACACAAATGAACTTATTGGATGCACAAGATTGGTTAAAAACCCTAATTGGACAAGAATAAGCCTAGGGAGGACGAAAATGACCTAAATGTTCATCCAATGACACAAACACACCTATTGGATGCACAAGATTGGTTAGAAACCCTAATTGGACAAGAATAAGACTAGGAAGGACGAAAATCACCTAAATGTTAATCCAATGACACAAATGAACTTATTGGATGCACAAGATTGGTTAAAAACCCTAATTGGACAAGAATAAGCCTAGGGAGGACGAAAATGACCTAAATGTTCATCCAATGACACAAACACACCTATTGGATGCACAAGATTGGTCAGAAACCCTAATTGGACAAGAATAACCTAGGAAGGACGAAAATGACCTAAATGTTAATCCAATGACACAAATGAACTTATTGGATGCACAAGATTGGTTAAAAACCCTAATTGGACAAGAATAAGCCTAGGGAGGACGAAAATGACCTAAATGTTCATCCAATGACACAAACACACCTATTGGATGCACAAGATTGGTTAAAAACCCTAATTGGACAAGAATAAGCCTAGGGAGGACGAAAATGACCTAAATGTTCATCCAATGACACAAATGAACTTATTGGATGCACAAGATTGGTTAAAAACCTTAATGGGACAAGTATAAGCCTAGGAAGGACGAAAATGACCTAAATGTTAATCCAATGACACAAATGAACTTATTGGATGCACAAGATTGGTTAAAAACCCTAATTGGACAAGAATAAGCCTAGGGAGGACGAAAATGACCTAAATGTTCATCCAATGACACAAACACACCAATTTGATGCACAAGATTGGTTAGAAACCCTAATTGGACAAGAATAAGCCTAGGAAGGACGAAAATGACCTAAATGTTAATCCAATGACACAAATGAACTTATTGGATGCACAAGATTGGTTAAAAACCCTAATTGGACAAGAATAAGCCTAGGGAGGACGAAAATGACCTAAATGTTCATCCAATGACACAAACACACCTATTGGATGCACAAGATTGGTTAGAAACACTAATTGGACAAGAATAAGCCTAGGAAGGACGAAAATGACCTAAATGTTAATCCAATGACACAAATGAACTTATTGGATGCACAAGATTAGTTAAAAACCCCAATTGGACAAGAATAAGCCTAGGGAGGACGAAAATGACCTAAATGTTCATCCAATGACACAAACACACCTATTGGATGCACAAGATTGGTTAGAAACCCTAATTGGACAAGAATAAGCCTAGGAAGGACGAAAATGACCTAAATGTTAATCCAATGACACAAATGAACTTATTGGATGCACAAGATTGGTTAAAAACCCTAATTGGACAAGAATAAGCCTAGGGAGGACGAAAATGACCTAAATGTTCATCCAATGACACAAACACATCTATTGGATGCACAAGATTGGTTAAAAACCCTAATTGGAGAAGAATAAGCTTAGGGAGGATGAAAATGACCTAAATGTTCATCCAATGACACAAATGAACTTAGTGGACGCACAAGATTGCTTAAAAACCCTAATTGGACAAGAATAAGGCTAGGGTGGACGAAAATGACCTAAATGTTCATCCAATGACACAAATGAACTTATTGGATGCACAAGATTGGTTAAAAACCCTAATTCTACAAGAATAAGCCTAGGGAGGACGAAAATGACCTAAATGTTAATCCAATGACACAAATGAACTTATTGGATGCACAAGATTGGTTAAAAACCCTAATTGGACAAGAATAAGCCTAGGGAGGACGAAAATGACCTAAATGTTCATCCAATGACACAAACACACCTATTGGATGCACAAGATTGGTTAAAAACCCTAATTGTACAACAATAAGCCTTGGGAGGACGAAAATGACCTAAATGTTCATCCAATGACACAAATGAACTTATTGGATGCACAAGATTGGTTAAAAACCCTAATTAGACAAGAATAAGCCTAGGGAGGACGAAAATGACCTAAATGTTCATCCAATGACACAAACACACCTATTGGATGCACAAGATTGGTTAAAAACCCTAATTGGACAAGAATAAGCCTAGGGAGGACGAAAATGACGTAAATGTTCATCCAATGACACAAACACACCTATTGGATGCACAAGATTGGTTAAAAACCCTAATTGGACAAGAATAAGCCTAGGAGGACGAAAATGACGTAAATGTTCATCCAATGACACAAATGAACTTATTGGATGCACAAGATTGCATAAAAACCCTAATTGGACAAGAATAAGCCTAGGGAGGACGAAAATGACCTAAATGTTCATCCAATGACACAAATACACCTATTGGATGCAAAAGATTGGTTAGAAACCCTAATTTGACAAGAATAAGCCTAGGGAGGACGAAAATGACCTAAATGTTCATCCAATGACACAAACACACCTATTGGATGCACAAGATTGGTTAAAAACCCTAATTGGACAAGAATAAGCCTAGGGAGGACGAAAATGACTTAAATGTTCATCCAATGACACAAATACACCTATTGGATGCACATGATTGGTTAAAAACCCTAATTGGACAAGAATAAGCCGAGGGAGGACGAAAATGACCTAAATGTTCGTCCAATGACACAAATACACCTATTGGATGCACATGATTGGTTAAAAACCCTAATTGGACAAGAATAAGCCGAGGGAGGACGAAAATGACCTAAATGCACATCCAATGACACAAATAAACTTATTGGATGCACAAGATTGGTTAAAAACCCTAATTGGACAAGAATAAGGCTAGGGAGGACAAAAATGACTTAAATGTTAATCCAATGACACAAACACACCTATTGGATGCACAAGATTGGTTAAAAACCATAATTGGACAAGAATAAAGCTAGGGAGGACGAAAATGACCTAAATGTTCATCCAATGACACAAATGAACTTATTGGATGCACAAGATTGGTTAAAAACCCTAATTGGACAAGAATAAGGCTAGGGAGGACGAAAATGACCTAAATGTTCATCCAATGACACAAATGAACTTATTGGATGCACAAGATTGGTTACAAACCCTAATTGGACAAGAATAAGGCTAGGGAGGACGAAAATGACCTAAATGTTCATCCAATGACACAAATGAACTTATTGGATGCCCAAGATTGGTTAAAAACCCTAATTGGACAAGAATAATCCTAGGGAGGACGAAAATGACCTAAATGTTCATCCAATGACACAAAGGAACGTATTGGATGCACAAGATTGGTTAAAAACCCTAATTGGACAAGAAGATGCCTAAGGATGACAAAAATGACCTAAATGTTCTTCCAATGACACAAACACACCTATTGGAGGCACAAGATTGTTTAAAAACCCTAATTGGACAAGAATAAGCCTAGGGAGGACGAAAATGACCTAAATGTTCATTTAATGACACAAACGAACTTATTGGATGCACAAGATTGGTTAAAAACCCTAATTGGACAAGAATAAGCCTAGGGAGGACCAAAATTACCTAAATGTTCATTCAATGACACAAATGAACTTATTGGATGCACAAGATTTGTTAAAAACCCTAATTGGACAAGAATAAGCCTAAGGACGACAAAAATGACCTAAATGTTCATGCAATGACACAAACACACCTATTGGATGCACAAGATTGGTTAAAAACCCTAATTGGAAGAGAAGATGCCTAAGGAAGACAAAAATGACCTAAATGTTCATCCAATGACACAAACACACCTATTGGATACACAAGATTGTTTAAATCCCTAATTGGACAAGAATAAGCCTAGGGAGGACCAAAATGACCTAAATGTTCATTCAATGACACAAACGAACTTATTGGATGCACAAGATTGGTTAAAAACCCTAATTGGACAAGAATAAGCCTTGGGAGGATGAAATTGACCTAAATGTTCATCCAATGACACAAACACACCTATTGGATGCACAAGATTGTTTAAAAACCCTAATTGGACAAGTATAAGCCAAGGGAGAACGGAAATGACCTAAATGTTCATCCAATGACACAAATGAACTTATTGGATGCACAAGATTGGTTAAAAACCCTAATTGGACAAGAATAAGCCTAGGGAGGACGAAAATGACCTAAATGTTCATTTAATGACACAAACGAACTTATTGGATGCACAAGATTGGTTAAAAACCCTAATTGGACAAGAATAAGCCTAGGGAGGACCAAAATTACCTAAATGTTCATTCAATGACACAAATGAACTTATTGGATGCACAAGATTTGTTAAAAACCCTAATTGGACAAGAATAAGCCTAAGGACGACAAAAATGACCTAAATGTTCATGCAATGACACAAACACACCTATTGGATGCACAAGATTGGTTAAAAACCCTAATTGGAAGAGAAGATGCCTAAGGAAGACAAAAATGACCTAAATGTTCATCCAATGACACAAACACACCTATTGGATACACAAGATTGTTTAAATCCCTAATTGGACAAGAATAAGCCTAGGGAGGACCAAAATGACCTAAATGTTCATTCAATGACACAAACGAACTTATTGGATGCACAAGATTGGTTAAAAACCCTAATTGGACAAGAATAAGCCTTGGGAGGATGAAATTGACCTAAATGTTCATCCAATGACACAAACACACCTATTGGACGCACAAGATTGTTTAAAAACCCTAATTGGACAAGTATAAGCCAAGGGAGAACGAAAATGCCCTAAATGATAATCCAATGACCCAAACACACCTATTGGATGCACAAGATTGGTTAAAAACCCTAATTGGACAAGAATTAGCCTAGGGAGGACAAAAATGACCTAAATGTTAATCCAATGACACAAACACACCTATTGGAAGCACAAGATTGGTTAAAAACCCTAATTGGACAAGAATAAGCCTAGGGAGGACGAAAATGACCTAAATGTTCATCCAATGACACAAACACACCTATTGGAAGCACAAGATTGGTTAAAAACCCTAATTGGACAAGAATAAGCCAAGGGAGGACAAAAATGACCTAAATGTTCATCCAATGACACAAATGAACTAATTGGATGCCCAAGATTGGTTAAAAACCTTAATTGGACAAGAATAATCCTAGGGAGGACGAAAATGACCTAAATGTTCATCCAATGACACAAAGGAACTTATTGGATGCACAAGACTGGTTAAAAACCCTAATTGGACAAGAAGATGCCTAAGGAAGACAAAAATGACCTAAATGTTCATCCAATGACCCAAACACACCTATTGGATGCACAAGATTGGTTAAAAACCCTAATTGGACAAGAATAAGCCTAGGGAGGACAAAAATGACCTAAATGTTAATCCAATGACACAAACACACCTATTGAAAGCACAAGATTGGTTAAAAACCCTAATTGGACAAGAATAAGCCTAGGGAGGACGAAAATGACCTAAATGTTCATCCAATGACACAAATGAAGTTATTGGATCCACAAGATTGGTTAAAAACCTTAATTGGACAAGAATAAGGCTAGGGAGGACACAAATGACCTAAATGTTAATCCAATGACACAAACACACCTATTGGATGCACAAGATTGGTTAAAAACCATAATTGGACAAGAATAAAGCTAGGGAGGATGAAAATGACCTAAATGTTCATCCAATGACACAAATGAACTAATTGGATGCACAAGATTGGTTAAAAACCCTAATTGGACAATAATAAGGCTAGGGAGGACGAAAATGACCTAAATGTTCATCCAATGAAACAAATGAACTTATTGTATGCCCAAGATTGGTTAAAAACCCTAATTGGACAAGAATAATCCTAGGGAGGACGAAAATGACCTAAATGTTCATCCAATGACACAAAGGAACTTATTGGATGCACAAGATTGGTTAAAAACCCTAATTGGACAAGAATAAGCCTAGGGAGGACGAAAATAACCTAAATGTTCATCCAATGACAAAAAATACACCTATTGGAGGCAGATGATAGGTTAAAAACCCTAATTGGACAAGTATAAGCCTAGGGAGGACGAAAATGACCTAAATGTTCATCCAATGACACAAACAAAACTATTGGATGCACAAGATTGGTTAAAAACCCTGATTGGACAACAATAAATCTAGGGAGGACGAAAATGCCCTAAATGTTCATTCAATGACACAAACACACCTATTCGATGCACAAGATTGTTTAAAAACCCTAATTGGACAAGTATAAGCCAAGGGAGGACGAAAATGCCCTAAATGATAATCCAATGACCCAAACACACCTATTGGATGCACAAGATTGGTTAAAAACCCTAATTGGACAAGAATTAGCCTAGGGAGGACAAAAATGACCTAAATGTTAATCCAATGACACAAACACACCTATTGGAAGCACAAGATTGGTTAAAAACCCTAATTGGACAAGAATAAGCCTAGGGAGGACGAAAATGACCTAAATGTTCATCCAATGACACAAACACACCTATTGGAAGCACAAGATTGGTTAAAAACCCTAATTGGACAAGAATAAGCCAAGGGAGGACAAAAATGACCTAAATGTTAATCCAATGACACAAACACACCTATTGGATGCACATGATTGGTTAAAAACCCTAATTGGACAAGAATAAGCCTAGGGAGGACGAAAATGACCTAAATTTTCATCCAATGAAACAAATGAAGTTATTGGATGCACAAGATTGGTTAAAAACCCTAATTGGACAAGAATAAGGTTGGGGAGGATAAAAATGACCTAAATGTTAATCCAATGACACAAACACCCCTATTGGATGCACATGATTGGTTAAAAACCATAATTGGACAAGAATAAAGCTAGGGAGGACGAAAATGACCTAAATGTTCATCCAATGACACAAATGAACTTATTAGATGCACAAGATTGGTTAAAAACCCTAATTGGACAAGAATAAGGCTAGGGAGGACGAAAATGACCTAAATGTTCATCCAATGACACGAATTAACTTATGGGATGCACAAGATTGGTTAAAAACCCTAATTGGAAAAGAATAAGCCTTGGGAAGACGAAAATGCCCTACATGTTCATCCAATGACACAAACACACCTATTGGATGCACAAGATTGTTTAAAAACAATAATTGGACAAGAATAAGCCTAGGGAGGACCAAAATTACCTAAATGTTCATTCAATGACACAAATGAACTTATTGGATGCACAAGATTTGTTAAAAACCCTAATTGGACAAGAATAAGCCTAAGGAGGACGAAAATGACCTAAATGTTCATCCAATGACACAAACACACCTATTGGATGCACAAGATTGATTAAAAACCCTAATTGGACAAGAAGATGCCTAAGGAAGACAAAAATGACCTAAATGTTCATCCAATGACACAAACACACCTATTGGATGCACAAGATTGTTTAAAAACCCAAATTGGACAAGTATAAGCCAAGGGAGGACGAAAATGCCCTAAATGTTAATCCAATGACACAAACACACTTATTGGAAGCACAAGATTGGTTAAAAACCCTAATTGGACAAGTATAAGCCTAGGGAGGACCAAAATTACCTAAATGTTCATTCAATGACACAAATGAACTTATTGGATGCACAAGATTTGTTAAAAACCCTAATTGGACAAGAATAAGCCTAGGGAGGACGAAAATGACCTAAATGTTCATCTAATGACACAAATGAAGTTATTGGATCCACAAGATTGGTTAAAAACCCTAATTGGACAAGAATAAGCCTAGGGAGGATGAAAATGACCTAAATGTTCATCCAATGACACAAACACACCTATTGGATGCACAAGATTGTTTAAAAATCCTAATTGGACAAGTATAAGCCAAGGGAGGACGAAAATGCCCTGAATGATAATCCAATGACCCAAACACACCTATTGGATGCACAAGATTGGTTAAAAACCCTAATTGGACAAGAATAAGCCTAGGGAGGACAAAAATGACCTAAATGTTAATCCAATGACACAAACACACCTATTGGATGCACAAGATTGGTTAAAAACCATAATTGGACAAGAATAAAGCCAGGGAGGACGAAAATGACCTAAATGTTCATCCAATGACACAAATGAACTTATTGGATGCACAAGAATGGTTAAAAACCCTAATTGGACAAGAATAAGGCTAGGGCGGACGAAAATGACCTAAATGTTCATCCAATGACACAAATGAACTTATTGGATGCACAAGATTGGTTACAAACCCTAATTGGACAAGAATAAGGTTAGGGAGGACGAAAATGACCTAAATGTTCATCCAATGACACAAATGAACTTATTGGATGCCCAAGATTGGTTAAAAACCCTAATTGGACAAGAATAATCCTAGGGAGGACGAAAATGACCTAAATGTTCATCCAATGACACAAAGGAACGTATTGGATGCACAAGATTGGTTAAAAACCCTAATTGGACAAGAAGATGCCTAAGGATGACAAAAATGACCTAAATGTTCTTCCAATGACACAAACACACCTATTGGAGGCACAAGATTGTTTAAAAACCCTAATTGGACAAGAATAAGCCTAGGGAGGACGAAAATGACCTAAATGTTCATTTAATGACACAAACGAACTTATTGGATGCACAAGATTGGTTAAAAACCCTAATTGGACAAGAATAAGCCTAGGGAGGACCAAAATTACCTAAATGATCATTCAATGACACAAATGAACTTATTGGATGCACAAGATTTGTTAAAAACCCTAATTGGACAAGAATAAGCCTAAGGACGACAAAAATGACCTAAATGTTCATGCAATGACACAAACACACCTATTGGATGCACAAGATTGGTTAAAAACCCTAATTGGAAGAGAAGATGCCTAAGGAAGACAAAAATGACCTAAATGTTCATCCAATGACACAAACACACCTATTGGATACACAAGATTGTTTAAAACCCTAATTGGACAAGAATAAGCCTAGGGAGGACCAAAATGACCTAAATGTTCATTCAATGACACAAACGAACTTATTGGATGCACAAGATTGGTTAAAAACCCTAATTGGACAAGAATAAGCCTTGGGAGGATGAAAATGACCTAAATGTTCATCCAATGACACAAACACACCTATTGGAAGCACAAGATTGTTTAAAAACCCTAATTGGACAAGTATAAGCCAAGGGAGGACGAAAATGCCCTAAATGATAATCCAATGACCCAAACACACCTATTGGATGCACAAGATTGGTTAAAAACCCTAATTGGACAAGAATTAGCCTAGGGAGGACAAAAATGACCTAAATGTTAATCCAATGACACAAACACACCTATTGGAAGCACAAGATTGGTTAAAAACCCTAATTGGACAAGAATAAGCCTAAAGAGAACCAAAATTACCTAAATGTTCATTCAATGACACAAATGAACTTATTGGATGCACAAGATTTGTTAAAAACCCTAATTGGACCAGAATAAGCCTAGGGAGGACGAAAATGACCTAAATGTTCATCCAATGACACAAATGAAGTTATTGTATCCACAAGATTGGTTAAAAACCCTAATTGGACAAGAATAAGGCTAGGGAGGACAAAAATGACCTAAATGTTAATACAATGACACAAACACGCCTATTGGATGCACAAGATTGGTTAAAAACCATAATTGGACAAGAATAAAGATAGGGAGGACGCAAATGACCTAAATGTTCATCCAGTGACACAAATGAACTAATTGGATGCACAAGATTGGTTAAAAACCCTAATTGGACAAGAATAAGCCTAGGGAGGACCAAAATGACCTAAATGTTCATTCAATGACACAAACGAACTTATTGGATACACAAGATTGGTTAAAAACCCTAATTGGACAAGAATAAGCCTTGGGAGGATGAAAATGACCTAAATGTTCATCCAATGACACAAACACACCTATTGGATGCACAAGATTGTTTAAAAACCCTAATTGGACAAGTATAAGCCAAGGGAGGACGAAATTGCCCTAAATGATAATCCAATGACCCAAACACACCTATTGGATTCACAAGATTGGTTAAAAACCCTAATTGGACAAGAATTAGCTTAGGGTGGACAAAAATGACCTAAATGTTAATCCAATGACACAAACACACCTATTGGAAGCACAAGATTGGTTAAAAACCCTAATTGGACAAGAATAAGCCTAGGGAGGACCAAAATTACCTAAATGTTCATTCAATGACACAAATGAACTTATTGGATGCACAAGATTTGTTAAAAACCCTAATTGGACAAGAATAAGCCTAGGGAGGACGAAAATGACCTAAATGTTCATCCAATGACACAAATGAAGTTATTGTATCCACAAGATTGGTTAAAAACCCTAATTGGACAAGAATAAGGCTAGGGAGGACAAAAATGACCTAAATGTTAATACAATGACACAAACACGCCTATTGGATGCACAAGATTGGTTAAAAACCATAATTGGACAAGAATAAAGATAGGGAGGACGCAAATGACCTAAATGTTCATCCAGTGACACAAATGAACTAATTGGATGCACAAGATTGGTTAAAAACCCTAATTGGACAAGAATAAGCCTAGGGAGGACCAAAATGACCTAAATGTTCATTCAATGACACAAATGAACTTATTGGATGCACAAGATTGGTTAAAAACCCTAATTGGACAAGAATAAGCCTTGGGATGATGAAAATGACCTAAATGTTCATCCAATGACACAAACACACCTATTGGATGCACAAGATTGGTTAAAAACCCTAATTGGACATGAATAAGCCTTGGGAGGATGAAAATGACCTAAATGATAATCCAATGACCCAAACACACCTATTGGATGCACAAGATTGGTTAAAAACCCTAATTGGACAAGTATAAGCCAAGGGAGGACGAAAATGACCTAAATGTTAATCCAATGACACAAACACACCTATTGGATGCACAAGATTGGTTAAAAACCCTAATTGGACAAGAATAAGCCTAGGGAGGACGAAAATAACCTAAATGTTCATCCAATGACACAAATGAACTAATTGGATGCACAAGATTGGTTAAAAACCCTAATTGGACAAGAATAAGGCTAGGGAGGACGAAAATGACCTAAATGTTCATCCAATGAAACAAATGAACTTATTGTATGCCCAAGATTGGTTAAAAACCCTAATTGGACAAGAATAATCCTAGGGAGGACGAAAATGACCTAAATGTTCATCCAATGACACAAAGGAACTTATTGGATGCACAAGATTGGTTAAAAACCCTAATTGGACAAGAATAAGCCTAGGGAGGACGAAAATAACCTAAATGTTCATCCAATGACAAAAAATACACCTATTGGAGGCAGATGATAGGTTAAAAACCCTAATTGGACAAGTATAAGCCTAGGGAGGACGAAAATGACCTAAATGTTCATCCAATGACACAAACAAAACTATTGGATGCACAAGATTGGTTAAAAACCCTGATTGGACAACAATAAATCTAGGGAGGACGAAAATGCCCTAAATGTTCATTCAATGACACAAACACACCTATTCGATGCACAAGATTGTTTAAAAACCCTAATTGGACAAGTATAAGCCAAGGGAGGACGAAAATGCCCTAAATGATAATCCAATGACCCAAACACACCTATTGGATGCACAAGATTGGTTAAAAACCCTAATTGGACAAGAATTAGCCTAGGGAGGACAAAAATGACCTAAATGTTAATCCAATGACACAAACACACTTATTGGAAGCACAAGATTGGTTAAAAACCCTAATGGGACAAGAATAAGCCTAGGGAGGACCAAAATTACCTAAATGTTCATTCAATGACAAAAATGAACTTATTGGATGCACAAGATTTGTTAAAAACCCTAATTGGACAAGAATAAGCCTAAGGACGACAAAAATGACCTAAATGTTCATGCAATGACACAAACACACCTATTGGATGCACAAGATTGGTTAAAAACCCTAATTGGAAGAGAAGATGCCTAAGGAAGACAAAAATGACCTAAATGTTCATCCAATGACACAAATGAAGTTATTGGATCCACAAGATTGGTTAAAAACCCTAATTGGACAAGAATAAGGCTAGGGAGGACAAAAATGACCTAAATGTTAATCCAATGACACAAACACACCTATTGGATGCACAAGATTGGTTAAAAACCCTAATTGGACAAGAATAAGCCTTGGGAGGATGAAATTGTCCTAAATGTTCATCCAATGACACAAACACACCTATTGGATGCACAAGATTGTTTAAAAACCCTAATTGGACAAGTATAAGCCAAGGGAGAACGAAAATGCCCTAAATGATAATCCAATGACCCAAACACACCTATTGGATGCACAAGATTGGTTAAAAACCCTAATTGGACAAGAATTAGCCTAGGGAGGACAAAAATGACCTAAATGTTAATCCAATGACACAAACACACCTATTGGAAGCACAAGATTGGTTAAAAACCCTAATTGGACAAGAATAAGCCTAGGGAGGACGAAAATGACCTAAATGTTCATCCAATGACACAAACACACCTATTGGAAGCACAAGATTGGTTAAAAACCCTAATTGGACAAGAATAAGCCAAGGGAGGACAAAAATGACCTAAATGTTCATCCAATGACACAAATGAACTAATTGGATGCCCAAGATTGGTTAAAAACCTTAATTGGACAAGAATAATCCTAGGGAGGACGAAAATGACCTAAATGTTCATCCAATGACACAAAGGAACTTATTGGATGCACAAGACTGGTTAAAAACCCTAATTGGACAAGAAGATGCCTAAGGAAGACAAAAATGACCTAAATGTTCATCCAATGACCCAAACACACCTATTGGATGCACAAGATTGGTTAAAAACCCTAATTGGACAAGAATTAGCCTAGGGAGGACAAAAATGACCTAAATGTTAATCCAATGACACAAACACACCTATTGAAAGCACAAGATTGGTTAAAAACCCTAATTGGACAAGAATAAGCCTAGGGAGGACGAAAATGACCTAAATGTTCATCCAATGACACAAATGAAGTTATTGGATCCACAAGATTGGTTAAAAACCTTAATTGGACAAGAATAAGGCTAGGGAGGACACAAATGACCTAAATGTTAATCCAATGACACAAACACACCTATTGGATGCACAAGATTGGTTAAAAACCATAATTGGACAAGAATAAAGCTAGGGAGGATGAAAATGACCTAAATGTTCATCCAATGACACAAATGAACTAATTGGATGCACAAGATTGGTTAAAAACCCTAATTGGACAAGAATTAGCCTAGGGAGGACAAAAATGACCTAAATGTTAATCCAATGACACAAACACACCTATTGAAAGCACAAGATTGGTTAAAAACCCTAATTGGACAAGAATAAGCCTAGGGAGGACGAAAATGACCTAAATGTTCATCCAATGACACAAATGAAGTTATTGGATCCACAAGATTGGTTAAAAACCTTAATTGGACAAGAATAAGGCTAGGGAGGACACAAATGACCTAAATGTTAATCCAATGACACAAACACACCTATTGGATGCACAAGATTGGTTAAAAACCATAATTGGACAAGAATAAAGCTTGGGAGGATGAAAATGACCTAAATGTTCATCCAATGACACAAATGAACTAATTGGATGCACAAGATTGGTTAAAAACCCTAATTGGACAATAATAAGGCTAGGGAGGACGAAAATGACCTAAATGTTCATCCAATGAAACAAATGAACTTATTGTATGCCCAAGATTGGTTAAAAACCCTAATTGGACAAGAATAATCCTAGGGAGGACGAAAATGACCTAAATGTTCATCCAATGACACAAAGGAACTTATTGGATGCACAAGATTGGTTAAAAACCCTAATTGGACAAGAATAAGCCTAGGGAGGACGAAAATAACCTAAATGTTCATCCAATGACAAAAAATACACCTATTGGAGGCAGATGATAGGTTAAAAACCCTAATTGGACAAGTATAAGCCTAGGGAGGACGAAAATGACCTAAATGTTCATCCAATGACACAAACAAAACTATTGGATGCACAAGATTGGTTAAAAACCCTGATTGGACAACAATAAATCTAGGGAGGACGAAAATGCCCTAAATGTTCATTCAATGACACAAACACACCTATTCGATGCACAAGATTGTTTAAAAACCCTAATTGGACAAGTATAAGCCAAGGGAGGACGAAAATGCCCTAAATGATAATCCAATGACCCAAACACACCTATTGGATGCACAAGATTGGTTAAAAACCCTAATTGGACAAGAATTAGCCTAGGGAGGACAAAAATGACCTAAATGTTAATCCAATGACACAAACACACTTATTCGAAGCACAAGATTGGTTAAAAACCCTAATGGGACAAGAATAAGCCTAGGGAGGACCAAAATTACCTAAATGTTCATTCAATGACAAAAATGAACTTATTGGATGCACAAGATTTGTTAAAAACCCTAATTGGACAAGAATAAGCCTAAGGACGACAAAAATGACCTAAATGTTCATGCAATGACACAAACACACCTATTGGATGCACAAGATTGGTTAAAAACCCTAATTGGAAGAGAAGATGCCTAAGGAAGACAAAAATGACCTAAATGTTCATCCAATGACACAAATGAAGTTATTGGATCCACAAGATTGGTTAAAAACCCTAATTGGACAAGAATAAGGCTAGGGAGGACAAAAATGACCTAAATGTTAATCCAATGACACAAACACACCTATTGGATGCACAAGATTGGTTAAAAACCATAATTGGACAAGAATAAACCTAGGGAGGACGAAAATGACCTAAATGTTCATCCAATGAAACAAATGAACTTATTGTATGCCCAAGATTGGTTAAAAACCCTAATTGGACAAGAATAATCCTAGGGAGGACGAAAATGAGCTAAATGTTCATCCAATGACACAAAGGAACTTATTGGATGCACAAGATTGGTTAAAAACCCTAATTGGACAAGAATAAGCCTTGGGAGGACAAAAATGACCTAAATGTTCATCCAATGACACGAATTAACTTATGGGATGCACAAGATTGGTTAAAAACCCTAATTGGACAAGAATAAGCGTAGGGAGGACGAAAATAACCTAAATGTTCATCCAATGACAAAAAATACACCTATTGGAGGCAGATGATAGGTTAAAAACTCTAATTGGACAAGTATAAGCCTAGGGAGGACGAAAATGACCTAATTGTTCATCCAATGACACAAACAAAACAATTGGATGCACAAGATTGGTTAAAAACCCTAATTGGACAAGAATAAGCCTTGGGAGGACGAAAATGACCTAAATGTTCATCCAGTGACACAAAGTAACTTATTGGATGCACAAGATTGGTTAAAAACCCTAATTGGACAACAATAAATCTAGGGAGGACGAAAATGCCCTAAATGTTCATTCAATGACACAAACACACCTATTCGATGCACAAGATTGTTTAAAAACCCTAATTGGACAAGTATAAGCCAAGGGAGGACGAAAATGCCCTAAATGATAATCCAATGACCCAAACACACCTATTGGATGCACAAGATTGGTTAAAAACCCTAATTGGACAAGAATTAGCCTAGGGAGGACAAAAATGACCTAAATGTTAATCCAATGACACAAACACACTTATTGGAAGCACAAGATTGGTTAAAAACCCTAATGGGACAAGAATAAGCCTAGGGAGGACCAAAATTACCTAAATGTTCATTCAATGACAAAAATGAACTTATTGGATGCACAAGATTTGTTAAAAACCCTAATTGGACAAGAATAAGCCTAAGGACGACAAAAATGACCTAAATGTTCATGCAATGACACAAACACACCTATTGGATGCACAAGATTGGTTAAAAACCCTAATTGGAAGAGAAGATGCCTAAGGAAGACAAAAATGACCTAAATGTTCATCCAATGACACAAATGAAGTTATTGGATCCACAAGATTGGTTAAAAACCCTAATTGGACAAGAATAAGGCTAGGGAGGACAAAAATGACCTAAATGTTAATCCAATGACACAAACACACCTATTGGATGCACAAGATTGGTTAAAAACCCTAATTGGACAAGAATAAGCCTTGGGAGGATGAAATTGTCCTAAATGTTCATCCAATGACACAAACACACCTATTGGATGCACAAGATTGTTTAAAAACCCTAATTGGACAAGTATAAGCCAAGGGAGAACGAAAATGCCTTAAATGATAATCCAATGACCCAAACACACCTATTGGATGCACAAGATTGGTTAAAAACCCTAATTGGACAAGAATTAGCCTAGGGAGGACAAAAATGACCTAAATGTTAATCCAATGACACAAACACACCTATTGGAAGCACAAGATTGGTTAAAAACCCTAATTGGACAAGAATAAGCCTAGGGAGGACGAAAATGACCTAAATGTTCATCCAATGACACAAAGGAACTTATTGGATGCACAAGATTGGTTAAAAACCCTAATTGGACAAGAAGATGCCTAAGGAAGACAAAAATGACCTAAATGTTCATCCAATGACCCAAACACACCTATTGGATGCACAAGATTGGTTAAAAACCCTAATTGGACAAGAATTAGCCTAGGGAGGACAAAAATGACCTAAATGATAATCCAATGACACAAACACACCTATTGAAAGCACAAGATTGGTTAAAAACCCTAATTGGACAAGAATAAGCCTAGGGAGGACGAAAATGACCTAAATGTTCATCCAATGACACAAATGAAGTTATTGGATCCACAAGATTGGTTAAAAACCTTAATTGGACAAGAATAAGGCTAGGGAGGACACAAATGACCTAAATGTTAATCCAATGACACAAACACACCTATTGGATGCACAAGATTGGTTAAAAACCATAATTGGACAAGAATAAAGCTAGGGAGGATGAAAATGACCTAAATGTTCATCCAATGACACAAATGAACTAATTGGATGCACAAGATTGGTTAAAAACCCTAATTGGACAATAATTAGGCTAGGGAGGACGAAAATGACCTAAATGTTCATCCAATGAAACAAATGAACTTATTGTATGCCCAAGATTGGTTAAAAACCCTAATTGGACAAGAATAATCCTAGGGAGGACGAAAATGACCTAAATGTTCATCCAATGACACAAAGGAACTTATTGGATGCACAAGATTGGTTAAAAACCCTAATTGGACAAGAATAAGCCTAGGGAGGACGAAAATAACCTAAATGTTCATCCAATGACAAAAAATACACCTATTGGAGGCAGATGATAGGTTAAAAACCCTAATTGGACAAGTATAAGCCTAGGGAGGACGAAAATGACCTAAATGTTCATCCAATGACACAAACAAAACTATTGGATGCACAAGATTGGTTAAAAACCCTGATTGGACAAGAATAAGCCAAGGGAGGACGAAAATGCCCTAAATTATAATCCAATGACAGAAACCCACCTGTTCGATGCACATGATTGGTTAAAAACCCTAATTGGACAAGAATAAGCCTAGGGAGGACGGAAATGACCTAAATGTTCATCCAATGACACAAATGAACTTATTGGATGCACAAGATTGGTTAAAAATCCTAATTGGACAAGAATTAGCCTAAGGAGGACGAAAATGACCTAAATGTTAATCCAATGACACAAACACACCTAAAGGATGCACAATATTTGTTAAAAACCCTAACTGGACAAGAATAAGCCTAGGGAGGACGAAAATGCCCTAAATGTTAATCCAATGACACGAATTAACTTATTGGATGCACAAGATTGGTTAAAAAACCTAATTGGACAAGAATAAGCCTTGGGAGGACGAAAATGACCTAAATGTTAATCCAATGACACAAATGAAGTTATTGGATCCACAAGATTGGTTAAAAACCCTAATTGGACAAAAATAAGGCTAGGGAGGACACAAATGACCTAAATGTTAATCCAATGACACAAACACACCTATTGGATGCACAAGATTGGTTAAAAACCATAATTGAAGAAGAATAAAGCTAGGGAGGATGAAAATGACCTAAATGTTCATCCAATGACACAAATGAACTAATTGGATGCACAAGATTGGTTAAAAACCCTAATTGGACAGTAATAAGGCTAGGGAGGACGAAAATGACCTAAATGTTCATCCAATGAAACAAATGAACTTATTGTATGCCCAAGATTGGTTAAAAACCCTAATTGGACAAGAATAATCCTAGGGAGGACGAAAATGACCTAAATGTTCATCCAATGACACAAATGAACTTATTGGATGCACAAGATTGGTTAAAAACCCTAATTGGACAAGAATAAGGCTAGGGAGGACGAAAATGACCTAAATGTTCATCCAATGACACGAATTAACTTATGGGATGCACAAGATTGGTTAAAAACCCTAATTGGAAAAGAATAAGCCTTGGGAAGACGAAAATGCCCTACATGTTCATCCAATGACACAAACACACCTATTGGATGCACAAGATTGTTTAAAAACAATAATTGGACAAGAATAAGCCTAGGGAGGACCAAAATTACCTAAATGTTCATTCAATGACACAAATGAACTTATTGGATGCACAAGATTTGTTAAAAACCCTAATTGGACAAGAATAAGCCTAAGGAGGACGAAAATGACCTAAATGTTCCTTCAATGACACAAACACACCTATTGGATGCACAAGATTGATTAAAAACCCTAATTGGACAAGAAGATGCCTAAGGAAGACAAAAATGACCTAAATGTTCATCCAATGACACAAACACACCTATTGGATGCACAAGATTGTTTAAAAACCCAAATTGGACAAGTATAAGCCAAGGGAGGACGAAAATGCCCTAAATGATAATCCAATGACCCAAACACACCTATTGGATGCACAAGATTGGTTAAAAACCCTAATTGGACAAGAATAAGCCTAGGGAGGACAAAAATGACCTAAATGTTAATCCAATGACACAAACACACTTATTGGAAGCACAAGATTGGTTAAAAACCCTAATTGGACAAGTATAAGCCTAGGGAGGACCAAAATTACCTAAATGTTCATTCAATGACACAAATGAACTTATTGGATGCACAAGATTTGTTAAAAACCCTAATTGGACAAGAATAAGCCTAGGGAGGACGAAAATGACCTAAATGTTCATCTAATGACACAAATGAAGTTATTGGATCCACAAGATTGGTTAAAAACCCTAATTGGACAAGAATAAGCCTTGGGAGGATGAAAATGACCTAAATGTTCATCCAATGACACAAACATACCTATTGGATGCACAAGATTGTTTAAAAATCCTAATTGGACAAGTATAAGCCAAGGGAGGACGAAAATGCCCTGAATGATAATCCAATGACCCAAACACACCTATTGGATGCACAAGATTGGTTAAAAACCCTAATTGGACAAGAATAAGCCTAGGGAGGACAAAAATGACCTAAATGTTAATCCAATGACACAAACACACCTATTGGATGCACAAGATTGGTTAAAAACCATAATTGGACAAGAATAAAGCCAGGGAGGACGAAAATGACCTAAATGTTCATCCAATGACACAAATGAACTTATTGGATGCACAAGATTGGTTAAAAACCCTAATTGGACAAGAATAAGGCTAGGGAGGACGAAAATGACCTAAATGTTCATCCAATGACACAAATGAACTTATTGGATGCACAAGATTGGTTAAAAACCCTAATTGGACAAGAATAATCCTAGGGAGGACGAAAATGACCTAAATGTTCATCCAATGACACAAAGGAACGTATTGGATGCACAAGATTGGTTAAAAACCCTAATTGGACAAGAAGATGCCTAAGGATGACAAAAATGACCTAAATGTTCTTCCAATGACACAAACACACCTATTGGAGGCACAAGATTGTTTAAAAACCCTAATTGGACAAGAATAAGCCTAGGGAGGACGAAAATGACCTAAATGTTCATTTAATGACACAAACGAACTTATTGGATGCACAAGATTGGTTAAAAACCCTAATTGGACAAGAATAAGCCTAGGGAGGACCAAAATTACCTAAATGTTCATTCAATGACACAAATGAACTTATTGGATGCACAAGATTTGTTAAAAACCCTAATT
Organism: Cicer pinnatifidum; assembly: GCA_037974775.1. Taxonomy (NCBI): domain Eukaryota; kingdom Viridiplantae; phylum Streptophyta; class Magnoliopsida; order Fabales; family Fabaceae; genus Cicer; species Cicer pinnatifidum. Next base: position 21,067,682 of record JBBPBR010000004.1, on the reverse strand, counting down.
GGACAAGAATAAGCCTAAGGACGACAAAAATGACCTAAATGTTCATGCAATGACACAAACACACCTATTGGATGCACAAGATTGGTTAAAAACCCTAATTGGAAGAGAAGATGCCTAAGGAAGACAAAAATGACCTAAATGTTCATCCAATGACACAAACACACCTATTGGATACACAAGATTGTTTAAATCCCTAATTGGACAAGAATAAGCCTAGGGAGGACCAAAATGACCTAAATGTTCATTCAATGACACAAACGAACTTATTGGATGCACAAGATTGGTTAAAAACCCTAATTGGACAAGAATAAGCCTTGGGAGGATGAAATTGACCTAAATGTTCATCCAATGACACAAACACACCTATTGGATGCACAAGATTGTTTAAAAACCCTAATTGGACAAGTATAAGCCAAGGGAGAACGAAAATGCCCTAAATGATAATCCAATGACCCAAACACACCTATTGGATGCACAAGATTGGTTAAAAACCCTAATTGGACAAGAATTAGCCTAGGGAGGACAAAAATGACCTAAATGTTAATCCAATGACACAAACACACCTATTGGAAGCACAAGATTGGTTAAAAACCCTAATTGGACAAGAATAAGCCTAGGGAGGACGAAAATGACCTAAATGTTCATCCAATGACACAAAGGAACTTATTGGATGCACAAGATTGGTTAAAAACCCTAATTGGACAAGAATAAGCCTAGGGAGGACGAAAATGACCTAATTGATCATCCAATGACACAAACACACCTATTGGATGCACAAGATTGGTTAAAAACCCTAATTGGACAAGAACAAGCCTAGGGAGGACGAAAATGACCTAAATGTTAATCCAATGACACAAACACACCTATTGGATGCACAAGATTGGTTAAAAACCCTAATTGGACAAGAATAAGCCTAGGGAGGACGAAAATGACCTAAATGTTAATCTAATGACACAAACACACCTATTGGATGCACAAGATTGGTTAAAAACCCTAATTGGACAAGAATAAGCCAAGGGAGGACGAAAATGCCCTAAATGATAATCCAATGACACAAACACACCTATTGGATGCACAAGATTGGTTAAAAACCCTAATTGGACAAGATTAAGCCTAGGGAGGACAAAAATGACCCAAATGTTAATCCAATGACACAAACACACCTATTGGATGCACAAGATTGTTTAAAAAGCCTAATTGGACAAGAATAAGCCTAGGGAGGACAAAAATAACCTAAATGTTCATCCAATGACACAAATACACCTATTGGATGCACATGATTGGTTAAAAACCCTAATTGGTCAAGAATAAGCCTAGGGAGGACGAAAATGACCTAAATGTTAATCCAATGACACAAACACACGTATTGGAAGCACAAGATTGGTTAAAAACACTAATTTGACAAGAATAAGCCAAGGGAGGACGAAAATGCCCTAAATGATAATCCAATGACACAAACACACCTATTGGATGCACAAGATTGTTTAAAAACCCTAATTGGACAAGAATAAGCCTAGGGAGGACGAAAATGACCTAAATGTTCATCCAATGACACAAATGAACTTATTGGATGCACAAGATTGGTTAAAAACCCTAATTGGACAAGAATAAGCCTAGGGAGGACGAAAATGACCTAAATGTTCATCCAATGACACAAACACACCTATTTGATGCACAAGATTGGTTAGAAACCGTAATTGGACAAGAATAAGCCTAGGAAGGACGAAAATGACCTAAATGTTAATCCAATGACACAAATGAACTTATTGGATGCACAAGATTGGTAAAAAACCCTAATTGGACAAGAATAAGCCGAGGGAGGACGAAAATGACCTAAATGTTCATCCAATGACACAAACACACCTATTGGATGCACAAGATTGGTTAAAAACCCTAATTGGACAAGAATAAGCCTAGGGAGGACGAAAATGACCTAAATGTTCATCCAATGACACAAATGAACTTATTGGATGCACAAGATTGGTTAAAAACCCTAATTGGACAAGAATAAGCCTAGGGAGGACGAAAATGACCTAAATGTTCATCCAATGACGCAAACACACCTATTGGATGCACAAGACTGGTTAGCAACCCTAATTGGACAAGAATAAGCCTAGGGAGGACGAAAATGACCTAAATGTTCATCCAATAACACAAACACGCCTATTGGATGCACAAGATTGGTTAAAAACCCTAATTGGACAAGAATAAGCCTAGGGTGGACGAAAATGACCTAAATGTTTATCCAATGACACAAATGAACTTATTGGATGCACAAGATTGGTTAAAAACCCTAATTGGACAAGAATAAGCCTAGGGAGGACGAAAATGACCTAAATGTTCATCCAATGACACAAATGAAGTTATTGGATGCACAAGATTGGTTAAAAACCTTAATTGGACAAGAATAAGGCTAGGGAGGACACAAATGACCTAAATGTTAATCCAATGACACAAACACACCTATTGGATGCACAAGATTGGTTAAAAACCATAATTGGACAAGAATAAAGCTAGGGAGGATGAAAATGACCTAAATGTTCATCCAATGACACAAATGAACTAATTGGATGCACAAGATTGGTTAAAAACCCTAATTGGACAAGAATTAGCCTAGGGAGGACAAAAATGACCTAAATGTTAATCCAATGACACAAACACACCTATTGAAAGCACAAGATTGGTTAAAAACCCTAATTGGACAAGAATAAGCCTAGGGAGGACGAAAATGACCTAAATGTTCATCCAATGACACAAATGAAGTTATTGGATCCACAAGATTGGTTAAAAACCTTAATTGGACAAGAATAAGGCTAGGGAGGACACAAATGACCTAAATGTTAATCCAATGACACAAACACACCTATTGGATGCACAAGATTGGTTAAAAACCATAATTGGACAAGAATAAAGCTAGGGAGGATGAAAATGACCTAAATGTTCATCCAATGACACAAATGAACTAATTGGATGCACAAGATTGGTTAAAAACCCTAATTGGACAATAATAAGGCTAGGGAGGACGAAAATGACCTAAATGTTCATCCAATGAAACAAATGAACTTATTGTATGCCCAAGATTGGTTAAAAACCCTAATTGGACAAGAATAATCCTAGGGAGGACGAAAATGACCTAAATGTTCATCCAATGACACAAAGGAACTTATTGGATGCACAAGATTGGTTAAAAACCCTAATTGGACAAGAATAAGCCTAGGGAGGACGAAAATAACCTAAATGTTCATCCAATGACAAAAAATACACCTATTGGAGGCAGATGATAGGTTAAAAACCCTAATTGGACAAGTATAAGCCTAGGGAGGACGAAAATGACCTAAATGTTCATCCAATGACACAAACAAAACTATTGGATGCACAAGATTGGTTAAAAACCCTGATTGGACAACAATAAATCTAGGGAGGACGAAAATGCCCTAAATGTTCATTCAATGACACAAACACACCTATTCGATGCACAAGATTGTTTAAAAACCCTAATTGGACAAGTATAAGCCAAGGGAGGACGAAAATGCCCTAAATGATAATCCAATGACCCAAACACACCTATTGGATGCACAAGATTGGTTAAAAACCCTAATTGGACAAGAATTAGCCTAGGGAGGACAAAAATGACCTAAATGTTAATCCAATGACACAAACACACTTATTGGAAGCACAAGATTGGTTAAAAACCCTAATGGGACAAGAATAAGCCTAGGGAGGACCAAAATTACCTAAATGTTCATTCAATGACAAAAATGAACTTATTGGATGCACAAGATTTGTTAAAAACCCTAATTGGACAAGAATAAGCCTAAGGACGACAAAAATGACCTAAATGTTCATGCAATGACACAAACACACCTATTGGATGCACAAGATTGGTTAAAAACCCTAATTGGAAGAGAAGATGCCTAAGGAAGACAAAAATGACCTAAATGTTCATCCAATGACACAAATGAAGTTATTGGATCCACAAGATTGGTTAAAAACCCTAATTGGACAAGAATAAGGCTAGGGAGGACAAAAATGACCTAAATGTTAATCCAATGACACAAACACACCTATTGGATGCACAAGATTGGTTAAAAACCCTAATTGGACAAGAATAAGCCTTGGGAGGATGAAATTGTCCTAAATGTTCATCCAATGACACAAACACACCTATTGGATGCACAAGATTGTTTAAAAACCCTAATTGGACAAGTATAAGCCAAGGGAGAACGAAAATGCCCTAAATGATAATCCAATGACCCAAACACACCTATTGGATGCACAAGATTGGTTAAAAACCCTAATTGGAAGAGAAGATGCCTAAGGAAGACAAAAATGACCTAAATGTTCATCCAATGACACAAACACACCTATTGGATACACAAGATTGTTTAAAACCCTAATTGGACAAGAATAAGCCTAGGGAGGACCAAAATGACCTAAATGTTCATTCAATGACACAAACGAACTTATTGGATGCACAAGATTGGTTAAAAACCCTAATTGGACAAGAATAAGCCTTGGGAGGATGAAAATGACCTAAATGTTCATCCAATGACACAAACACACCTATTGGAAGCACAAGATTGTTTAAAAACCCTAATTGGACAAGTATAAGCCAAGGGAGGACGAAAATGCCCTAAATGATAATCCAATGACCCAAACACACCTATTGGATGCACAAGATTGGTTAAAAACCCTAATTGGACAAGAATTAGCCTAGGGAGGACAAAAATGACCTAAATGTTAATCCAATGACACAAACACACCTACTGGAAGCACAAGATTGGTTAAAAACCCTAATTGGACAAGAATAAGCCTAGGGAGGACCAAAATTACCTAAATGTTCATTCAATGACACAAATGAACTTATTGGATGCACAAGATTTGTTAAAAACCCTAATTGGACAAGAATAAGCCTAAGGACGACAAAAATGACCTAAATGTTCATCCAATGACACAAACACACCTATTGGATGCACAAGATTGGTTAAAAACCCTAATTGGAAGAGAAGATGCCTAAGGAAGACAAAAATGACCTAAATGTTCATCCAATGACACAAATGAAGTTATTGGATCCACAAGATTGGTTAAAAACCCTAATTGGACAAGAATAAGGCTAGGGAGGACAAAAATGACCTAAATGTTAATCCAATGACACAAACACACCTATTGGATGCACAAGATTGGTTAAAAACCATAATTGGACAAGAATAAACCTAGGGAGGACGAAAATGACCTAAATGTTCATCCAATGACACAAATGAACTAATAGGATGCACAAGATTGGTTAAAAACCCTAATTGGGCAATAATAAGGCTAGGGAGGACGAAAATGACCTAAATGTTCATCCAATGAAACAAATGAACTTATTGTATGCCCAAGATTGGTTAAAAACCCTAATTGGACAAGAATAATCCTAGGGAGGACGAAAATGAGCTAAATGTTCATCCAATGACACAAAGGAACTTATTGGATGCAAAAGATTGGTTAAAAACCCTAATTGGACAAGAATAAGCCTAGGGAGGACGAAAATAACCTAAATGTTCATCCAATGACAAAAAATACACCTATTGGAGGCAGATGATAGGTTAAAAACCCTAATTGGACAAGTATAAGCCTAGGGAGGACGAAAATGACCTAATTGTTCATCCAATGACACAAACAAAACTATTGGATGCACAAGATTGGTTAAAAACCCTAATTGGACAAGAATAAGCCTTGGGAGGACGAAAATGACCTAAATGTTCATCCAGTGACACAAAGTAACTTATTGGATGCACAAGATTGGTTAAAAACCCTAATTGGACAACAATAAATCTAGGGAGGACGAAAATGCCCTAAATGTTCATTCAATGACACAAACACACCTATTCGATGCACAAGATTGTTTAAAAACCCTAATTGGACAAGTATAAGCCAAGGGAGGACGAAAATGCCCTAAATGATAATCCAATGACCCAAACACACCTATTGGATGCACAAGATTGGTTAAAAACCCTAATTGGACAAGAATTAGCCTAGGGAGGACAAAAATGACCTAAATGTTAATCCAATGACACAAACACACTTATTGGAAGCACAAGATTGGTTAAAAACCCTAATTGGACAAGAATCAGCCTAGGGAGGACCAAAATTACCTAAATGTTCATTCAATGACAAAAATGAACTTATTGGATGCACAAGATTTGTTAAAACCCCTAATTGGACAAGAATAAGCCTAAGGACGACAAAAATGACCTAAATGTTCATGCAATGACACAAACACACCTATTGGATGCACAAGATTGGTTAAAAACCCTAATTGGAAGAGAAGATGCCTAAGGAAGACAAAAATGACCTAAATGTTCATCCAATGACACAAACACACCTATTGGATACACAAGATTGTTTAAAACCCTAAATGGACAAGAATAAGCCTAGGGAGGACCAAAATGACATAAATGTTCATTCAATGACACAAACGAACTTATTGGATGCACAAGATTGGTTAAAAACCCTAATTGGACAAGAATAAGCCTTGGGAGGATGAAATTGACCTAAATGTTCATCCAATGACACAAACACACCTATTGGACGCACAAGATTGTTTAAAAACCCTAATTGGACAAGTATAAGCCAAGGGAGAACGAAAATGCCCTAAATGATAATCCAATGACCCAAACACACCTATTGGATGCACAAGATTGGTTAAAAACCCTAATTGGACAAGAATTAGCCTAGGGAGGACAAAAATGACCTAAATGTTAATCCAATGACACAAACACACCTATTGGAAGCACAAGATTGGTTAAAAACCCTAATTGGACAAGAATAAGCCTAGGGAGGACGAAAATGACCTAAATGTTCATCCAATGACACAAACACACCTATTGGAAGCACAAGATTGGTTAAAAACCCTAATTGGACAAGAATAAGCCAAGGGAGGACAAAAATGACCTAAATGTTCATCCAATGACACAAATGAACTAATTGGATGCCCAAGATTGGTTAAAAACCTTAATTGGACAAGAATAATCCTAGGGAGGACGAAAATGACCTAAATGTTCATCCAATGACACAAAGGAACTTATTGGATGCACAAGACTGGTTAAAAACCCTAATTGGACAAGAAGATGCCTAAGGAAGACAAAAATGACCTAAATGTTCATCCAATGACCCAAACACACCTATTGGATGCACAAGATTGGTTAAAAACCCTAATTGGACAAGAATTAGCCTAGGGAGGACAAAAATGACCTAAATGTTAATCCAATGACACAAACACACCTATTGAAAGCACAAGATTGGTTAAAAACCCTAATTGGACAAGAATAAGCCTAGGGAGGACGAAAATGCCCTAAATGATAATCCAATGACAGAAACACACCTATTGGATGCACATGATTGGTTAAAAACCCTAATTGGACAAGAATAAGCCTAGGGAGGACGGAAATGACCTAAATGTTCATCCAATGACACAAATGAACTTATTGGATGCACAAGATTGGTTAAAAATCCTAATTGGACAAGAATTAGCCTAAGGAGGATGAAAATGACCTAAATGTTAATCCAATGACACAAACACACCTATAGGATGCACAATATTTGTTAAAAACCCTAATTGGACAAGAATAAGCCTAGGGAGGACGAAAATGCCCTAAATGTTAATCCAATGACACGAATTAACTTATTGGATGCACAAGATTGGTTAAAAACCCTAATTGGACAAGAATAAGCCTTGGGAGGACGAAAATGACCTAAATGTTCATCCAATGACACAAATGAACTTATTGGATGCACAAGATTGGTTAAAAACCTTAGTTGGACAAGAATAAGCCTAGGGAGGACGAAAATGACCTAAATGTTCATCCAATGACACAAATACACCTATTGGATGCACAAGATTCGTTAGAAACCCTAATTGGACAAGAATAAGCCTAGGGAGGACGAAACTGACCTAAATGTTCATCCAATGACACAAACACACCTATTTGATGCACAAGATTGGTTAAAAACCCTAATTGGACAAGAATAAGCCTAGGGAGGACGAAAATGACCTAAATGTTCATCCAATGACACAAATACACCTATTGGATGCACAAGATTGGTTAAAAACCCTAATTGGACAAGAATAAGCCTAGGGGGGACGAAAATGACCTAAATGTTCATCCAATGACACAAACACACCTATTGGATGCACAAGATTGGTTAAAAACCCTAATTGGACAAGAATAAGCCTAGGGAGGACGAAAATGACCTAAATGTTCATTCAATGACACAAATGAACTTATTGGATGCACAAGATTTGTTAAAAACCCTAATTGGACAAGAATAAGCCTAAGGAGGACGAAAATGACCTAAATGTTCATCCAATGACTCAAACACACCTATTGGATGCACAAGATTGGTTAAAAACCCTAATTGGACAAGAAGATGCCTAAGGAAGACGAAAATGACCTAAATGTTCATCCAATGACACAAACACACCTATTGGATGCACAAGATTGTTTAAAAACCCTAATTGGACAAGAATAAGTCTACGGAGAACCAAAATGACCTAAATGTTCATTCAATGACAAAAATGAACTTATTGGATGCACAAGATTGGTAAAAAACCCTAATTGGACAAGAATAAGCATTGTGAGGATGAAAATGACCTAAATGTTTATCTAATGACACAAACACACCTATTGCATGCACAAGATTGTTTAAAAACCCTACTTGGACAAGTATAAGCCAAGGGAGGACAAAAATGCCCTAAATGATAATCCAATGTTACAAACACACCTATTGGATGCACAAGATTGGTTAAAAACCCTAATTGGACAAGAATAAGCCTAGGGAGGACGAAAATGACCTAACTGTTCATCCAATGACACAAATACACCTATTGGATGCACATGATTGGTTAAAAACCCTAATTGGACAAGAATAAGGCTAGGGAGGACGAAAATGACCTAAATGTTCATCCAATGACACAAATGAACTTATTGGATCCACAAGATTGGTTAAAACCCTAATTGGACAAGAATAAGGCTAGGGAGGACAAAAATGACCTAAATCTTAATCCAATGACACAAACACACCTATTGGATGCACAAGATTGGTTAAAAACCATAATTGGACAAGAATAAAGCTAGGGAGGACGAAAATGACCTAAATGTTCATCCAATGACACAAATGAACTAATTGGATGCACAAGATTGGTTAAAAACCCTAATTGGACAATAATAAGGCTAGGGAGGACGAAAATGACCTAAATGTTCATCCAATGAAACAAATGAACTTATTGTATGCCCAAGATTGGTTAAAAACCCTAATTGGACAAGAATAATCCTAGGGAGGACGAAAATGACCTAAATGTTCATCCAATGACACAAAGGAACTTATTGGATGCACAAGATTGGTTAAAAACCCTAATTGGACAAGAATAAGCCTATGGAGGACGAAAATAACCTAAATGTTCATCCAATGACAAAAAATACACCTATTGGAGGCAGATGATAGGTTAAAAACCCTAATTGGACAAGTATAAGCCTAGGGAGGACGAAAATGACCTAAATGTTCATCCAATGACACAAACAAAACTATTGGATGCACAAGATTGGTTAAAAACCCTAATTGGACAAGAATAAGCCAAGGGAGGACGAAAATGCCCTAAATTATAATCCAATGACAGAAACCCACCTGTTGGATGCACATGATTGGTTAAAAACCCTAATTGGACAAGAATAAGCCTAGGGAGGACGGAAATGACCTAAATGTTCATCCAATGACACAAATGAACTTATTGGATGCACAAGATTGGTTAAAAATCCTAATTGGACAAGAATTAGCCTAAGGAGGACGAAAATGACCTAAATGTTAATCCAATGACACAAACACACCTATAGGATGCACAATATTTGTTAAAAACCCTAACTGGACAAGAATAAGCCTAGGGAGGACGAAAATGCCCTAAATGTTAATCCAATGACACGAATTAACTTATTGGATGCACAAGATTGGTTAAAAAACCTAATTGGACAAGAATAAGCCTTGGGAGGACGAAAATGACCTAAATGTTCATCCACTGACACAAAGTAACTTATTGGATGCACAAGATTGGTTAAAAACCCTAATTGGACAACAATTAATCTTGGGAGGACGAAAATGCCCTAAATGTTCATTCAATGACACAAACACACCTATTCGATGCACAAGATTGTTTAAAAACCCTAATTGGACAAGTATAAGCCAAGGGAGGTCGAAAATGCCCTAAATGATAATCCAATGACCCAAACACACCTATTGGATGCACAAGATTGGTTAAAAACCCTAATTGGACAAGAATTAGCCTAGGGAGGACAAAAATGACCTAAAAGTTAATCCAATGACACAAACACACCTACTGGAAGCACAAGATTGGTTAAAAACCCTAATTGGACAAGAATAAGCCTAGGGAGGACCAAAATTACCTAAATGTTCATTCAATGACACAAATGAACTTATTGGATGCACAAGATTTGTTAAAAACCCTAATTGGACAAGAATAAGCCTAAGGACGACAAAAATGACCTAAATGTTCATCCAATGACACAAACACACCTATTGGATGCACAAGATTGGTTAAAAACCCTAATTGGAAGAGAAGATGCCTAAGGAAGACAAAAATGACCTAAATGTTCATCCAATGACACAAATGAAGTTATTGGATCCACAAGATTGGTTAAAAACCCTAATTGGACAAGAATAAGGCTAGGGAGGACAAAAATGACCTAAATGTTAATCCAATGACACAAACACACCTATTGGATGCACAAGATTGGTTAAAAACCATAATTGGACAAGAATAAACCTAGGGAGGACGAAAATGACCTAAATGTTCATCCAATGACACAAATGAACTAATAGGATGCACAAGATTGGTTAAAAACCCTAATTGGGCAATAATAAGGCTAGGGAGGACGAAAATGACCTAAATGTTCATCCAATGAAACAAATGAACTTATTGTATGCCCAAGATTGGTTAAAAACCCTAATTGGACAAGAATAATCCTAGGGAGGACGAAAATGAGCTAAATGTTCATCCAATGACACAAAGGAACTTATTGGATGCACAAGATTGGTTAAAAACCCTAATTGGACAAGAATAAGCCTTGGGAGGACAAAAATGACCTAAATGTTCATCCAATGACACGAATTAACTTATGGGATGCACAAGATTGGTTAAAAACCCTAATTGGACAAGAATAAGCGTAGGGAGGACGAAAATAACCTAAATGTTCATCCAATGACAAAAAATACACCTATTGGAGGCAGATGATAGGTTAAAAACCCTAATTGGACAAGTATAAGCCTAGGGAGGACGAAAATGACCTAATTGTTCATCCAATGACACAAACAAAACTATTGGATGCACAAGATTGGTTAAAAACCCTAATTGGACAAGAATAAGCCTTGGGAGGACGAAAATGACCTAAATGTTCATCCAGTGACACAAAGTAACTTATTGGATGCACAAGATTGGTTAAAAACCCTAATTGGACAACAATAAATCTAGGGAGGACGAAAATGCCCTAAATGTTCATTCAATGACACAAACACACCTATTCGATGCACAAGATTGTTTAAAAACCCTAATTGGACAAGTATAAGCCAAGGGAGGACGAAAATGCCCTAAATGATAATCCAATGACCCAAACACACCTATTGGATGCACAAGATTGGTTAAAAACCCTAATTGGACAAGAATAAGCCTAGGGAGGACAAAAATGACCTAAATGTTAATCCAATGACACAAACACACTTATTGGAAGCACAAGATTGGTTAAAAACCCTAATGGGACAAGAATAAGCCTAGGGAGGACCAAAATTACCTAAATGTTCATTCAATGACAAAAATGAACTTATTGGATGCACAAGATTTGTTAAAAACCCTAATTGGACAAGAATAAGCCTAAGGACGACAAAAATGACCTAAATGTTCATGCAATGACACAAACACACCTATTGGATGCACAAGATTGGTTAAAAACCCTAATTGGAAGAGAAGATGCCTAAGGAAGACAAAAATGACCTAAATGTTCATCCAATGACACAAATGAAGTTATTGGATCCACAAGATTGGTTAAAAACCCTAATTGGACAAGAATAAGGCTAGGGAGGACAAAAATGACCTAAATGTTAATCCAATGACACAAACACACCTATTGGATGCACAAGATTGGTTAAAAACCCTAATTGGACAAGAATAAGCCTTGGGAGGATGAAATTGTCCTAAATGTTCATCCAATGACACAAACACACCTATTGGATGCACAAGATTGTTTAAAAACCCTAATTGGACAAGTATAAGCCAAGGGAGAACGAAAATGCCCTAAATGATAATCCAATGACCCAAACACACCTATTGGATGCACAAGATTGGTTAAAAACCCTAATTGGACAAGAATTAGCCTAGGGAGGACAAAAATGACCTAAATGTTAATCCAATGACACAAACACACCTATTGGAAGCACAAGATTGGTTAAAAACCCTAATTGGACAAGAATAAGCCTAGGGAGGACGAAAATGACCTAAATGTTCATCCAATGACACAAACACACCTATTGGAAGCACAAGATTGGTTAAAAACCCTAATTGGACAAGAATAAGCCAAGGGAGGACAAAAATGACCTAAATGTTCATCCAATGACACAAATGAACTAATTGGATGCCCAAGATTGGTTAAAAACCTTAATTGGACAAGAATAATCCTAGGGAGGACGAAAATGACCTAAATGTTCATCCAATGACACAAAGGAACTTATTGGATGCACAAGACTGGTTAAAAACCCTAATTGGACAAGAAGATGCCTAAGGAAGACAAAAATGACCTAAATGTTCATCCAATGACCCAAACACACCTATTGGATGCACAAGATTGGTTAAAAACCCTAATTGGACAAGAATAAGCCTAGGGAGGACAAAAATGACCTAAATGTTAATCCAATGACACAAACACACCTATTGAAAGCACAAGATTGGTTAAAAACCCTAATTGGACAAGAATAAGCCTAGGGAGGACGAAAATGACCTAAATGTTCATCCAATGACACAAATGAAGTTATTGGATCCACAAGATTGGTTAAAAACCTTAATTGGACAAGAATAAGGCTAGGGAGGACACAAATGACCTAAATGTTAATCCAATGACACAAACACACCTATTGGATGCACAAGATTGGTTAAAAACCATAATTGGACAAGAATAAAGCTAGGGAGGATGAAAATGACCTAAATGTTCATCCAATGACACAAATGAACTAATTGGATGCACAAGATTGGTTAAAAACCCTAATTGGACAAGAATAAGGCTAGGGAGGACGAAAATGACCTAAATGTTCATCCAATGACACAAATGAACTTATTGGATGCACAAGATTGGTTAAAAACCCTAATTGGACAAGAATAAGCCTAGGGAGGACGAAAATGACCTAAATGTTCATCCAATGACACAAAGGAACGTATTGGATGCACAAGATTGGTTAAAAACCCTAATTGGACAAGAAGATGCCTAAGGATGACAAAAATGACCTAAATGTTCTTCCAATGACACAAACACACCTATTGGAGGCACAAGATTGTTTAAAAACCCTAATTGGACAAGAATAAGCCTAGGGAGGACGAAAATGACCTAAATGTTCATTTAATGACACAAACGAACTTATTGGATGCACAAGATTGGTTAAAAACCCTAATTGGACAAGAATAAGCCTAGGGAGGACCAAAATTACCTAAATGTTCATTCAATGACACAAATGAACTTATTGGATGCACAAGATTTGTTAAAAACCCTAATTGGACAAGAATAAGCCTAAGGACGACAAAAATGACCTAAATGTTCATGCAATGACACAAACACACCTATTGGATGCACAAGATTGGTTAAAAACCCTAATTGGAAGAGAAGATGCCTAAGGAAGACAAAAATGACCTAAATGTTCATCCAATGACACAAACACACCTATTGGATACACAAGATTGTTTAAATCCCTAATTGGACAAGAATAAGCCTAGGGAGGACCAAAATGACCTAAATGTTCATTCAATGACACAAACGAACTTATTGGATGCACAAGATTGGTTAAAAACCCTAATTGGACAAGAATAAGCCTTGGGAGGATGAAATTGACCTAAATGTTCATCCAATGACACAAACACACCTATTGGATGCACAAGATTGTTTAAAAACCCTAATTGGACAAGTATAAGCCAAGGGAGAACGAAAATGCCCTAAATGATAATCCAATGACCCAAACACACCTATTGGATGCACAAGATTGGTTAAAAACCCTAATTGGACAAGAATTAGCCTAGGGAGGACAAAAATGACCTAAATGTTAATCCAATGACACAAACACACCTATTGGAAGCACAAGATTGGTTAAAAACCCTAATTGGACAAGAATAAGCCTAGGGAGGACGAAAATGACCTAAATGTTCATCCAATGACACAAACACACCTATTGGAAGCACAAGATTGGTTAAAAACCCTAATTGGACAAGAATAAGCCAAGGGAGGACAAAAATGACCTAAATGTTAATCCAATGACACAAACACACCTTTTGGATGCACATGATTGGTTAAAAACCCTAATTGGACAAGAATAAGCCTAGGGAGGACGAAAATGACCTAAATTTTCATCCAATGAAACAAATGAAGTTATTGGATGCACAAGATTGGTTAAAAACCCTAATTGGACAAGAATAAGGTTGGGGAGGATAAAAATGACCTAAATGTTAATCCAATGACACAAACACCCCTATTGGATGCACATGATTGGTTAAAAACCATAATTGGACAAGAATAAAGCTAGGGAGGACGAAAATGACCTAAATGTTCATCCAATGACACAAATGAACTTATTGGATGCACAAGATTGGTTAAAAACCCTAATTGGACAAGAATAAGGCTAGGGAGGACGAAAATGACCTAAATGTTCATCCAATGACACGAATTAACTTATGGGATGCACAAGATTGGTTAAAAACCCTAATTGGAAAAGAATAAGCCTTGGGAAGACGAAAATGCCCTACATGTTCATCCAATGACACAAACACACCTATTGGATGCACAAGATTGTTTAAAAACAATAATTGGACAAGAATAAGCCTAGGGAGGACCAAAATTACCTAAATGTTCATTCAATGACACAAATGAACTTATTGGATGCACAAGATTTGTTAAAAACCCTAATTGGACAAGAATAAGCCTAAGGAGGACGAAAATGACCTAAATGTTCATCCAATGACACAAACACACCTATTGGATGCACAAGATTGATTAAAAACCCTAATTGGACAAGAAGATGCCTAAGGAAGACAAAAATGACCTAAATGTTCATCCAATGACACAAACACACCTATTGGATGCACAAGATTGTTTAAAAACCCAAATTGGACAAGTATAAGCCAAGGGAGGACGAAAATGCCCTAAATGTTAATCCAATGACACAAACACACTTATTGGAAGCACAAGATTGGTTAAAAACCCTAATTGGACAAGTATAAGCCTAGGGAGGACCAAAATTACCTAAATGTTCATTCAATGACACAAATGAACTTATTGGATGCACAAGATTTGTTAAAAACCCTAATTGGACAAGAATAAGCCTAGGGAGGACGAAAATGACCTAAATGTTCATCTAATGACACAAATGAAGTTATTGGATCCACAAGATTGGTTAAAAACCCTAATTGGACAAGAATAAGCCTTGGGAGGATGAAAATGACCTAAATGTTCATCCAATGACACAAACACACCTATTGGATGCACAAGATTGTTTAAAAATCCTAATTGGACAAGTATAAGCCAAGGGAGGATGAAGATGCCCTGAATGATAATCCAATGACCCAAACACACCTATTGGATGCACAAGATTGGTTAAAAACCCTAATTGGACAAGAATAAGCCTAGGGAGGACAAAAATGACCTAAATGTTAATCCAATGACACAAACACACCTTTTGGATGCACAAGATTGGTTAAAAACCATAATTGGACAAGAATAAAGCCAGGGAGGACGAAAATGACCTAAATGTTCATCCAATGACACAAATGAACTTATTTGATGCACAAGATTGGTTAAAAACCCTAATTGGACAAGAATAAGGCTAGGGAGGACGAAAATGACCTAAATGTTCATCCAATGACACAAATGAACTTATTGGATGCACAAGATTGGTTAAAAACCCTAATTGGACAAGAATAAGCCTAGGGAGGACGAAAATGACCTAAATGTTCATCCAATGACACAAAGGAACGTATTGGATGCACAAGATTGGTTAAAAACCCTAATTGGACAAGAAGATGCCTAAGGATGACAAAAATGACCTAAATGTTCTTCCAATGACACAAACACACCTATTGGAGGCACAAGATTGTTTAAAAACCCTAATTGGACAAGAATAAGCCTAGGGAGGACGAAAATGACCTAAATGTTCATTTAATGACACAAACGAACTTATTGGATGCACAAGATTGGTTAAAAACCCTAATTGGACAAGAATAAGCCTAGGGAGGACCAAAATTACCTAAATGTTCATTCAATGACACAAATGAACTTATTGGATGCACAAGATTTGTTAAAAACCCTAATTGGACAAGAATAAGCCTAAGGACGACAAAAATGACCTAAATGTTCATGCAATGACACAAACACACCTATTGGATGCACAAGATTGGTTAAAAACCCTAATTGGAAGAGAAGATGCCTAAGGAAGACAAAAATGACCTAAATGTTCATCCAATGACACAAACACACCTATTGGATACACAAGATTGTTTAAATCCCTAATTGGACAAGAATAAGCCTAGGGAGGACCAAAATGACCTAAATGTTCATTCAATGACACAAACGAACTTATTGGATGCACAAGATTGGTTAAAAACCCTAATTGGACAAGAATAAGCCTTGGGAGGATGAAATTGACCTAAATGTTCATCCAATGACACAAACACACCTATTGGATGCACAAGATTGTTTAAAAACCCTAATTGGACAAGTATAAGCCAAGGGAGAACGAAAATGCCCTAAATGATAATCCAATGACCCAAACACACCTATTGGATGCACAAGATTGGTTAAAAACCCTAATTGGACAAGAATTAGCCTAGGGAGGACAAAAATGACCTAAATGTTAATCCAATGACACAAACACACCTATTGGAAGCACAAGATTGGTTAAAAACCCTAATTGGACAAGAATAAGCCTAGGGAGGACGAAAATGACCTAAATGTTCATCCAATGACACAAACACACCTATTGGAAGCACAAGATTGGTTAAAAACCCTAATTGGACAAGAATAAGCCAAGGGAGGACAAAAATGACCTAAATGTTCATCCAATGACACAAATGAACTAATTGGATGCCCAAGATTGGTTAAAAACCTTAATTGGACAAGAATAATCCTAGGGAGGACGAAAATGACCTAAATGTTCATCCAATGACACAAAGGAACTTATTGGATGCACAAGACTGGTTAAAAACCCTAATTGGACAAGAAGATGCCTAAGGAAGACAAAAATGACCTAAATGTTCATCCAATGACCCAAACACACCTATTGGATGCACAAGATTGGTTAAAAACCCTAATTGGACAAGAATAAGCCTAGGGAGGACAAAAATGACCTAAATGTTAATCCAATGACACAAACACACCTATTGAAAGCACAAGATTGGTTAAAAACCCTAATTGGACAAGAATAAGCCTAGGGAGGACGAAAATGACCTAAATGTTCATCCAATGACACAAATGAAGTTATTGGATCCACAAGATTGGTTAAAAACCTTAATTGGACAAGAATAAGGCTAGGGAGGACACAAATGACCTAAATGTTAATCCAATGACACAAACACACCTATTGGATGCACAAGATTGGTTAAAAACCATAATTGGACAAGAATAAAGCTAGGGAGGATGAAAATGACCTAAATGTTCATCCAATGACACAAATGAACTAATTGGATGCACAAGATTGGTTAAAAACCCTAATTGGACAAGAATAAGGCTAGGGAGGACGAAAATGACCTAAATGTTCATCCAATGACACAAATGAACTTATTGGATGCCCAAGATTGGTTAAAAACCCTAATTGGACAAGAATAATCCTAGGGAGGACGAAAATGACCTAAATGTTCATCCAATGACACAAAGGAACGTATTGGATGCACAAGATTGGTTAAAAACCCTAATTGGACAAGAAGATGCCTAAGGATGACAAAAATGACCTAAATGTTCTTCCAATGACACAAACACACCTATTGGAGGCACAAGATTGTTTAAAAACCCTAATTGGACAAGAATAAGCCTAGGGAGGACGAAAATGACCTAAATGTTCATTTAATGACACAAACGAACTTATTGGAAGCACAAGATTGGTTAAAAACCCTAATTGGACAAGAATAAGCCTAGGGAGGACGAAAATGACCTAAATGTTCATCCAATGACACAAACACACCTATTGGAAGCACAAGATTGGTTAAAAACCCTAATTGGACAAGAATAAGCCAAGGGAGGACAAAAATGACCTAAATGTTAATCCAATGACACAAACACACCTTTTGGATGCACATGATTGGTTAAAAACCCTAATTGGACAAGAATAAGCCTAGGGAGGACGAAAATGACCTAAATTTTAATCCAATGAAACAAATGAAGTTATTGGATGCACAAGATTGGTTAAAAACCCTAATTGGACAAGAATAAGGTTGGGGAGGATAAAAATGACCTAAATGTTAATCCAATGACACAAACACCCCTATTGGATGCACATGATTGGTTAAAAACCATAATTGGACAAGAATAAAGCTAGGGAGGACGAAAATGACCTAAATGTTCATCCAATGACACAAATGAACTTATTGGATGCACAAGATTGGTTAAAAACCCTAATTGGACAAGAATAAGGCTAGGGAGGACGAAAATGACCTAAATGTTCATCCAATGACACGAATTAACTTATGGGATGCACAAGATTGGTTAAAAACCCTAATTGGAAAAGAATAAGCCTTGGGAAGACGAAAATGCCCTACATGTTCATCCAATGACACAAACACACCTATTGGATGCACAAGATTGTTTAAAAACAATAATTGGACAAGAATAAGCCTAGGGAGGACCAAAATTACCTAAATGTTCATTCAATGACACAAATGAACTTATTGGATGCACAAGATTTGTTAAAAACCATAATTGGACATGAATAAGCCTAAGGAGGACGAAAATGACCTAAATGTTCATCCAATGACACAAACACACCTATTGGATGCACAAGATTGATTAAAAACCCTAATTGGACAAGAAGATGCCTAAGGAAGACAAAAATGACCTAAATGTTCATCCAATGACACAAACACACCTATTGGATGCACAAGATTGTTTAAAAACCCAAATTGGACAAGTATAAGCCAAGGGAGGACGAAAATGCCCTAAATGATAATCCAATGACCCAAACACACCTATTGGATGCACAAGATTGGTTAAAAACCCTAATTGGACAAGAATAAGCCTAGGGAGGACAAAAATGACCTAAATGTTAATCCAATGACACAAACACACTTATTGGAAGCACAAGATTGGTTAAAAACCCTAATTGGACAAGTATAAGCCTAGGGAGGACCAAAATTACCTAAATGTTCATTCAATGACACAAATGAACTTATTGGATGCACAAGATTTGTTAAAAACCCTAATTGGACAAGAATAAGCCTAGGGAGGACGAAAATGACCTAAATGTTCATCTAATGACACAAATGAAGTTATTGGATCCGCAAGATTGGTTAAAAACCCTAATTGGACAAGAATAAGCCTTGGGAGGATGAAAATGACCTAAATGTTCATCCAATGACACAAACACACCTATTGGATGCACAAGATTGTTTAAAAATCCTAATTGGACAAGTATAAGCCAAGGGAGGACGAAGATGCCCTGAATGATAATCCAATGACCCAAACACACCTATTGGATGCACAAGATTTGTTAAAAACCCTAATTGGACAAGAATAAGCCTAGGGAGGACAAAAATGACCTAAATGTTAATCCAATGACACAAACACACCTATTGGATGCACAAGATTGGTTAAAAACCATAATTGGACAAGAATAAAGCCCGGGAGGACGAAAATGACCTAAATGTTCATCCAATGACACAAATGAACTTATTTGATGCACAAGATTGGTTAAAAACCCTAATTGGACAAGAATAAGGCTAGGGAGGACGAAAATGACCTTAATGTTCATCCAATGACACAAATGAACTTATTGGATGCACAAGATTGGTTACAAACCCTAATTGGACAAGAATAAGGCTAGGGAGGACGAAAATGACCTAAATGTTCATCCAATGACACAAATGAACTTATTGGATGCCCAAGATTGGTTAAAAACCCTAATTGGACAAGAATAATCCTAGGGAGGACGAAAATGACCTAAATGTTCATCCAATGACACAAAGGAACGTATTGGATGCACAAGATTGGTTAAAAACCCTAATTGGACAAGAAGATGCCTAAGGATGACAAAAATGACCTCAATGTTCTTCCAATGACACAAACACACCTATTGGAGGCACAAGATTGTTTAAAAACCCTAATTGGACAAGAATAAGCCTAGGGAGGACGAAAATGACCTAAACGTTCATTTAATGACACAAACGAACTTATTGGATGCACAAGATTGGTTAAACACCCTAATTGGACAAGAATAAGCTTTGGGTGGATGAAAATGACCTAAATGTTCATCCAATGACACAAACACACCTATTGGATGCACAAGATTGTTTAAAAACCCTAATTGGACAAGTATAAGCCAAGGGAGGATGAAAATGCCCTAAATGATAATCCAATGACCCAAACACACCTATTGGATGCACAAGATTGGTTAAAAACCCTAATTGGACAAGAATTAGCCTAGGGAGGACAAAAATGACCTAAATGTTAATCCAATGACACAAACACACCTACTGGAAGCACAAGATTGGTTAAAAACCCAAATTGGACAAGAATAAGCCTAGGGAGGATGAAAATGACCTAAATGTTCATCCAATGACACAAACACACCTATTGGATGCACAAGATTGGTTAAAAACCGTAATTGGAAGAGAAGATGCCTAAGGAAGACAAAAATGACCTAAATGTTCATCCAATGACACAAACACACCTATTGGATACACAAGATTGTTTAAAACGCTAATTGGACAAGAATAAGCCTAGGGAGGACCAAAATGACCTAAATATTCATTCAATGACACAAATGAACTTATTGGATGCACAAGATTGGTTAAAAACCCTAATTGGACAAGAATAAGCCTTGGGAGGATGAAAATGACCTAAATGTTCATCGAATGACACAAACACACCTATTGGATGCACAAGATTGGTTAAAAACCCTAATTGGACAAGAATAAGCCTTGGGAGGATGAAAATGACCTAAATGATAATCCAATGACCCAAACACACCTATTGGATGCACAAGATTGGTTAAAAACCCTAATTGGACAAGTATAAGCCAACGGAGGACGAAAATGACCTAAATGTTAATCCAATGCCACAAACACACCTATTGGATGCACAAGATTGGTTAAAAACCCTAATTGGACAATAATAAGCCTAGGGAGGACGAAAATAACCTAAATGTTCATCCAATGACAAAAAATACACCTATTGGGTGCACATGATTGGTTAAAAACCCTAATTGGACAAGTATAAGCCTAGGGAGGACGAAAATGACCTAAATGTTCATCCAATGACACAAACACAACTATTGGATGCACAAGATTGGTTAAAAACCCTAATTGGACAAGAATATGCCAAGGGAGGACGAAAATTCCCTAAATGATAATCCAATGACAGAAACACACCTATTGGATGCACATGATTGGTTAAAAACCCTAATTGGACAAGAATAAGCCGAGGGAGGACGAAAATGACCTAAATGTTCATACAATGACACAAATGAACTTATTGGATGCACAAGATTGGTTAAAAATCCTAATTGGACAAGAATAAGCCTAAGGAGGACAAAAATGACCTAAATGTTAATCCAATGACACAAACATACCTATAGGATGCACAATATTGGTTAAAAACCCTAATTGGACAAGAATAAGCCTAGGGATGACGAAAATGCCCTAAATGTTAATCCAATGACACGAATTAACTTATTGGATGCACAAGATTGGTTAAAAACCCTAATTGGACAAGAATAAGCCTTGGGAGGACGAAAATGACCTAAATGTTCATCCAATGACACAAATTAACTTATTGGATGCACAAGATTGGTTAAAAACCCTAATTGGACAACAATAAGCCTTGGGAGGACGAAAATGCCCTAAATGTTCATTCAATGACACAAACACACCTATTCGATGCACAAGATTGTTTAAAAACCCTAATTGGACAAGTATAACCCAAGGGAGGACGAAAATGCCCTAAATAATAATCGAATGACCCAAACACACCTATACGATGCACAAGATTGGATAAAAACCCTAATTGGACAAGAATTAGCCTAGGGAGGACAAAAATGACCTAAATGTTAATCCAATGACACAAACACACCTATCGGAAGCACAAGATTGGTTTAAAACCCTAATTGGACAAGAATAAGCCTAGGGAGGCCCAAAATTACCTAAATGTTCATTCAATGACACAAATGAACTTAATGGATGCACAAGATTTGTTAAAAACCCTAATTGGACAAGAATAAGCCTAAGGAGGACGAAAATGACCTAAATGTTCATCCTATGACACAAACACACCTATTGGATGCACAAGATTGATTAAAAACTTTAATTGGACAAGAAGATGCCTAAGGAAGACAAAAATGACCTAAATGTTCATCCAATGACACAAACACACCTATTGGATGCACAAGATTGTTTAAAAACCCAAATTGGACAAGTATAAGCCAAGGGAGGACGAAAATGCCCTAAATGATAATCCAATAACCCAAACACACCTATTGGATGCACAAGATTGGTTAAAAACCCTAATTGGACAAGAATAAGCCTAGGGAGGACAAAAATGACCTAAATGTTAATCCAATGACACAAACACACTTATTGGAAGCACAAGATTGGTTAAAAACCCTAATTGGACAAGTATAAGCCTAGGGAGGACCAAAATTACCTAAATGTTCATTCAATGACACAAATGAACTTATTGGATGCACAAGATTTGTTAAAAACCCTAATTGGACAAGAATAAGCCTAGGGAGGATGAAAATGACCTAAATGTTCATCTAATGACACAAATGAAGTTATTGGATCCACAAGATTGGTTAAAAACCCTAATTGGACAAGAATAAGCCTTGGGAGGATGCAAATGACCTAAATGTTCATCCAATGACACAAACACACCTATTGGATGCACAAGATTGTTTAAAAATCCTAATTGGACAAGTATAAGCCAAGGGAGGACGAAAATGCCCTGAATGATAATCCAATGACCCAAACACACCTATTGGATGCACAAGATTGGTTAAAAACCCTAATTGGACAAGAATAAGCCTAGGGAGGACAAACATGACCTAAATGTTAATCCAATGACACAAACACACCTATTGGATGCACAAGATTGGTTAAAAACCATAATTGGACTAGAATAAAGCCAGGGAGGACGAAAATGACCTTAATGTTCATCCAATGACACAAATGAACTTATTGGATGCACAAGATTGGTTAAAAACCCTAATTGGACAAGAATAAGGCTAGGGAGGACGAAAATGACCTAAATGTTCATCCAATGACACAAATGAACTTATTGGATGCACAAGATTGGTTACAAACCCTAATTGGACAAGAATAAGGCTAGGGAGGACGAAAATGACCTAAATGTTCATCCAATGACACAAATGAACTTATTGGATGCCCAAGATTGGTTAAAAACCCTAATTGGACAAGAATAATCCTAGGGAGGACGAAAATGACCTAAATGTTCATCCAATGACACAAAGGAACTTATTGGATGCACAAGATTGGTTAAAAACCCTAATTGGACAAGAAGATGCCTAAGGATGACAAAAATGACCTAAATGTTCTTCCAATGACACAAACACACCTATTGGAGGCACAAGATTGTTTAAAAACCCTAATTGGACAAGAACAAGCCTAGGGAGGACGAAAATGACCTAAATGTTCATTTAATGACACAAACGAACTTATTGGATGCACAAGATTGGTTAAAAACCCTAATTGGACAAGAATAAGCTTTGGGTGGATGAAAATGACCTAAATGTTCATCCAATGACACAAACACACCTATTGGATGCACAAGATTGTTTAAAAACCCTAATTGGACAAGTATAAGCCAAGGGAGGATGAAAATGCCCTAAATGATAATCCAATGACCCAAACACACCTATTGGATGCACAAGATGGGTTAAAAACCCTAATTGGACAAGAATTAGCCTAGGGAGGACAAAAATGACCTAAATGTTAATCCAATGACACAAACACACCTATTGGAAGCACAAGATTGGTTAAAAACCTAAATTGGACAAGAATAAGCCTAGGGAGGATGAAAATGACCTAAATGTTCATCCAATGACACAAACACACCTATTGGATGCACAAGATTGGTTAAAAACCGTAATTGGAAGAGAAGATGCCTAAGGAAGACAAAAATGACCTAAATGTTCATCCAATGACACAAACACACCTATTGGATACACAAGATTGTTTAAAACCCTAATTGGACAAGAATAAGCCTAGGGAGGACCAAAATGACCTAAATGTTCATTCAATGACACAAATGAACTTATTGGATGCACAAGATTGGTTAAAAACCCTAATTGGACAAGAATAAGCCTTGGGAGGATGAAAATGACCTAAATGTTCATCCAATGACACAAACACACCTATTGGATGCACAAGATTGGTTAAAAACCCTAATTGGACAAGAATAAGCCTAGGGAGGACGAAAATAACCTAAATGTTCATCCAATGACAAAAAATACACCTATTGGATGCACATGATTGGTTAAAAACCCTAATTGGACAAGTATAAGCCTAGGGAGGACGAAAATGACCTAAATGTTCATCCAATGCCACAAACACTACTATTGGATGCACAAGATTGGTTAAAAACCCTAATTGGACAAGAATAAGCCAAGGGAGGACGAAAATGCCCTAAATGATAATCCAATGACAGAAACACACCTATTGGATGCACATGATTGGTTAAAAACCCTAATTGGACAAGAATAAGCCGAGGGAGGACGAAAATGACCTAAATGTTCATACAATGACACAAATGAACTTATTGGAAGCACAAGATTGGTTAAAAATCCTAATTGGACAAGAATAAGCCTAAGGAGGACGAAAATGACCTAAATGTTAATCCAATGACACAAACATACCTATAGGATGTACAATATTGGTTAAAAACCCTAATTGGACAAGAATAAGCCTAGGGATGACGAAAATGCCCTAAATGTTAATCCAATGACACGAATTAACTTATTGGATGCACAAGATTGGTTAAAAACCCTAATTGGACAAGAATAAGCCTTGGGAGGACGAAAATGACCTAAATGTTCATCCAATGACACAAATTAACTTATTGGATGCACAAGATTGGTTAAAAACCCTAATTGGACAACAATAAGCCTTGGGAGGACGAAAATGCCCTAAATGTTCATTCAATGACACAAACACACCTATTCGATGCACAAGATTGTTTAAAAACCCTAATTGGACAAGTATAACCCAAGGGAGGACGAAAATGCCCTAAATAATAATCCAATGACCCAAACACACCTATACGATGCACAAGATTGGATAAAAACCCTAATTGGACAAGAATTAGCCTAGGGAGGACAAAAATGACCTAAATGTTAATCCAATGCCACAAACACCCCTATCGGAAGCACAAGATTGGTTAAAAACCCTAATTGGACAAGAATAAGCCTAGGGAGGACCAAAATTACCTAAATGTTCATTCAATGACACAAATGAACTTATTGGATGCACAAGATTTGTTAAAAACCCTAATTGGACAAGAATAAGCCTAAGGAGGACGAAAATGACCTAAATGTTCATCCAATGACACAAACACACCTATTGGATGCACAAGATTGATTAAAAACCCTAATTGGACAAGAAGATGCCTAAGGAAGACAAAAATGACCTAAATGTTCATCCAATGACACAAACACACCTATTGGATGCACAAGATTGTTTAAAAACCCAAATTGGACAAGTATAAGCCAAGGGAGGACGAAAATGCCCTAAATGATAATCCAATGACCCAAACACACCTATTGGATGCACAAGATTGGTTAAAAACCCTAATTGGACAAGAATAAGCCTAGGGAGGACAAAAATGAGCTAAATGTTATTCCAATGACACAAACACACTTATTGGAAGCACAAGATTGGTTAAAAACCCAAATTGGACAAGTATAAGCCTAGGGAGGACCAAAATTACCTAAATGTTCATTCAATGACACAAATGAACTTATTGGATGCACAAGATTTGTTAAAAACCCTAATTGGACAAGAATAAGCCTAGGGAGGACGAAAATGACCTAAATGTTCATCTAATGACACAAATGAAGTTATTGGATCCACAAGATTGGTTAAAAACCCTAATTGGACAAGAATAAGCCTTGGGAGGATGAAAATGACCTAAATGTTCATCCAATGACACAAACACACCTATTGGATGCACAAGATTGTTTAAAAATCCTAATTGGACAAGTATAAGCCAAGGGAGGACGAAAATGCCCTGAATGATAATCCAATGACCCAAACACACCTATTGGATGCACAAGATTGGTTAAAAACCCTAATTGGACAAGAATAAGCCTAGGGAGGACAAAAATGACCTAAATGTTAATCCAATGACACAAACACACCTATTGGATGCACAAGATTGGTTAAAAACCATAATTGGACAAGGCTAGGGAGGACGCAAATGACCTAAATGTTCATCCAATGACACAAATGAACTTATTGGATGCACAAGATTGGTTACAAACCCTAATTGGACAAGAATAAGGCTAGGGAGGACGAAAATGACCTAAATGTTCATCCAATGACACAAATGAACTTATTGGATGCCCAAGATTGGTTAAAAACCCTAATTGGACAAGAATAATCCTAGGGAGGACGAAAATGACCTAAATGTTCTTCCAATGACACAAAGGAACTTATTGGATGCACAAGATTGGTTAAAAACCCTAATTGGACAAGAAGATGCCTAAGGATGACAAAAATGACCTAAATGTTCTTCCAATGACACAAACACACCTATTGGAGGCACAAGATTGTTTAAAAACCCTAATTGGACAAGAATAAGCCAAGGGAGGACGAAAATGACCTAAATGTTCATTTAATGACACAAACGAACTTATTGGATGCACAAGATTGGTTAAAAACCCTAATTGGACAAGAATAAGCTTTGGGTGGATGAAAATGACCTAAATGTTCATCCAATGACACAAACACACCTATTGGATGCACAAGATTGGTTAAAAACCCAAATTGGACAAGAATAACCCTAGGGAGGATGAAAATGACCTAAATGTTCATCCAATGACACAAACACACCTATTGGATGCACAAGATTGGTTAAAAACCGTAATTGGAAGAGAAGATGCCTAAGGAAGACAAAAATGACCTAAATGTTCATCCAATGACACAAACACACCTATTGGATACACAAGATTGTTTAAAACCCTAATTGGACAAGAATAAGCCTAGGGAGGACCAAAATGACCTAAATGTTCATTCAATGACACAAATGAACTTATTGGATGCACAAGATTGGTTAAAAACCCTAATTGGACAAGAATAAGCCTTGGGATGATGAAAATGACCTAAATGTTCATCCAATGACACAAACACACCTATTGGATGCACAAGATTGGTTAAAAACCCTAATTGGACATGAATAAGCCTTGGGAGGATGAAAATGACCTAAATGATAATCCAATGACCCAAACACACCTATTGGATGCACAAGATTGGTTAAAAACCCTAATTGGACAAGTATAAGCCAAGGGAGGACGAAAATGACCTAAATGTTAATCCAATGACACAAACACACCTATTGGATGCACAAGATTGGTTAAAAACCCTAATTGGACAAGAATAAGCCTAGGGAGGACGAAAATAACCTAAATGTTCATCCAATGACACAAATACACCTATTGGATGCACAAGATTGGTTAAAAACCCTAATTGGACAAGAATATGCCTAGGGAGGACGAAAATGACCTAAATGTTCATCCAATGACACAAATGAACTTATTGGATGCACAAGATTGCTTAAAAACCCTAATTGGACAAGAATAAGCCTAGGGAGGACGAAAATGACCTAAATGTTCATCCAATGATACAAATACACCTATTGGATGCACAAGATTAGTTAAAAACCCTAATTGGACAAGAATAAGCCTAGGGAGGACGAAAATGACCTAAATGTTCATCCAATAACACAAATGAACTTATTGGATGCACAAGATTGCTTAAAAACCCTAATTAGACAAGAATAAGCCTTGGGAGGACGAAAATGACCTAAATGTTCATCCAATGACACAAATACACCTATTGGATGCACAAGATTGGTTAAAAACCCTAATTGGACAAGAATATGCTTAGGGAGGACGAAAATGACCTAAATGTTCATCCAATGACACAAATGAACTTATTGGATGCACAAGATTGCTTAAAAACCCTAATTGGACAAGAATAAGCCTAGGGAGGACGAAAATGACCTAAATGTTCATCCAATGACACAAATACACCTATTGGATGCACAAGATTGGTTAAAAACCCTAATAGGACAAGAATAAGCCTAGGGAGGACGAAAATGACCTAAATGTTCATCCAATGACACAAATGAACTTATTGGATGCACAAGATTGCTTAAAAACCCTAATTGGACAAGAATAAGCCTAGGGAGGACGAAAATGACCTAAATGTTCATCCAATGACACAAATACACCTATTGGATGCACAAGATTGGTTAAAAACCCTAATTCGACAAGTATAAGCCTAGGGAGGACGAAAATGACCTAAATGTTCATCCAATGACACAAATGAACTTATTGGATGCACAAGATTGCTTAAAAACCCTAATTGGACAAGAATAAGCCTAGGGAGGACGAAAATGACCTAAATGTTCATCCAATGACACAAATGAACTTATTGGATGCACAAGATTGCTTAAAAACCCTAATTGGACAAGAATAAGCCTAGGGAGGACGAAAATGACCTAAATGTTCATCCAATGACACAAATACACCTATTGGATGCACAAGATTCGTTAAACACCCTAATTGGACAAGAATAAGCCTAGGGAGGACGAAACTGACCTAAATGTTCATCCAATGACACAAACACACCTATTGGATGCACAAGATTGGTTAAAAACCCTAATTGGAAAAGAATAAGCCTAGTAAGGACGAAAATGACCTAAATGTTCATCCAATAACACAAATGAACTTATTGGAAGCACAAGATTGCTTAAAAACCCTAATTAGACAAGAATAAGCCTAGGAAGGACGAAAATGACCTAAATGTTCATCCAATGACACAAATACACCTATTGGATGCACAAGATTGGTTAGAAACCCTAATTGGACAAGAATAAGCCTAGGGAGGACGAAAATGACCTAAATGTTCATCCAATGACACAAACACACATATTGGATGCACAAGATTGGTTAAAAACCGAAATTGGACAAGAATAAGCCTAGGGAGGACGAAAATGACCTAAATGTTCATCCAATGACACAAATACACCTATTGGATGCACAAGATTCGTTAGAAACCCTAATTGGATAAGAATAAGCCTAGGGAGGACGAAACTGACCTAAATGTTCATCCAATGACACAAACACACCTATTGGATGCACAAGATTGGTTAAAAACCCTAATTGGACAAGAATAAGCCTAGGGAGGACGAAAATGACCTAAATATTCATCCAATGACACAAATGAACTTATTGGATGCACAAGATTGCTTAAAACCCTAATTGGACAAGAATAAGACTAGGGAGGACCAAAATGACCTAAATGTTCATCCAATGACACAAATACAACTATTGGATGCAAAAGATTGGTTAGAAACCCTAATTGGACAGGAATAAGCCTAGGGAGGACGAAAATGACCTAAATGTTCATCCAATGACACAAATGAACTTATTGGATGCACAAGATTGGTTAAAAACCCTAATTGGACAAGAATAAGCCTAGGGAGGACGAAAATGACCTAAATGTTCATCCAATGACACAAATGAACTTATTGGATGCACAAGATTGGTTAAAAACCCTAATTGGACAAGAATAAGCCTAGAGAGGTCGAAAATGACCTAAATGTTCGTCCAATGACACAAACACATCTATTGGATGCACAAGATTGCATAAAAACCCTAATTGGACAAGAATAAGCCTAGGGAGGACGAAAATGACCTAAATGTTCATCCAATGACACAAATGAACTTATTGGATGCACAAGAATGCTTAAAAACCTTAATTGGACAAGAATAAGCCTAGGGAGGACGAAAATGACCTAAATGTTCATCCAATGACACAAATGAACTTATTGGATGCACAAGATTGGTTAAAAACCCTAATTGGACAAGAATAAGTCTAGGGAGGACGAAAATGACCTAAATGTTCATCCAATGACACAAATGAACTTATTGGATGCACAAGATTGGTTAAAAACCCTAATTGGACAAAAATAAGCCTTGGGAGGACAAAAATGACCTAAATGTTAATCCAATTACACAAACACACCTATTGGATGCACAAGATTGGTTAAAAACCCTAATTGGACAAGAATAAGCCTAGGGAGGACGAAATGGACCTAAATGTTCATCCAATGACACAAATGAACTTATTGGATGTACAAGATTTGTTAAAAACCCTAATTGGACAAGAATAAGCCTAGGGTGGACGGAAATGACCTAAATGTTCATCCAATGACACAAATGAACTTATTGGATGCACAAGATTGTTTAAAAACCCTAATTGGACAAGAATAAGCCTAGGGAACACGAAAATGACCTAAATGTTAATCCAATGACACAAATGAACTTATTGGATGCACTAGATTGGTTAAAAACCCTAATTGGACAAGAATAAGCCTAAGGAGGACGAAAATGACCTAAATGTTAATCCAATGACACAAACACAGCTATAGGATGCACAATATTGGTTAAAAACCCTAATTGGGCAAGAATAAGCCTAGTGTGGACGGAAATGACCTAAATGTTCATCCAATGACACAAATGAACTTATTGGATGCACAAGATTGGTTAAAAACCCTAATTGGACAAGAATAAGCCTAGGGAGGACGAAAATGACCTAAATGTTCATCCAATGACACAAATGAACTTATTGGATGCACAAGATTGGTTAAAAACCCTAATTGGACAAAAATAAGCCTTGGGAGGATGAAAATGACCTAAATGTTCATCCAATGACACAAACACACCTATTGGATGCACAAGATTGTTTAAAAACCCTAATTGGACAAGTATAAGCCAAGGGAGGACGAAAATGCCCTAAATGATAATCCAATGACCCAAACACACCTATTGGATGCACAAGATTGGTTAAAAACCCTAATTGGACAAGAATTAGCCTAGGGAGGACAAAAATGACCTAAATGTTAATCCAATGACACAAACACACTTATTGGAAGCACAAGATTGGTTAAAAACCCTAATGGGACAAGAATAAGCCTAGGGAGGACCAAAATTACCTAAATGTTCATTCAATGACAAAAATGAACTTATTGGATGCACAAGATTTGTTAAAAACCCTAATTGGACAAGAATAAGCCTAAGGACGACAAAAATGACCTAAATGTTCATGCAATGACACAAACACACCTATTGGATGCACAAGATTGGTTAAAAACCCTAATTGGAAGAGAAGATGCCTAAGGAAGACAAAAATGACCTAAATGTTCATCCAATGACACAAACACACCTATTGGATACACAAGATTGTTTAAAACCCTTATTGGACAAGAATAAGCCTAGGGAGGACCAAAATGACCTAAATGTTCATTCAATGACACAAACGAACTTATTGGATGCACAAGATTGGTTAAAAACCCTAATTGGACAAGAATAAGCCTTGGGAGGATGAAAATGACCTAAATGTTCATCCAATGACACAAACACACCTATTGGATGCACAAGATTGTTTAAAAACCCTAATTGGACAAGTATAAGCCAAGGGAGGACGAAATTGCCCTAAATGATAATCCAATGACCCAAACACACCTATTGGATTCACAAGATTGGTTAAAAACCCTAATTGGACAAGAATTAGCTTAGGGTGGACAAAAATGACCTAAATGTTAATCCAATGACACAAACACACCTATTGGAAGCACAAGATTGGTTAAAAACCCTAATTGGACAAGAATAAGCCTAGGGAGGACCAAAATTACCTAAATGTTCATTCAATGACACAAATGAACTTATTGGATGCACAAGATTTGTTAAAAACCCTAATTGGACAAGAATAAGCCTAGGGAGGACGAAAATGACCTAAATGTTCATCCAATGACACAAATGAAGTTATTGTATCCACAAGATTGGTTAAAAACCCTAATTGGACAAGAATAAGGCTAGGGAGGACAAAAATGACCTAAATGTTAATACAATGACACAAACACGCCTATTGGATGCACAAGATTGGTTAAAAACCATAATTGGACAAGAATAAAGATAGGGAGGACGCAAATGACCTAAATGTTCATCCAGTGACACAAATGAACTAATTGGATGCACAAGATTGGTTAAAAACCCTAATTGGACAAGAATAAGCCTAGGGAGGACCAAAATGACCTAAATGTTCATTCAATGACACAAATGAACTTATTGGATGCACAAGATTGGTTAAAAACCCTAATTGGACAAGAATAAGCCTTGGGATGATGAAAATGACCTAAATGTTCATCCAATGACACAAACACACCTATTGGATGCACAAGATTGGTTAAAAACCCTAATTGGACATGAATAAGCCTTGGGAGGATGAAAATGACCTAAATGATAATCCAATGACCCAAACACACCTATTGGATGCACAAGATTGGTTAAAAACCCTAATTGGACAAGTATAAGCCAAGGGAGGACGAAAATGACCTAAATGTTAATCCAATGACACAAACACACCTATTGGATGCACAAGATTGGTTAAAAACCCTAATTGGACAAGAATAAGCCTAGGGAGGACGAAAATAACCTAAATGTTCATCCAATGACACAAATACACCTATTGGATGCACAAGATTGGTTAAAAACCCTAATTGGACAAGAATATGCCTAGGGAGGACGAAAATGACCTAAATGTTCATCCAATGACACAAATGAACTTATTGGATGCACAAGATTGCTTAAAAACCCTAATTGGACAAGAATAAGCCTAGGGAGGACGAAAATGACCTAAATGTTCATCCAATGATACAAATACACCTATTGGATGCACAAGATTAGTTAAAAACCCTAATTGGACAAGAATAAGCCTAGGGAGGACGAAAATGACCTAAATGTTCATCCAATAACACAAATGAACTTATTGGATGCACAAGATTGCTTAAAAACCCTAATTAGACAAGAATAAGCCTTGGGAGGACGAAAATGACCTAAATGTTCATCCAATGACACAAATACACCTATTGGATGCACAAGATTGGTTAAAAACCCTAATTGGACAAGAATATGCTTAGGGAGGACGAAAATGACCTAAATGTTCATCCAATGACACAAATGAACTTATTGGATGCACAAGATTGCTTAAAAACCCTAATTGGACAAGAATAAGCCTAGGGAGGACGAAAATGACCTAAATGTTCATCCAATGACACAAATACACCTATTGGATGCACAAGATTGGTTAAAAACCCTAATAGGACAAGAATAAGCCTAGGGAGGACGAAAATGACCTAAATGTTCATCCAATGACACAAATGAACTTATTGGATGCACAAGATTGCTTAAAAACCCTAATTGGACAAGAATAAGCCTAGGGAGGACGAAAATGACCTAAATGTTCATCCAATGACACAAATACACCTATTGGATGCACAAGATTGGTTAAAAACCCTAATTCGACAAGTATAAGCCTAGGGAGGACGAAAATGACCTAAATGTTCATCCAATGACACAAATGAACTTATTGGATGCACAAGATTGCTTAAAAACCCTAATTGGACAAGAATAAGCCTAGGGAGGACGAAAATGACCTAAATGTTCATCCAATGACACAAATTCACCTATTGGATGGACAAGATTGGTTAAAAACCCTAATTGGACTAGAATATGCCTTGGGAGGACGAAAATGACCTAAATGTTCATCCAATGACACAAATGAACTTATTGGATGCACAAGATTGGTTAAAAACCCTAATTGGACAAGAATAAGCCTAGGGAGGACGAAAATGACCTAAATGTTCATCCAATGACACAAATGAACTTATTGGATGCACAAGATTGCTTAAAAACCCTAATTGGACAAGAATAAGCCTAGGGAGGACGAAAATGACCTAAATGTTCATCCAATGACACAAATACACCTATTGGATGCACAAGATTGGTTAAAAACCTTAATTGGACATGAATATGCCTAGGGAGGACGAAAATGACCTAAATGTTCATCCAATGACACAAATGAACTTATTGGATGCACAAGATTGGTTAAAAACCCTAATTGGACAAGAATAAGCCTAGGGAGGACGAAAATGACCTAAATGTTCATCCAATGACACAAACATACCTATTGGATGAACAAGATTGGTTAGAAACCCTAATTGGACAAGAATAAGCCTAGGGAGGACGAAAATGACCTAAATGTTCATCCAATGACACAAACACACCTATTGGATGCACAAGATTGGTTAAAAACCCTAATTGGACAAGAATAAGCCTTGGGAGGACGAAAATGACCTAAATGTTCATCCAATGACACAAATTAACTTATTGGATGCACAAGATTGGTTAAAAACCCTAATTGGACAACAATAAGCCTTGGGAGGACGAAAATGCCCTAAATGTTCATTCAATGACACAAACACACCTATTGGATGCACAAGATTGTTTAAAAACCCTAATTGGACAAGTATAAGCCAAGGGAGTACGAAAATGCCCTAAATGATAATCCAATGACCCAAACACACCTATTGGATGCACAAGATTGGTTAAAAACCCTAATTGGACAAGAATTAGCCTAGGGAGGACCAAAATGACCTAAATGTTAATCCAATGACACAAATGAACTTATTGGATGCACATGATTTGTTAAAAACCCTAATTGGACAAGAATAAGCCTAAGGAAGACGAAAATGACCTAAATGTTCATCCAATGACACAAACACACCTATTGGATGCACAAGATTGGTTAAAAACCCTAATTGGAAGAGAAGATGCCTAAGGAAGACAAAAATGACCTAAATGTTCATCCAATGACACAAACACACCTATTGGATACACAAGATTGTTTAAAACCCTTATTGGACAAGAATAAGCCTAGGGAGGACCAAAATGACCTAAATGTTCATTCAATGACACAAACGAACTTATTGGATGCACAAGATTGGTTAAAAACCCTAATTGGACAAGAATAAGCCTTGGGAGGATGAAAATGACCTAAATGTTCATCCAATGACACAAACACACCTATTGGATGCACAAGATTGTTTAAAAACCCTAATTGGACAAGTATAAGCCAAGGGAGGACGAAATTGCCCTAAATGATAATCCAATGACCCAAACACACCTATTGGATTCACAAGATTGGTTAAAAACCCTAATTGGACAAGAATTAGCTTAGGGTGGACAAAAATGACCTAAATGTTAATCCAATGACACAAACACACCTATTGGAAGCACAAGATTGGTTAAAAACCCTAATTGGACAAGAATAAGCCTAGGGAGGACCAAAATTACCTAAATGTTCATTCAATGACACAAATGAACTTATTGGATGCACAAGATTTGTTAAAAACCCTAATTGGACAAGAATAAGCCTAAGGAGGACGAAAATGACATAAATGTTCATCCAGAGACACAAACACACCTATTGGATGCACAAGATTGGTTAAAAACCCTAATTGGACAAGAATAAGCCCAAGGAAGACGAAAATGACCTAAATGTTCATCCAATGACACAAATGAACTTATTGGATGCACAAGATTGGTTAAAAACCCTAATTGGACAAGAATAAGCCTTGGGAGGACGAAAATGACCTAAATGTTCATCCAATGACACAATTGAACTTATTGGATGCATAAGATTGGTTAAAAACCCTAATTGGACAAGAATAAGCCTTGGGAGGACGAAAATGCCCTAAATGTTCATCCAATGACACAAACACACCTATTGGATGCACAAGATTGTTTAAAAACCCTAATTGGACAAGAATAAGCCTAGGGATGACGAAAATGACCTAAATGTTTATCCAATGATACAAATGAACTTATTGGATACACAAGATTGGTTAAAAACCCTAATTGGACAAGAATAAGCCTAAGGAAGACGAAGATGACCTAAATGTTCATCCAATGACACAAATGAACTTATTGGATGCACAAGATTGGATAAAAACCCTAATTGGACAAGAATAAACCTTGGGAGGACGAAATTGACCTAAATGTTCATCCAATGACACAAACACCCCTATTGGATGCACATGATTGGTTAAAAACCCTAATTGGACAAGAATAAGCCTAGCGATGATGAAATTGACCTAAATGTTCATCCAATGACACAAATGAACTTATTGGATGCACAAGATTGGTTAAAAACCCTAATTGGACAAGAATAAGCCTAGGGAGGACCAAAATGACCTAAATGTTCATTCAATGACACAAATGAACTTATTGGATGCACAAGATTGGTTAAAAACCCTAATTGGACAAGAATAAGCCTTGGGATGATGAAAATGACCTAAATGTTCATCCAATGACACAAACACACCTATTGGATGCACAAGATTGGTTAAAAACCCTAATTGGACATGAATAAGCCTTGGGAGGATGAAAATGACCTAAATGATAATCCAATGACCCAAACACACCTATTGGATGCACAAGATTGGTTAAAAACCCTAATTGGACAAGTATAAGCCAAGGGAGGACGAAAATGACCTAAATGTTAATCCAATGCCACAAACACACCTATTGGATGCACAAGATTGGTTAAAAACCCTAATTGGACAAGAATAAGCCTAGGGAGGACGAAAATAACCTAAATGTTCATCCAATGACAAAAAATACACCAATTGGATGCACATGATTGGTTAAAAACCCTAATTGGACAAGTATAAGCCTAGGGACGACGAAAATGACCTAAATGTTCATCCAATGACACAAACACAACTATTGGATGCACAAGATTGGTTAAAAACCCTAATTGGACAAGAATAAGCCAAGGGAGGACGAAAATGCCCTAAATGATAAACCAATGACAGAAACACACCTATTGGATGCACATGATTGGTTAAAAACCCTAATTGGACAAGAATAAGCCGAGGGAGGACGAAAATGACCTAAATGTTCATACAATGACACAAATGAACTTATTGGATGCACAAGATTGGTTAAAAATCCTAATTGGACAAGAATAAGCCTAAGGAGGACGAAAATGACCTAAATGTTAATCCAATGACACAAACATACCTATAGGATGCACAATATTGGTTAAAAACCCTAATTGGACAAGAATAAGCCTAGGGATGACGAAAATGCCCTAAATGTTAAACCAATGACACGAATTAACTTATTGGATGCACAAGATTGGTTAAAAACCCTAATTGGACAAGAATAAGCCTTGGGAGGACGAAAATGAC
Organism: Cicer pinnatifidum; assembly: GCA_037974775.1. Taxonomy (NCBI): domain Eukaryota; kingdom Viridiplantae; phylum Streptophyta; class Magnoliopsida; order Fabales; family Fabaceae; genus Cicer; species Cicer pinnatifidum. Next base: position 21,029,859 of record JBBPBR010000004.1, on the reverse strand, counting down.
CTAAATGTTCATCCAATGACACAAATTAACTTATTGGATGCACAAGATTGGTTAAAAACCCTAATTGGACAACAATAAGCCTTGGGAGGACGAAAATGCCCTAAATGTTCATTCAATGACACAAACACACCTATTCGATGCACAAGATTGTTTAAAAACCCTAATTGGACAAGTATAACCCAAGGGAGGACGAAAATGCCCTAAATAATAATCCAATGACCCAAACACACCTATACGATGCACAAGATTGGATAAAAACCCTAATTGGACAAGAATTAGCCTAGGGAGGACAAAAATGACCTAAATGTTAATCCAATGACACAAACACACCTATCGGAAGCACAAGATTGGTTAAAAACCCTAATTGGACAAGAATAAGCCTAGGGAGGACCAAAATTACCTAAATGTTCATTCAATGACACAAATGAACTTATTGGATGCACAAGATTTGTTAAAAACCCTAATTGGACAAGAATAACCCTAAGGAGGACGAAAATGACCTAAATGTTCATCCAATGACACAAACACACCTATTGGATGCACAAGATTGGTTAAAAACCCTAATTGGAAGAGAAGATGCCTAAGGAAGACAAAAATGACCTAAATGATCATCCAATGACACAAACACACCTATTGGATACACAAGATTGTTTAAAACCCTAATTGGACAAGAATAAGCCTAGGGAGGACCAAAATGACCTAAATGTTCATTCAATGACACAAACGAACTTATTGGATGCACAAGATTGGTTAAAAACCCTAATTGGACAAGAATAAGCCTTGGGAGGATGAAAATGACCTAAATGTTCATCCAATGACACAAACACACCTATTGGAAGCACAAGATTGTTTAAAAACCCTAATTGGACAAGTATAAGCCAAGGGAGGACGAAAATGCCCTAAATGATAATCCAATGACCCAAACACACCTATTGGATGCACAAGATTGGTTAAAAACCCTAATTGGACAAGAATTAGCCTAGGGAGGACAAAAATGACCTAAATGTTAATCCAATGACACAAACACACCTATTGGAAGCACAAGATTGGTTAAAAACCCTAATTGGACAAGAATAAGCCTAAAGAGAACCAAAATTACCTAAATGTTCATTCAATGACACAAATGAACTTATTGGATGCACAAGATTTGTTAAAAACCCTAATTGGACCAGAATAAGCCTAGGGAGGACGAAAATGACCTAAATGTTCATCCAATGACACAAATGAAGTTATTGTATCCACAAGATTGGTTAAAAACCCTAATTGGACAAGAATAAGGCTAGGGAGGACAAAAATGACCTAAATGTTAATACAATGACACAAACACGCCTATTGGATGCACAAGATTGGTTAAAAACCATAATTGGACAAGAATAAAGATAGGGAGGACGCAAATGACCTAAATGTTCATCCAGTGACACAAATGAACTAATTGGATGCACAAGATTGGTTAAAAACCCTAATTGGACAAGAATAAGCCTAGGGAGGACCAAAATGACCTAAATGTTCATTCAATGACACAAACGAACTTATTGGATACACAAGATTGGTTAAAAACCCTAATTGGACAAGAATAAGCCTTGGGAGGATGAAAATGATCTAAATGTTCATCCAATGACACAAACACACCTATTGGATGCACAAGATTGTTTAAAAACCCTAATTGGACAAGTATAAGCCAAGGGAGGACGAAATTGCCCTAAATGATAATCCAATGACCCAAACACACCTATTGGATTCACAAGATTGGTTAAAAACCCTAATTGGACAAGAATTAGCTTAGGGTGGACAAAAATGACCTAAATGTTAATCCAATGACACAAACACACCTATTGGAAGCACAAGATTGGTTAAAAACCCTAATTGGACAAGAATAAGCCTAGGGAGGACCAAAATTACCTAAATGTTCATTCAATGACACAAATGAACTTATTGGATGCACAAGATTTGTTAAAAACCCTAATTGGACAAGAATAAGCCTAGGGAGGACGAAAATGACCTAAATGTTCATCCAATGACACAAATGAAGTTATTGTATCCACAAGATTGGTTAAAAACCCTAATTGGACAAGAATAAGGCTAGGGAGGACAAAAATGACCTAAATGTTAATACAATGACACAAACACGCCTATTGGATGCACAAGATTGGTTAAAAACCATAATTGGACAAGAATAAAGATAGGGAGGACGCAAATGACCTAAATGTTCATCCAGTGACACAAATGAACTAATTGGATGCACAAGATTGGTTAAAAACCCTAATTGGACAAGAATAAGCCTAGGGAGGACCAAAATGACCTAAATGTTCATTCAATGACACAAACGAACTTATTGGATGCACAAGATTGGTTAAAAACCCTAATTGGACAAGAATAAGCCTTGTGAGGATGAAAATGACCTAAATGTTCATCCAATGACACAAACACACCTATTGGATGCACAAGATTGTTTAAAAACCCTAATTGGACAAGTATAAGCCAAGGGAGGACGAAATTGCCCTAAATGATAATCCAATGACCCAAACACACCTATTGGATGCACAAGATTGGTTAAAAACCCTAATTGGACAAGAATTAGCTTAGGGAGGACAAAAATGACCTAAATGTTAATCCAATGACACAAACACACCTATTGGAAGCACAAGATTGGTTAAAAACCCTAATTGGACAAGAATAAGCCTAGGGAGGACCAAAATTACCTAAATGTTCATTCAATGACACAAATGAACTTATTGGATGCACAAGATTTGTTAAAAACCCTAATTGGACAAGAATAAGCCTAGGGAGGACGAAAATGACCTAAATGTTCATCCAATGACACAAATGAAGTTATTGTATCCACAAGATTGGTTAAAAACCCTAATTGGACAAGAATAAGGCTAGGGAGGACAAAAATGACCTAAATGTTAATACAATGACACAAACACGCCTATTGGATGCACAAGATTGGTTAAAAACCATAATTGGACAAGAATAAAGATAGGGAGGACGCAAATGACCTAAATGTTCATCCAGTGACACAAACGAACTAATTGGATGCACAAGATTGGTTAAAAACCCTAATTGGACAAGAATAAGCCTAGGGAGGACCAAAATGACCTAAATGTTCATTCAATGACACAAACGAACTTATTGGATGCACAAGATTGGTTAAAAACCCTAATTGGACAAGAATAAGCCTTGGGAAGATGAAAATGACCTAAATGTTCATCCAATGACACAAACACACCTATTGGATGCACAAGATTGTTTAAAAACCCTAATTGGACAAGTATAAGCCAAGGGAGGACGAAATTGCCCTAAATGATAATCCAATGACCCAAACACACCTATTGGATGCACAAGATTGGTTAAAAACCCTAATTGGACAAGAAATAGCTTAGGGAGGACAAAAATGACCTAAATTTTAATCCAATGACACAAACACACCTATTGGAAGCACAAGATTGGTTAAAAACCCTAATTGGACAAGAATAAGCCTAGGGAGGACGAAAATGACCTAAATGTTCATCCAATGACACAAACACACCTATTGGATGCACATATTTGGTTAAAAACCCTAATTGGACAAGAATAAGCCTAGGGAGGACAAAAATGACCTAAATGTTCATCCAATGACACAAATGAAGTTATTGGATGCATAAGATTGGTTAAAAACCCTAATTGGACAAGAATAATGCTTGGGAGGATAAAAATGACCTAAATGTTAATCCAATGTCACAAACACACCTATTGGATGCACAAGATTGGTTAAAAACCATAATTGGACAAGAATAAAGCTAGGGAGGACCAAAATTACCTAAATGTTCATTCAATGACACATATGAACTTATTGGATGCACAAGATTGGTTAAAAACCCTAATTGGAAAAGAATAAGCCTTGGGAGGATGAAAATGACCTAAATGTTCATCCAATGACACAAACACACCTATTGGATGCACAAGATTGTTTAAAAACCCTAATTGGACAAGTATAAGCCAAGGGAGGACGAAAATGCCCTAAATGATAATCCAATGACCCAAACACACCTATTGGATGCACAAGATTGGTTAAAAACCCTAATTGGACAAGAATAAGCCTAGGGAGGACAAAAATGACCTAAATGTTAATCCAATGACACAAACACACCTATTGGAAGCACAAGATTGGTTAAAAACCCTAATTGGACAAGAATAAGCCTAGGGAGGACCAAAATTACCTAAATGTTCATTCAATGACACAAATGAACTTATTGGATGCACTAGATTTTTTAAAAACCCTAATTGGACAGGAATAAGTCTAAGGAGGACGAAAATGACCTAAATGTTCATCCAATGACACAAACACACCTATTGGATGCACAAGATTGGTTAAAAACCCTAACTGGATAAGAATAAGCCTAGGGAGGACCAAAATTACCTAAATGTTCATCCAAAGACACAAATGAAGTTATTGGATGCAAAAGATTGGTTAAAAACCCTAATTGGACAAGAATAAGGCTAGGGAGGACAAAAATGACCTAAATGTTAATCCAATGACACAAACACACCTATTGGATGCACAAGATTGGTTAAAAACCATAATTGGACAAGAATAAAGCCAGGGAGGACGAAAATGACCTAAATGTTCATCCAATGACACAAATGAACTTATTGGATGTACAAGATTGGTTAAAAACCCTAATTGGACAAGAATAAGGCTAGGGAGGACGAAAATGACCTAAATGTTCATCCAATGACACAAACACACCTATTGGATGCACAAGATTGGTTAAAAACCGTAATTGGAAGAGAAGATGCCTAAGGAAGACAAAAATGACCTAAATGTTCATCCAATGACACAAACACACCTATTGGATACACAAGATTGTTTAAAACCCTAATTGGACAAGAATAAGCCTAGGGAGGACCAAAATGACCTAAATGTTCATTCAATGACACAAATGAACTTATTGGATGCACAAGATTGGTTAAAAACCCTAATTGGACAAGAATAAGCCTTGGGAGGATGAAAATGACCTAAATGTTCATCCAATGAAACAAACACACCTATTGGATGCACAAGATTGGTTAAAAACCCTAATTGGACAAGAATAAGCCTTGGGAGGATGAAAATTACCTAAATGATAATCCAATGACCCAAACACACCTATTGGATGCACAAGATTGGTTAAAAACCCTAATTGGACAAGTATAAGCCAAGGGAGGACGAAAATGACCTAAATGTTAATCCAATGCCACAAACACACCTATTGGATGCACAAGATTGGTTAAAAACCCTAATTGGACAAGAATAAGTCTAAGGAGGACGAAAATGACCTAAATGTTCATCCAATGACACATACACACCTATTGGATGCACAAGATTGGTTAAAAACCCTAACTGGATAAGAATAAGCCTAGGGAGGACCAAAATTACCTAAATGTTCATTCAAAGACACAAATGAAGTTATTGGATGCAAAAGATTGGTTAAAAACCCTAATTGGACAAGAATAAGGCTAGGGAGGACAAAAATGACCTAAATGTTAATCCAATGACACAAACACACCTATTGGATGCACAAGATTGGTTAAAAACCATAATTGGACAAGAATAAAGCCAGGGAGGACGAAAATGACCTAAATGTTCATCCAATGACACAAATGAACTTATTGGATGTACAAGATTGGTTAAAAACCCTAATTGGACAAGAATAAGGCTAGGGAGGACGAAAATGACGTAAATGTTCATCCAATGACACAAATGAACTTATTGGATGCCCAAGATTGGTTAAAAACCCTAATTGGACAAGAATAATCCTAGGGAGGACGAAAATGACCTAAATGTTCATCCAATGACACAAAGGAACTTATTGGATGCACAAGATTGGTTAAAAACCCTAATTGGACAAGAAGATGTCTAAGGAAGACAAAAGTGACCTAAATGTTCATCCAATGACACAAACACACCTATTTGATGCACAAGATTGATTAAAAACCCTAATTGGACAAGAATAAGCCTAGGGAGGACCAAAATGACCTAAATGTTCATTTAATGACACAAACGAACTTATTGGATGCACAAGATTGGTTAAAAATCCTAATTGGACAAGAATAAGCTTTGGGAGGATGAAAATGACCTAAATGTTCATCCAATGACACAAACACACCTATTGGATGCACAAGATTGTTTAAAAACCCTAATTGGACAAGTATAAGCCAAGGGAGGACGAAAATGCCCTAAATGATAATCCAATGACCCAAACACATCTATTGGATGCACAAGATTGGTTAAAAACCCTAATTGGACAAGAAGATGCCTAAGGAAGACAAAAATGACCTAAATGTTCATCCAATGACAGAAACACACCTATTGGATGCACAAGATTGTTTAAAAACCCTAATTGGACAAGAATAAGCCAAGGGAGGACCAAAATGATCTAAATGTTCATTCAAAGACACAAATGAAGTTATTGGATGCAAAAGATTGGTTAAAAACCCTAATTGGACAAGAATAAGCCTAGGGAGGACAAAAATGACCTAAATGTTAATCCAATGACACAAACACACCTATTGGAAGCACAAGATTGGTTAAAAACCCTAATTGGACAAGAATAAGCCTAGGGAGGACCAAAATTACCTAAATGTTCATTCAATGACACAAATGAACTTATTGGATGCACAAGATTTGTTAAAAACCCTAATTGGACAAGAATAAGCCTATGGAGGACGAAAATGACCTAAATGTTCATCCAATAATACGAACACACCTATTGGATGCACAAGATTGGTTCAAAACCCTAATTGGACAAGAAGATCCCTAAGGAAGACGAAAATGGCTTAAATGTTCATCCAATGACACAAACACACCTATTGGATCTACAACATTGTTTAAAAACCCTAATTGGACAAGAATAAGTCTAGGGAAGACCAAAATTACCTAAATGTTCTTTCAATGACAAAAATGAACTTATTGGATGCACAAGATTGGTAAAAAACCCTAATTGGACAAGAATAAGCATTGTGAGGACGAAAATGACCTAAATGTTTATCCAATGACACAAACACACCTATTGCATGCACAAGATTGTTTAAAAACCCTACTTGGACAAGTATAAGCCAAGGGAGGAAAAAAAAGCCCTAAATGATAATCCAATGTTACAAACACACCTATTGGATGCACAAGATTGGTTAAAAACCCTAATTGGACAAGAATAAGCCTAGGGAGGACGAAAATGACCTAAATGTTCATCCAATGACACAAATACACCTATTGGATGCACATGATTGGTTAATAACCCTAATTGGACAAGAATAAGCCTAGGGAGGACGAAAATGACCTAAATGTTCATCCAACGACACAAATGAACTTACTGGATGCACAAGATTGGTTAAAAACCCTAATTAGACAAGATTAATCATAGGGAGGACGAAAATGACCTAAATGTTCATCCAGTGACACAAATACACCTATTGTATGCACATGATTGGTTAAAAACCCTCATTGGACAAGAATAAGCCTAGGGAGGACGAAAATGACCTAAATGTTCATCCAATGGCACAAATGAACTTATTGGATGCACAACATTGGTTAAAAACCCTAATTGGACAAGAATTAGGCTAGGGAGGACAAAAATGACCTAAATGTTAATCCAATGACACAAACACATCTATTGGATGCACAAGATTGGTTAAAAACCATAATTGGACAAGAATAAAGCTATGGAGGACGAAAATGACCTAAATGTTCATCCAATGACACAAATGAACTTATTGGATGCCCAAGATTGGTTAAAAACACTAATTGGACAAGAATAAGCCTAAGGAGGACGAAAATGACCTATATGTTCATCCAATGACACGAACACACCTATTGGATGCACAAGATTGGTTAAAAACCCTAATTGGACAAGAAGTTGCCTAAGGAAGACGAAAATGACCTAAATGTTCATCCAATGACACTAACACACCTATTGGATGCACAAGATTGTTTAAAAACCCTAATTGGACAAGAATAAGTCTACAGAGAACCAAAATGACCTAAATGTTCATTCAATGACAAAAATGAACTTATTGGATGCACAAGATTGGTAAAAAAACCCTAATTGGGCAAGAATAAGCATTGTGAGGACGAAAATGACCTAAATTTTTATCCAATGACACAAACACACCTATTGCATGCACAAGATTGTTTAAAAACCCTACTTGGACAAGTATAAGCCAAGGGAGGACAAAAATGCTCTAAATGATAATCCAATGTTACAAACACACCTATTGGATGCACAAGATTGGTTAAAAACCCTAATTGGACAAGAATAAGCCTAGGGAGGACGAAAATGACCTAAATGTTCATCCAATGACACAAATACACCTATTGGATGCACATGATTGGTTAAAAACCCTAATTGGACAAGAATAAGCATAGGGAGGACTAAATTGACCTAAATGTTCATCCAATGACACAAATGAACTTATTGGATGCACAAGATTGGTTAAAAACCCTAATTGGACAAGATTAATCCTAGGGAGGACGAAAATGACCTAAATGTTCATCCAGTGACACAAATACACCTATTGTATGCACATGATTGGTTAAAAACCCTAATTGGACAAGAATAAGCCTAGGGAGAACGAAAATGACCTAAATGTTCATCCAATGACACAAATGAACTTATTGGATGCACAAGATTGGTTAAAAACGCTAATTGGACAAGAATAAGGCTAGGGAGGACAAAAATGACCTAAATGTTAATCCAATGACACAAACACACCTATTGGATGCACAAGATTGGTTAAAAACCCTAATTGGACAAGAATAAAGCTATGGAGGACGAAAATGACCTAAATGTTCATCCAATGACACAAATACACCTATTGGATGCACATGATTGGATAAAAACCGTAATTGGACAAGAATAAGCCTAGGGAGGACGAAAATGACCTAAATTTTCATCCAATGACAAAAATGAACTTATTGGATGCACAAGATTGGTTAATAACCCTAATTGGACAAGAGTAATCCTAGGGAGGACCAAAATGACCTAAATGTTCATCCAGTGACACAAATACACCTATTGTACGCACAGGATTGGTTAAAAACCCTAATTGGACAAGAATAAGCCTAGGGAGGTCGAAAATGACCTAAATGTTCATCCAATGACACAAATGAACTCATTGGATGCACAAGACTGGTTAAAAACCCTAATTGGACAAGAATAAGGCTAGGGAGGTCGAAAATGACCTAAATGTTCATCCAATGACACAAATGAACTTATTGGATGCCCAAGAATGGTTAAAAACCCTAATTGGACAAGAATAATCCTAGGGAGGACGAAAATGACCTAAATGTTCATCCAATGACACAAAGGAACTTATTGGATGGACAAGATTGGTTGAAAACCCTAATTGGACAAGAATAAGCCTTGGGAGGACCAAAATGACCTAAATGTTCATTCAATGACACAAATGAACTTATTGGATGCACAAGATTGTTTAAAAACCCTAATTGGACAAGAATAAGTCTTGGGAGGATGAAAATGACCTAAATGTTCATTCAATGACATAAACACACCTATTGGATGCACAAGATTGGTTAAAAACCCTAATTGGACAAGAATAAGCCTTGGGTGGATGAAAATGACCTAAATGATAATCCAATGACCCAAACACACCTATTGGATGCACAAGATTGGTTAAAAAACCCTAATTGGACAAGTATAAGCCTAGGGAGGACGAAAATGACCTAAATGTTAATCCAATGACACAAACACACCTATTGAATGCACAAGATTGGTTAAAATCCCTAATTGGACAAGAATAAGCCTACGGAGGACGAAAATAACCTAAATGTTCATCCAATGACACAAAT
>JBBPBR010000004.1:20989437-21020023 GCA_037974775.1 Cicer pinnatifidum | reverse complement strand
CGAAAATGACCTAAATGTTCATCCAATGACACAAATGAACTCATTGGATGCACAAGATTGGTTAAAAACCCTAATTGGACAAGAATAAGGCTAGGGAGGTCGAAAATGACCTAAATGTTCATCCAATGACACAAATGAACTTATTGGATGCCCAAGAATGGTTAAAAACCCTAATTGGACAAGAATAATCCTAGGGAGGACGAAAATGACCTAAATGTTCATCCAATGACACAAAGGAACTTATTGGATGCACAAGATTGGTTGAAAACCCTAATTGGACAAGAATAAGCCTTGGGAGGACCAAAATGACCTAAATGTTCATTCAATGACACAAATGAACTTATTGGATGCACAAGATTGTTTAAAAACCCTAATTGGACAAGAATAAGTCTTGGGAGGATGAAAATGACCTAAATGTTCATTCAATGACATAAACACACCTATTGGATGCACAAGATTGGTTAAAAACCCTAATTGGACAAGAATAAGCCTTGGGTGGATGAAAATGACCTAAATGATAATCCAATGACCCAAACACACCTATTGGATGCACAAGATTGGTTAAAAAACCCTAATTGGACAAGTATAAGCCTAGGGAGGACGAAAATGACCTAAATGTTAATCCAATGACACAAACACACCTATTGAATGCACAAGATTGGTTAAAATCCCTAATTGGACAAGAATAAGCCTACGGAGGACGAAAATAACCTAAATGTTCATCCAATGACACAAATTCACCTATTGGATGCAGATGATTGGTTAAAAACCCTAATTGGACAAGTATAAGACTAGGGAGGACGAAAATGACCTAAATGTTCATCCAATGACACAAAGGAACTTATTGGATGCACAAGATTGGTTAAAAACCCTAATTGGACAACAATAAGCATTGGGAGGACGAAAATGCCCTAAATGTTCATTCAATGACACAAACACACCTATTGGATGCACAAGATTGTTTAAAAATCCTAATTGGAAAAGAATAAGCCTAGGCAGGACCAATATGACCTAAATGTTCATTCAATGACACAAATGAACTTATTGGATGCACAAGATTTGTTAAAAACCCTAATTGGACAAGAATAAGCCTAAGGAGGACGAAAATGACCTAAATGTTCATCCAATGACTCAAACACACCTATTGGATGCACAAGATTGGTTAAAAACCCTAATTGGACAAGAAGATGCCTAAGGAAGACGAAAATGACCTAAATGTTCATCCAATGACACAAACACACCAATTGGATGCACAAGATTGTTTAAAAACCTTAATTGGCCAAGAATAAGTCTAGGGAGGACCAAAATGACCTAAATGTTCATTCAATGACAAATATGAACTTATTGGACGCACAAGATTGGTTAAAAACCCTAATTGGACAAGAATAAGCCTTGCGAGGACGAAAATGACCTAAATGTTTATCCAATGACACAAACACACCTATTGGATGCTCAAGATTGTTTAAAAACCCTACTTGGACAAGTATAGGCCAAGGGAGGACAAAAATGCCCTAAATGGTAATCCAATGACACAAACACAGCTATTGGATGCACAAGATTGGTTAAAAACCCTAATTGGACAAGAATAAGCCTAGGGAAGACGAAAATGACCTAAACGTTCATCCAATGACACAAATACACCTATTGGATGCACATGATTGGTTAAAAACCCTAATTGGACAAGAATAAGCCTAGGCAGGTCAAAAATAACCTAAATGTTCATCCAATGACAAAAATGAACTTATTGGATGCACAAGATTGGCTAAAAACCCTAATTGGACAAGAATAAGCCTAGGGAGGACGAAAATGACCTAAATGTTCATCCAATGACACAAATACACCTATTGGATGCACATGATTGGTTAAAAACCCTAATTGGACAAGAATAAGCATAGGGAGGACTAAATTGACCTAAATGTTCATCCAATGACACAAATGAACTTATTGGATGCACAAGATTGGTTAAAAACCCTAATTGGACAAGATTAATCCAAGGGAGGACGAAAATGACCTAAATGTTCATCCAGTGACACAAATACACCTATTGTATGCACATGATTGGTTAAAAACCCTAATTGGACAAGAATAAGCCTAGGGAGAACGAAAATGACCTAGATGTTCATCCAATGACACAAATGAACTTATTGGATGCACAAGATTGGTTAAAAACCCTAATTGGACAAGAATAAGGCTAGGGAGGACAAAAATGACCTAAATGTTAATCCAATGACACAAACACACCTATTGGATGCACAAGATTGGTTAAAAACCCTAATTGGACAAGAATAAAGCTATGGAGGACGAAAATGACCTAAATGTTCATCCAATGACACAAATACACCTATTGGATGCACATGATTGGATAAAAACCATAATTGGACAAGAATAAGCCTAGGGAGGACGAAAATGACCTAAATTTTCATCCAATGACACAAATGAACTTATTGGATGCACAAGATTGGTTAATAACCCTAATTGGACAAGAGTAATCCTAGGGAGGACCAAAATGACCTAAATGTTCATCCAGTGACACAAATACACCTATTGTACGCACAGGATTGGTTAAAAACCCTAATTGGACAAGAATAAGCCTAGGGAGGTCGAAAATGACCTAAATGTTCATCCAATGACACAAATGAACTCATTGGATGCACAAGATTGGTTAAAAACCCTAATTGGACAAGAATAAGGCTAGGGAGGTCGAAAATGACCTAAATGTTCATCCAATGACACAAATGAACTTATTGGATGCCCAAGAATGGTTAAAAACCCTAATTGGACAAGAATAATCCTAGGGAGGACGAAAATGACCTAAATGTTCATCCAATGACACAAAGGAACTTATTGGATGCACAAGATTGGTTGAAAACCCTAATTGGACAAGAATAAGCCTTGGGAGGACCAAAATGACCTAAATGTTCATTCAATGACACAAATGAACTTATTGGATGCACAAGATTGTTTAAAAACCCTAATTGGACAAGAATAAGTCTTGGGAGGATGAAAATGACCTAAATGTTCATTCAATGACATAAACACACCTATTGGATGCACAAGATTGGTTAAAAACCCTAATTGGACAAGAATAAGCCTTGGGTGGATGAAAATGACCTAAATGATAATCCAATGACCCAAACACACCTATTGGATGCACAAGATTGGTTAAAAAACCCTAATTGGACAAGTATAAGCCTAGGGAGGACGAAAATGACCTAAATGTTAATCCAATGACACAAACACACCTATTGAATGCACAAGATTGGTTAAAATCCCTAATTGGACAAGAATAAGCCTACGGAGGACGAAAATAACCTAAATGTTCATCCAATGACACAAATTCACCTATTGGATGCAGATGATTGGTTAAAAACCCTAATTGGACAAGTATAAGACTAGGGAGGACGAAAATGACCTAAATGTTCATCCAATGACACAAAGGAACTTATTGGATGCACAAGATTGGTTAAAAACCCTAATTGGACAACAATAAGCATTGGGAGGACGAAAATGCCCTAAATGTTCATTCAATGACACAAACACACCTATTGGATGCACAAGATTGTTTAAAAACCCTAATTGGAAAAGAATAAGCCTAGGCAGGACCAATATGACCTAAATGTTCATTCAATGACACAAATGAACTTATTGGATGCACAAGATTTGTTAAAAACCCTAATTGGACAAGAATAAGCCTAAGGAGGACGAAAATGACCTAAATGTTCATCCAATGACTCAAACACACCTATTGGATGCACAAGATTGGTTAAAAACCCTAATTGGACAAGAAGATGCCTAAGGAAGACGAAAATGACCTAAATGTTCATCCAATGACACAAACACACCAATTGGATGCACAAGATTGTTTAAAAACCTTAATTGGACAAGAATAAGTCTAGGGAGGACCAAAATGACCTAAATGTTCATTCAATGACAAATATGAACTTATTGGACGCACAAGATTGGTTAAAAACCCTAATTGGACAAGAATAAGCCTTGCGAGGACGAAAATGACCTAAATGTTTATCCAATGACACAAACACACCTATTGGATGCTCAAGATTGTTTAAAAACCCTACTTGGACAAGTATAGGCCAAGGGAGGACAAAAATGCCCTAAATGGTAATCCAATGACACAAACACAGCTATTGGATGCACAAGATTGGTTAAAAACCCTAATTGGACAAGAATAAGCCTAGGGAAGACGAAAATGACCTAAACGTTCATCCAATGACACAAATACACCTATTGGATGCACATGATTGGTTAAAAACCCTAATTGGACAAGAATAAGCCTAGGCAGGTCAAAAATAACCTAAATGTTCATCCAATGACAAAAATGAACTTATTGGATGCACAAGATTGGCTAAAAACCCTAATTGGACAAGAATAACCCTAGGGAGGACGAAAATGACCTAAATGTTCATCCAATGACACAAATGAACTTATTGGATGCACAAGATTGGTTAAAAACCCTAATTGGACAAGAATAAGCCTTGGGAGGACCAAAATGACCTAAATGTTCATTCAATGTCACAAATGAACTTATTGGATGCACAAGATTGGTTAAAAACCCTAATTGGACAAGAATAAGTCTTGGGAGGATGAAAATGACCTAAATGTTCATCCAATGACACAAACACACCTATTGGATGCACAAGATTGGTTAAAAACCCTAATTGGACAAGAATAAGCCTAGGGAGAACGAAAATGACCTAAATGTTCATCCAATGTCACAAATGAACTTATTGGATGCACAAGATTGGTTAAAAACCCTAATTGGACAAGAATAAGGCTAGGGAGGCAAAAATGACCTAAATGTTAATCCAATGACACAAACACACCTATTGGATGCACAAGATTGGTTAAAAACCATAATTGGACAAGAATAAAGCTATGGAGGACGAAAATGACCTAAATGTTCATCCAATGACACAAATACACCTATTGGATGCACATGATTGGATAAAAACCGTAATTGGACAAGAATAAGCCTAGGGAGGACGAAAATGACCTAAATTTTCATCCAATGACACAAATGAACTTATTGGATGCACAAGATTGGTTAATAACCCTAATTGGACAAGAGTAATCCTAGGGAGGACCAAAATGACCTAAATGTTCATCCAGTGACACAAATACACCTATTGTACGCACATGATTGGTTAAAAACCCTAATTGGACAAGAATAAGCCTAGGGAGGTCGAAAATGACCTAAATGTTCATCCAATGACACAAATGAACTCATTGGATGCACAAGATTGGTTAAAAACCCTAATTGGACAAGAATAAGGCTAGGGAGGTCGAAAATGACCTAAATGTTCATCCAATGACACAAATGAACTTATTGGATGCCCAAGAATGGTTAAAAACCCTAATTGGACAAGAATAATCCTAGGGAGGACGAAAATGACCTAAATGTTCATCCAATGACACAAAGGAACTTATTGGATGCACAAGATTGGTTGAAAACCCTAATTGGACAAGAATAAGCCTTGGGAGGACCAAAATGACCTAAATGTTCATTCAATGACACAAATGAACTTATTGGATGCACAAGATTGTTTAAAAACCCTAATTGGACAAGAATAAGTCTTGGGAGGATGAAAATGACCTAAATGTTCATCCAATGACATAAACACACCTATTGGATGCACAAGATTGGTTAAAAACCCTAATTGGACAAGAATAAGCCTTGGGTGGATGAAAATGACCTAAATGATAATCCAATGACCCAAACACACCTATTGGATGCACAAGATTGGTTAAAAAACCCTAATTGGACAAGTATAAGCCTAGGGAGGACGAAAATGACCTAAATGTTAATCCAATGACACAAACACACCTATTGAATGCACAAGATTGGTTAAAATCCCTAATTGGACAAGAATAAGCCTACGGAGGACGAAAATAACCTAAATGTTCATCCAATGACACAAATACACCTATTGGATGCAGATGATTGGTTAAAAACCCTAATTGGACAAGTATAAGACTAGGGAGGACGAAAATGACCTAAATGTTCATCCAATGACACAAAGGAACTTATTGGATGCACAAGATTGGTTAAAAACCCTAATTGGACAACAATAAGCATTGGGAGGACGAAAATGCCCTAAATGTTCATTCAATGACACAAACACACCTATTGGATGCACAAGATTGTTTAAAAACAGTAATTGGAAAAGAATAAGCCTAGGCAGGACCAATATGACCTAAATGTTCATTCAATGACACAAATGAACTTATTGGATGCACAAGATTTGTTAAAAACCCTAATTGGACAAGAATAAGCCTAAGGAGGACGAAAATGACCTAAATGTTCATCCAATGACTCAAACACACCTATTGGATGCACAAGATTGGTTAAAAACCCTAATTGGACAAGAAGATGCCTAAGGAAGACGAAAATGACCTAAATGTTCATCCAATGACACAAACACACCAATTGGATGCACAAGATTGTTTAAAAACCTTAATTGGACAAGAATAAGTCTAGGGAGGACCAAAATGACCTAAATGT
Organism: Cicer pinnatifidum; assembly: GCA_037974775.1. NCBI lineage: Eukaryota > Viridiplantae > Streptophyta > Magnoliopsida > Fabales > Fabaceae > Cicer > Cicer pinnatifidum. The sequence goes on along the minus strand of JBBPBR010000004.1, from coordinate 21,013,503 downwards.
TCATTCAATGACAAATATGAACTTATTGGACGCACAAGATTGGTTAAAAACCCTAATTGGACAAGAATAAGCCTTGCGAGGACGAAAATGACCTAAATGTTTATCCAATGACACAAACACACTTATTGGATGCTCAAGATTGTTTAAAAACCCTACTTGGACAAGTATAGGCCAAGGGAGGACAAAAATGCCCTAAATGGTAATCCAATGACACAAACACAGCTATTGGATGCACAAGATTGGTTAAAACCCCTAATTGGACAAGAATAAGCCTAGGGAAGACGAAAATGACCTAAACGTTCATCCAATGACACAAATACACCTATTGGATGCACATGATTGGTTAAAACCCTAATTGGACAAGAATAAGCCTAGGCAGGTCGAAAATAACCTAAATGTTCATCCAATGACAAAAATGAACTTATTGGATGCCCAAGATTGGTTAAAAACCCTAATTGGACAAGAATAAGCCTAGGGAGGACGAAAATGACCTAAATGTTCATCCAATGACACAAATGAACTTATTGGATGCACAAGATTGGTTAAAAACCCTAATTGGACAAGAATAAGCCTTGGGAGGACCAAAATGACCTAAATGTTCATTCAATGACACAAATGAACTTATTGGATGCACAAGATTGGTTAAAAACCCTAATTGGACAAGAATAAGTCTTGGGAGGATGAAAATGACCTAAATGTTCATCCAATGACACAAACACACCTATTGGATGCACAAGATTGGTTAAAAACCTTAATTGGACAAGAATAAGCCTTGGGAGGATGAAAATGACCTAAATGATAATCCAATGACCCAAACACACCTATTGGATGCACAAGATTGGTTAAAAACCCTAATTGGACAAGTATAAGCCAAAGGAGGACGAAAATGACCTAAATGTTAATCCAATGGCACAAACACACCTATTGGATGCACAAGATTGGTTAAAAACCCTAATTGGACATGAATAAGCCTAGGGAGGACGAAAATAACCTAAATGTTCATCCAATGAGACAAATACACCTATTGGATGCACATGATTGATTAAAAACCCTAATTGGACAAGTATAAGCCTAGGGAGGACAAAAATGACCTAAATGTTCATCCAATGACACAAACACACCTATTGGATGCACAAGATTGGTTAAAAACCCTAATTGGACAACAATAAGCCCACGGAGGACGAAAAGGCCCTAAATGATAATCCAATGACACAAACACACCTATTGGATGCACATGATTGGTTAAAAACCCTAATTGGACAAGAATAAGCCTAGGGAGGACGAAAATGACAAAAATGTTCATCCAATGACACAAATGAACTTATTGGATGCACAAGATTGGTTAAAAATCCTAATTGGACAAGAATAAGCCTAAGGAGGACGAAAATGACCTAAATTTTAATCCAATGACACAAACACACCTATAGGATGCACAATATTGGTTAAAAACCCTAATTGGACAAGAATAAGCCTAGGGAGGACGAAAATGCCCTAAATGTTAATCCAATGACACGAATTAACTTATTGGAAGTACAAGATTGGTTAAAAACCCTAATTGGATAAGAATAAGCCTTGGGAGGACGAAAATGACCTAAATGTTCATTCAATGACACAAATACACCTATTGGATGCACAAGATTGGTTAAAAACCCTAATTGGACAAGAAGATCCCTAAGGAAGACGAAAATGACCTAAATGTTCATCCAATGACACAAACACACCTATTGGATGCACAAGATTCTTTAAAAACCCTAATTGGACAAGAATAAGTCTAGGGAGGACCAAAATTACTTAAATGTTCATTCAATGACAAAAATGAACTTATTGGATGCACAAGATTGGTAAAAAACACTAATTGGACAAGAATAAGCATTGTGAGGACGAAAATGACCTAAATGTTTATCCAATGACACAAACACACCTATTGCATGCACAAGATTGTTTAAAAACCCTACTTGGACAAGTATAAGCCAAGGGAGGACAAAAATACCCTAAATGATAATCCAATGTTACAAACACACCTATTGGATGCACAAGATTGGTTAAAAACCCTAATTGGACAAGAATAAGCCTAGGGAGGACGAAAATGACCTAAATGTTCATCCAATGACACAAAAACACCTATTGGATGCACATGATTGGTTAAAAACCCTAATTGGACAAGAATAAGCCTAGGGAGGACGAAAATGACCTAAATGTTCATCCAATGACTCAATTGAACTTATTGGATGCACAAGATTGGTTAAAAACCCTAATTGGACAAGAATAAGGCTAGGGAGGACAAAAATGACCTAAATGTTAATCCAATGACACAAACACACCTATTGGATGCACAAGATTGGTTAATAACCATAATTGGACAAGAATAAAGCTATGGAGGACGAAAATGACTTAAATGTTCATCCAATGACACAAATGAACTTATTGGATGCCCAAGATTGGTTAAAAACCCTAATTGGACAAGAATAAGCCTAAGTTGGACGAAAATGACCTAAATGTTCATCCAATGACACAAACACACCTATTGGATGCACAAGATTGGTTAAAAACCCTAATTGGAAGAGAAGATGCCTAAGGAAGACAAAAATGACCTAAATGTTCATCCAATGACACAAACACACCTATTGGATACACAAGATTGTTTAAAACCCTAATTGGACAAGAATAAGCCTAGGGAGGACCAAAATGACCTAAATGTTCATTCAATGACACAAACGAACTTATTGGATGCACAAGATTGGTTAAAAACCCTAATTGGACAAGAATAAGCCTTGGGAGGATGAAAATGACCTAAATGTTCATCCAATGACACAAACACACCTATTGGATGCACAAGACTGTTTAAAAACCCTAATTGGACAAGTATAAGCCAAGGGAAGACGAAAATGCCCTAAATGATAATCCAATGACCCAAACACACCTATTGGATGCACAAGATTGGTTAAAAACCCTAACTGGACAAGAATTAGCCTAGGGAGGACAAAAATGACCTAAATGTTAATCCAATGACACAAACACACCTATTGGAAGCACAAGATTGGTTAAAAACCCTAATTGGACAAGAATAAGCCTAGGGAGGACCAAAATTACCTAAATGTTCATTCAATGACACAAATGAACTTATTGGATGCACAAGATTAGTTAAAAACACTAATTGGACAAGAATAATCCTAAGGAGGACGAAAATGACCTAAATGTTCATCCAATGACACAAACACACCTATTGGATGCACAAGATTGGTTAAAAACCCTAATTGGAAGAGAAGATGCCTAAGGAAGACAAAAATGACCTAAATGTTCATCCAATGACACAAACACACCTATTGGATACACAAGATTGTTTAAAACCCTAATTGGACAAGAATATGCCTAGGGAGGACCAAAATGACCTAAATGTTCATTCAATGACACAAATAAACTTATTGGATGCACAAACACACCTATTGGATGCACAAGATTGGTTAAAAACCCTAATTCGACAAGAATAAGCCTTGGGAGGATGAAAATGACCTAAATGATAAACCAATGACCCAAACATACCTATTGGATGCACAAGATTGGTTAAAAACCCTAATTGGACAAGTATAAGCCAAGGGAGGACGAAAATGACCTAAATGTTAATCCAATGACACAAACACACCTATTGGATGCCCAAGATTGGTTACAAACCCTAATTGGACCAGAATAAGCCTAGGGAGGACGAAAATAACCTAAATGTTTATCCAATGACAAAAAATACACCTATTGGATGCACATGATTGGTTAAAAACCCTAATTGGACAAGTATAAGCCTAGGGAGGACGAAAATGACCTAAATGTTCATCCAATGACACAGACACAACTATTGGATGCACAAGATTGGTTAAAAACCCTAATTAGACTAGAATAAGCCAAGGGAGGACGAAAATGCCCTAAATGATAATCCAATGACACAAACACACCTATTGGATGCACATGATTGGTTAAAAACCCTAATTGGACAAGAATAAGCCTAGGGAGGACGAAAATGACCTAAATGTTCATCCAATGACACAAATGAACTTATTGGATGCAAAAGATTGGTTAAAAATCCTAATTGGACAAGAATAAGCCTAAGGAGGACTAAAATGACCTAAATGTTACTGCAATGACACAAACACACCTATAGGATGCACAATATTGGTTAAAAACCCTAATTGGACAAGAATAAGCCTAGGGAGGACGAAATTGCCCTAAATGTTAATCCAATGACACGAATTAACTTATTTGATGCACAAGATTGGTTAAAAACCCTAATTGGACAAGAATAAGCCTTGGGAGGACGAAAATGACCTAAATGTTCATCCAATGACACAAATTAACTTATTGGATGCACAAGATTAATTAAAATCTTTAATTGGACAACAATAAGCCTTGGGATTACGAAAATGCCCTAAATGTTCATTCAATGACACAAACACACCTATTGGATGCACAAGATTGTTTAAAAACCCTACTTGGACAAGTATAAGCCAAGGGAGGACAAAAATGCCCTAAATGATAATCCAATGTTACAAACACACCTATTGGATGCACAAGATTGGTTAAAAACCCTAATTGGACAAGAATAAGCCTAGGGAGGACGAAAATGACCTAACTGTTCATCCAATGACACAAATACACCTATTGGATGCACATGATTGGTTAAAAACCCTAATTGGACAAGAATAAGGCTAGGGAGGACGAAAATGACCTAAATGTTCATCCAATGACACAAATGAACTTATTGTATGCCCAAGATTGGTTAAAAACCCTAATTGGACAAGAATAATCCTAGGGAGGACGAAAATGACCTAAATGTTCATCTAATGACACAAACGAACTTATTGGATGCACAAGATTGGTTAAAAACCCTAATTGGACAAGAATAAGCCTTGGGAGGACAAAAATGACCTAAATGTTCATCCAATGACACGAATTAACTTATGGGATGCACAAGATTGGTTAAAAACCCTAATTGGACAAGAATAAGCCTTGGGAAGACGAAAATGTCCTACATGTACATCCAATGACACAAACACACCTATTGGATGCACAAGATTGTTTAAAAACAATAATTGGACAAGAATAAGCCTAGGGAGGACCAAAATTACGTAAATGTTCATTCAATGACACAAATGAACTTATTGGATGCACAAGATTTGTTAAAAACCCTAATTGGACAAGAATAAGCCTAAGGAGGACGAAAATGACCTAAATGTTCATCCAATGACACAAACACACCTATTGGATGCACAAGATTGGTTAAAAACCCTAATTGGACAAGAAGATGCCTAAGGAAGACAAAAATGACATAAATGTTCATCCAATGACACAAACGCACCTATTGGATGCACAAGATTGTTTAGAAACCCTAATTGGACAAGAATAAGCCTAGGGAGGACCAAAATGACCTAAATGTTCATTCAATGACACAAATGAACTTATTGGATGCACAAGATTGGTCAAAAACCCTAATTGGACAAGAATAAGCCTTGGGAGGATGAAAATGACCTAAATGTTCATCCAATGACACAAACACACCTATTGGATGCACAAGATTGTTTAAAAACCCTAATTGGACAAGTATAAGCCAAGGGATGACGAAAATGCCCTAAATGATAATCCAATGACCCAAACACACCTATTGGATGCACAAGATTGGTTAAAAACCCTAATTGGACAAGAATAAGCCTAGGGAGGACAAAAATGACCTAAATGTTAATCCAATGACACAAACAGACCTATTGGATGCACAAGATTGGTTAAAAACCATAATTGGACAAGAATAAAGCTAGGGAGGACGAAAATGACCTAAATGTTCATCCAATGACACAAAGGAACTTATTGGATGCACAAGATTGGTTAAAAACCCTAATTGGACAAGAATAAGCCTTTGGAGGACAAAAATGACCTAAATGTTCATCCAATGACACGAATTAACTTATGGGATGCACAAGATTGGTTAAAAACCCTAATTGGACAAGAATAAGCCTTGGGAAGACGAAAATGTCCTACATGTACATCCAATGACACAAACACACCTATTGGATGCACAAGATTGTTTAAAAACAATAATTGGACAAGAATAAGCCTAGGGAGGACCAAAATTACCTAAATGTTCATTTAATGACACAAATGAACTTATTGGATGCACAAGATTTGTTAAAAACCCTAATTGGACAAGAATAAGCCTAAGGAGGACGAAAATGACCTAAATGTTCATCCAATGACACAAACACACCTATTGGATGCACAAGATTGGTTAAAAACCCTAATTGGACAAGAAGATGCCTAAGGAAAACAAAAATGACCTAAATGTTCATCCAATGACACAAACACACCTATTGGATGCACATGATTGTTTAAAAACCCTAATTGGACAAGAATAAGCCTAGGGAGGACCAAAATGACCTAAATGTTCATTCAATGACACAAATAAACTTATTGGATGCACAAGATTGGTTAAAAACCCTAATTGGACAAGAATAAGCCTAGGGAGGACGAAAATGACCTAAATGTTCATCCAATGACACAAACACACCTATTGGATGCACAAGATTGGTTAAAAACTCTAACTGGACAAGAATAAGCCTAGGGAGGACGAAAATGACTTAAATCTTAATCCAATGACACAAATGAACTTATTGGATGCACAAGATTGCTTAAAAACCCTAATTGGACAAGAATAAGCCTAGGGAGGACGAAAATGACCTAAATATTCATCCAATGACACAAATGAACTTATTGGATGCACAAGATTGGTTAAAAACCCTAATTGGACAACAATAAGCCGTGGGAGGACGAAAATGACCTAAATGTTCATCCAATGACACAAATGAACTTATTGGATGCACAAGATTGGTTAAAAACCCTAATTGGACAAGAAAAAGCCTAGGGTGGACGAAAATGACCTAAATGTTTATCCAATGACACAAATGAACTTATTGGATACACAAGATTGGTTAAAAACCCCAATTGGACAAGAATAAGCCTAGGGAGGACGAAAATGACCTAAATGTTCATCCAATGACACAAACACACCTATTGGATGCACAAGATTGGTTAAAAACCCTAATTGGACAAGAATAAGCCTAGGGAGGACGAAAAAGACCTAAATGTTCATCCAATGACACAAATGAACTTATTGGATGCAAAAGATTGCTTAAAAACCCTAATTGGACAAGAATAAGCCTAGGGAGCACGAAAATGACCTAAATATTTATCCAATGACACAAATACACCTATTTGATGCAAAAGATTGGTTAGAAACCCTAATTTGACAAGAATAAGCCTAGGGAGGACGAAAATGACCTAAATGTTCATCCAATTACACAAACACACCTATTTGGATGCACAAGATTGGTTAAAAACCATAATTGGACAAGAATAAGCCTAGGGAGGACGAAAATGACCTAAATGTTCATCCAATGACACAAACACACCTATTGGATGCACAAGATTGGTTAAAAACCCTAATTGGACAAGAATAAGCCTAGGGAGGACGAAAATGACCTAAATGTTCATCCAATGACACAAACACACCTATTGGATGCACAAGATTGGTTAAAAACCCTAATTGGACAAGAATAAGCCTAGGGAGGACGAAAATGACCTAAATGTTCATCCAATGACACAAATGAACTTACTGGATGCACAAGATTGCGTAAAAACCCTAATTAGACAAGAATAAGCCTAGGGAGGACGAAAATGACCTAAATGTTCATCCAATGACACAAACACACCTATTGGATGCACAAGATTGGTTAAAAACCCTAATTGGACAAGAATAAGCCTAGGGAGGACGAAAATGACCTAAATGTTCATCCAATGACACAAATGAACTTATTGGATGCACAAGATTGCTTAAAAACCCTAATTGGACAAGAATAAGCCTAGGGATGACGAAAATGACCTAAATGTTCATCCAATGACACAAATGAACTTATTGGATGCACAAGATTGGTTAAAAACCCTAATTGGACAAGAATAAGCCTTGGGAGCACGAAAATGACCTAAATGTTCATCCAATGACACGAATTAACTTATTGGATGCACAAGATTGGTTAAAATCTCTAATTGGACAAGAATAAGCCTTGGGAGGACGAAAATGCCCTAAATGTTCATCCAATGACACAAACATACCTATTGGATGCACAAGATTGTTTAAAAACCCTAATTGGACAAGAATAAGCCTTGGGAGGACAAAAATGCCCTAAATGTTCATCCTATGACACAAACACACCTATTGGATGCACAAGATTGTTTAAAAACCCTAATTGGACAAAAATAAGCCTTGGGAGGACGAAAATGCCCTAAATGTTCATCGAATGACACAAACACACCTATTGGATGCACAAGATTGTTTAGAAACCCTAATTGGACAAGAATAAGCCTAGGGAGGACCAAAATGACCTAAATGTTCATTCAATGACACAAATGAACTTATTGGATGCACAAGATTGGTCAAAAACCCTAATTGGACAAGAATAAGCATTGTGAGGATGAAAATGACCTAAATGTTTATCTAATGACACAAACACACCTATTGCATGCACAAGATTGTTTAAAAACCCTACTTGGACAAGTATAAGCCAAGGGAGGACAAAAATGCCCTAAATGATAATCCAATGTTACAAACACACCTATTGGATGCACAAGATTGGTTAAAAACCCTAATTGGACAAGAATAAGCCTAGGGAGGACGAAAATGACCTAACTGTTCATCCAATGACACAAATACACCTATTGGATGCACATGATTGGTTAAAAACCCTAATTGGACAAGAATAAGGCTAGGGAGGACGAAAATGACCTAAATGTTCATCCAATGACACAAATGAACTTATTGGATCCACAAGATTGGTTAAAACCCTAATTGGACAAGAATAAGGCTAGGGAGGACAAAAATGACCTAAATCTTAATCCAATGACACAAACACACCTATTGGATGCACAAGATTGGTTAAAAACCATAATTGGACAAGAATAAAGCTAGGGAGGACGAAAATGACCTAAATGTTCATCCAATGACACAAATGAACTAATTGGATGCACAAGATTGGTTAAAAACCCTATTTGGACAAGAATAAGGCTAGGGAGGACGAAAATGACCTAAATGTTCATCCAATGAAACAAATGAACTTATTGTATGCCCAAGATTGGTTAAAAACCCTAATTGGACAAGAATAATCCTAGGGAGGACGAAAATGACCTAAATTTTCATCTAATGACACAAACGAACTTATTGGATGCACAAGATTGGTTAAAAACCCTAATTGGACAAGAATAAGCCTTGGGAGGACAAAAATGACCTAAATGTTCATCCAATGACACGAATTAACTTATGGGATGCACAAGATTGGTTAAAAACCCTAATTGGACAAGAATAAGCCTTGGGAAGACGAAAATGTCCTACATGTACATCCAATGACACAAACACACCTATTGGATGCACAAGATTGTTTAAAAACAATAATTGGACAAGAATAAGCCTAGGGAGGACCAAAATTACGTAAATGTTCATTCAATGACACAAATGAACTTATTGGATGCACAAGATTTGTTAAAAACCCTAATTGGACAAGAATAAGCCTAAGGAGGACGAAAATGACCTAAATGTTCATCCAATGACACAAACACACCTATTGGATGCACAAGATTGGTTAAAAACCCTAATTGGACAAGAAGATGCCTAAGGAAGACAAAAATGACATAAATGTTCATCCAATGACACAAACGCACCTATTGGATGCACAAGATTGTTTAGAAACCCTAATTGGACAAGAATAAGCCTAGGGAGGACCAAAATGACCTAAATGTTCATTCAATGACACAAATGAACTTATTGGATGCACAAGATTGGTCAAAAACCCTAATTGGACAAGAATAAGCCTTGGGAGGATGAAAATGACCTAAATGTTCATCCAATGACACAAACACACCTATTGGATGCACAAGATTGTTTAAAAACCCTAATTGGACAAGTATAAGCCAAGGGATGACGAAAATGCCCTAAATGATAATCCAATGACCCAAACACACCTATTGGATGCACAAGATTGGTTAAAAACCCTAATTGGACAAGAATAAGCCTAGGGAGGACAAAAATGACCTAAATGTTAATCCAATGACACAAACACACCAATTGGAAGCACAAGATTGGTTAAAAACCCTAATTGGACAAGAATAAGCCTAGGGATGACCAAAATTACCTAAATGTTCATTCAATGACACAAATGAACTTATTGAATGCACAAGATTTGTTAAAAACCCTAATTGGAGAAGAATAAGCCTAGGGAGGACGAAAATGACCTAAATGTTCATCCAATGACACTAATGAAGTTATTGGATCCACAAGATTGGTTAAAAACCCTAATTGGACAAGAAAAAGGCTAGGGAGGACAAAAATGACCTAAATGTTAATCCAATGACACAAACACACCTATTGGATGCACAAGATTGGTTAAAAACCATAATTGGACAAGAATAAAGCTAGGGAGGACGAAAATGACCTAAATGTTCATCCAATGACACAAAGGAACTTATTGGATGCACAAGATTGGTTAAAAACCCTAATTGGACAAGAATAAGCCTTTGGAGGACAAAAATGACCTAAATGTTCATCCAATGACACGAATTAACTTATGGGATGCACAAGATTGGTTAAAAACCCTAATTGGACAAGAATAAGCCTTGGGAAGACGAAAATGTCCTACATGTACATCCAATGACACAAACACACCTATTGGATGCACAAGATTGTTTAAAAACAATAATTGGACAAGAATAAGCCTAGGGAGGACCAAAATTACCTAAATGTTCATTTAATGACACAAATGAACTTATTGGATGCACAAGATTTGTTAAAAACCCTAATTGGACAAGAATAAGCCTAAGGAGGACGAAAATGACCTAAATGTTCATCCAATGACACAAACACACCTATTGGATGCACAAGATTGGTTACAAACCCTAATTGGACAAGAATAAGCCTAGGGAGGACGAAAATAACCTAAATGTTCATCCAATGACAAAAAATACACCTATTGGATGCACATGATTGGTTAAAAACCCTAATTGGACAAGTATAAGCCTAGGGAGGACGAAAATGACCTAAATGTTCATCCAATGACACAGACACAACTATTGGATGCACAAGATTGGTTAAAAACCCTAATTAGACTAGAATAAGCCAAGGGAGGACGAAAATGCCCTAAATGATAATCCAATGACACAAACACACCTATTGGATGCACATGATTGGTTAAAAACCCTAATTGGACAAGAATAAGCCTAGGGAGGACGAAAATGACCTAAATGTTCATCCAATGACACAAATGAACTTATTGGATGCAAAAGATTGGTTAAAAATCCTAATTGGACAAGAATAAGCCTAAGGAGGACTAAAATGACCTAAATGTTACTGCAATGACACAAACACACCTATAGGATGCACAATATTGGTTAAAAACCCTAATTGGACAAGAATAAGCCTAGGGAGGACGAAATTGCCCTAAATGTTAATCCAATGACACGAATTAACTTATTTGATGCACAAGATTGGTTAAAAACCCTAATTGGACAAGAATAAGCCTTGGGAGGACGAAAATGACCTAAATGTTCATCCAATGACACAAATTAACTTATTGGATGCACAAGATTAATTAAAATCTTTAATTGGACAACAATAAGCCTTGGGATTACGAAAATGCCCTAAATGTTCATTCAATGACACAAACACACCTATTGGATGCACAAGATTGTTTAAAAACCCTACTTGGACAAGTATAAGCCAAGGGAGGACAAAAATGCCCTAAATGATAATCCAATGTTACAAACACACCTATTGGATGCACAAGATTGGTTAAAAACCCTAATTGGACAAGAATAAGCCTAGGGAGGACGAAAATGACCTAACTGTTCATCCAATGACACAAATACACCTATTGGATGCACATGATTGGTTAAAAACCCTAATTGGACAAGAATAAGGCTAGGGAGGACGAAAATGACCTAAATGTTCATCCAATGACACAAATGAACTTATTGTATGCCCAAGATTGGTTAAAAACCCTAATTGGACAAGAATAATCCTAGGGAGGACGAAAATGACCTAAATGTTCATCTAATGACACAAACGAACTTATTGGATGCACAAGATTGGTTAAAAACCCTAATTGGACAAGAATAAGCCTTGGGAGGACAAAAATGACCTAAATGTTCATCCAATGACACGAATTAACTTATGGGATGCACAAGATTGGTTAAAAACCCTAATTGGACAAGAATAAGCCTTGGGAAGACGAAAATGTCCTACATGTACATCCAATGACACAAACACACCTATTGGATGCACAAGATTGTTTAAAAACAATAATTGGACAAGAATAAGCCTAGGGAGGACCAAAATTACGTAAATGTTCATTCAATGACACAAATGAACTTATTGGATGCACAAGATTTGTTAAAAACCCTAATTGGACAAGAATAAGCCTAAGGAGGACGAAAATGACCTAAATGTTCATCCAATGACACAAACACACCTATTGGATGCACAAGATTGGTTAAAAACCCTAATTGGACAAGAAGATGCCTAAGGAAGACAAAAATGACATAAATGTTCATCCAATGACACAAACGCACCTATTGGATGCACAAGATTGTTTAGAAACCCTAATTGGACAAGAATAAGCCTAGGGAGGACCAAAATGACCTAAATGTTCATTCAATGACACAAATGAACTTATTGGATGCACAAGATTGGTCAAAAACCCTAATTGGACAAGAATAAGCCTTGGGAGGATGAAAATGACCTAAATGTTCATCCAATGACACAAACACACCTATTGGATGCACAAGATTGTTTAAAAACCCTAATTGGACAAGTATAAGCCAAGGGATGACGAAAATGCCCTAAATGATAATCCAATGACCCAAACACACCTATTGGATGCACAAGATTGGTTAAAAACCCTAATTGGACAAGAATAAGCCTAGGGAGGACAAAAATGACCTAAATGTTAATCCAATGACACAAACACACCTATTGGATGCACAAGATTGGTTAAAAACCCTAATTGGACAAGAATAAGCCTAGGGAGGACGAAAATGACCTAATTGATCATCCAATGACACAAACACACCTATTGGATGCACAAGATTGGTTAAAAACCCTAATTGGAAAAGATTATGCCTAGGAAGGACGAAAATGACCTAATTGATCATCCAATGACACAAACACACCTATTCGATGCACAAGATTGGTTAAAAACCCTAATTGGACAAGAATAAGCCTACGGAGGACGAAAATGACCTAAATGTGAATCCAATGACACAACTCCACTTATTGGATGCACAAGATTGGTTAAAAGCCCTAATTGGACAAGAATAAGCCTAGGGAGGACGAAAATGACCTAAATGTTAATCCAATGACACAAACACACCTATTGGATGCACAAGATTGGTTAAAAACCCTAATTGGACAAGAATAAGCCTAGGGAGGACAAAAATGACCTAAATGTTAATCCAATGACACAAACACACCTATTGGATGCACAAGATTGGTTAAAAACCCTAATTGGACAAGAATAAGCGTTGGGAGGACGAAAATGCCCTAAATGTTCATCCAATGACACAAACACACCTATTGGATGCACAAGATTGTTTAAAAACCCTAATTCGACAAGAATAAGCCTAGGGAGGACCAAAATGACCTAAATGTTCATTCAATGACACAAATGAACTTATTGGATGCACAAGATTTGTTAAAAACCCTAATTGGACAAGAATAAGCCTAAGGAGGACGAAAATGACCTAAATGTTCATCTAATGACACAAACACACCTATTGGATGCACAAGATTGGTTAAAAACCCTAATTGGACAAGAATATGCCTTGGGTGGACGAAAATGACCTAAATGTTCATCCAATGACACAAACACACCTATTGGATGCACAAGATTGTTTAAAAACCCTAATTGGACAAGAATAAGCCTAGGGAGGACCAAAATGACCTAAATGTTCATTCAATGACACAAATGAACTCATTGGATGCACAAGATTTGTTAAAAACCCTAATTGGACAAGAATAAGCCTAAGGAGGACGAAAATGACCTAAATGTTCATCCAATGACACAAACACACCTATTGGATGCACAAGATTGGTTAAAAACCCTAATTGGACAAGAAGATGCCTAAGGAAGACGAAAATGACCTAAATGTTCATCCAATGACACAAACACACCTATTGGATGCACAAGATTGTTTAAAAACCCTAATTGGACAAGAATAAGTCTAGGGAGGACCAAAATTACCTAAATGTTCATTCGATGACACCAATGAACTTATTGGTTGCACAAGATTGGTTAAAAACCCTAATTGGCCAAGAATAAGCTTTGGGAGGACGAAAATGACCTAAATGTTCATCCAATGACACAAATGAACTTATTGGATGCACATAATTGTTTAAAAACCCTAATTGGACAAGAATAAGCCTAAGGAGGACGAAAATGACCTAAATGTTCATCCAATGACACAAACACACCTATTCGATTCACAAGATTGGTTAAAAACCCTAATTGGACAAAAAGATGCCTAAGGAAGACGGAAATGACATAAATGTTCATCCAATGACACAAACACACCTATTGGATGCACAAGATTGGTTAAAAACCCTAATTGGGCAAGAATAAGCCTAGGGTGGACGGAAATGACCTAAATGTTCATCCAATGACACAAACACACCTATAGGAAGCACAAGATTGGTTAAAAACCCTAATTGGACATGATTAACCCTAGGGAGGACGAAAATGACCTAAATGTACATCCAATGACGCCAACACACCTATTGGATGCACAAGATTGGTTAAAAACCCTAATTGGACAAGAATAAGCCTAGGGAGGACGAAAATGCCCTAAATGTTAATCCAATGATACAAACACACCTATTGGATGCACATGATTGGTTAAAAACCCTAATTGGACAAGAATAAGCCTAGGGAGGATGAAAATGACCTAAATGTTCATCCAATGACACAAACACACCTATTGGATGCACAAGATTGTTTAAAAAACCTAATTGGACAGGAATAAGCCTAGGGAGGACCAAAATGACCTAAATGTTCATTCAATGACACAAATGAACTTATTGGATGCACAAGATTTGTTAAAAACCCTAATTGGACAAGAATAAGCCTAAGGAGGACGAAAATGACCTAAATGTTCATCCAATGACACAAACACACCTATTGGATGCACAAGATTGGTTAAAAACCCTAATTGGACAAGAAGATGCCTAAGGAAGACGAAAATGACCTAAATGTTCATCCAATGACACAAATGAACTTATTGGATGCACAAGATTTGTTAAAAACCCTAATTGGACAAGAATAAGCCTAAGGAGGACGAAAATGACCTAAATGTTCATCCAATGACACAAACACACCTATTGGATGCACAAGATTGGTTAAAAACCCTAATTGGACAAGAAGATGCCTAAGGAAGACGAAAATGACCTAAATGTTCATCCAATGACACAACCACACCTATTGGATGCACAAGACTGTTTAAAAACCATAATTGGACAAGAATAAGTCTAGGGAGGACCAAAATTACCTAAAGGTTCATTCAATGACACAAACACACCTATTGGATGCACAAGATTGGTGAAAAACACTAATTGGACAAGAAGATGCCTAAGGAAGACGAAAATGACCTAAATGTTCATTCAATGACACAAATGAACTTATTGGATGCACAAGATTTGTTAAAATCCCTAATTGGACAAGAATAAGCATATGGAGGACGAAAATGACCTAAATGTTCATCCAATGACACAAACACACCTATTGGATGCACAAGATTGGTTAAAAACCCTAATTGGACAAGAAGATGCCTAAGGAAGACGAAAATGACCTAAATGTTCATCCAATGACACAAACACACCTATTGGATGCACAAGATTGTTTAAAAACCCTAATTGGACAAGAATAAGTCTACGGAGAACCAAAATGACCTAAATGTTCATTCAATGACAAAAATGAACTTATTGGATGCACAAGATTGGTAAAAAACCCTAATTGGACAAGAATAAGCATTGTGAGGATGAAAATGACCTAAATGTTTATCTAATGACACAAACACACCTATTGCATGCACAAGATTGTTTAAAAACCCTACTTGGACAAGTATAAGCCAAGGGAGGACAAAAATGCCCTAAATGATAATCCAATGTTACAAACACACCTATTGGATGCACAAGATTGGTTAAAAACCCTAATTGGACAAGAATAAGCCTAGGGAGGACGAAAATGACCTAACTGTTCATCCAATGACACAAATACACCTATTGGATGCACATGATTGGTTAAAAACCCTAATTGGACAAGAATAAGGCTAGGGAGGACGAAAATGACCTAAATGTTCATCCAATGACACAAATGAACTTATTGTATGCCCAAGATTGGTTAAAAACCCTAATTGGACAAGAATAATCCTAGGGAGGACGAAAATGACCTAAATGTTCATCTAATGACACAAACGAACTTATTGGATGCACAAGATTGGTTAAAAACCCTAATTGGACAAGAATAAGCCTTGGGAGGACAAAAATGACCTAAATGTTCATCCAATGACACGAATTAACTTTTGGGATGCACAAGATTGGTTAAAAACCCTAATTGGACAAGAATAAGCCTTGGGAAGACGAAAATGTCCTACATGTACATCCAATGACACAAACACACCTATTGGATGCACAAGATTGTTTAAAAACAATAATTGGACAAGAATAAGCCTAGGGAGGACCAAAATTACGTAAATGTTCATTCAATGACACAAATGAACTTATTGGATGCACAAGATTTGTTAAAAACCCTAATTGGACAAGAATAAGCCTAAGGAGGACGAAAATGACCTAAATGTTCATCCAATGACACAAACACACCTATTGGATGCACAAGATTGGTTAAAAACCCTAATTGGACAAGAAGATGCCTAAGTAAGACAAACATGACATAAATGTTCATCCAATGACACGAACACACCTATTGGATGCACAAGATTGTTTAGAAACCCTAATTGGACAAGAATAAGCCTAGGGAGGACCAAAATGACCTAAATGTTCATTCAATGACACAAATGAACTTATTGGATGCACAAGATTGGTCAAAAACCCTAATTGGACAAGAATAAGCATTGTGAGGATGAAAATGACCTAAATGTTTATCTAATGACACAAACACACCTATTGCATGCACAAGATTGTTTAAAAACCCTACTTGGACAAGTATAAGCCAAGGGAGGACAAAAATGCCCTAAATGATAATCCAATGTTACAAACACACCTATTGGATGCACAAGATTGGTTAAAAACCCTAATTGGACAAGAATAAGCCTAGGGAGGACGAAAATGACCTAACTGTTCATCCAATGACACAAATACACCTATTGGATGCACATGATTGGTTAAAAACCCTAATTGGACAAGAATAAGGCTAGGGAGGACGAAAATGACCTAAATGTTCATCCAATGACACAAATGAACTTATTGGATCCACAAGATTGGTTAAAAACCCTAATTGGACAAGAATAAGGCTAGGGAGGACAAAAATGACCTAAATCTTAATCCAATGACACAAACACACCTATTGGATGCACAAGATTGGTTAAAAACCATAATTGGACAAGAATAAAGCTAGGGAGGACGAAAATGACCTAAATGTTCATCCAATGACACAAATGAACTAATTGGATGCACAAGATTGGTTAAAAACCCTATTTGGACAAGAATAAGGCTAGGGAGGACGAAAATGACCTAAATGTTCATCCAATGAAACAAATGAACTTATTGTATGCCCAAGATTGTTAAAAACCCTAATTGGACAAGAATAATCCTAGGGAGGACGAAAATGACCTAAATGTTCATCTAATGACACAAACGAACTTATTGGATGCACAAGATTGGTTAAAAACCCTAATTGGACAAGAATAAGCCTTGGGAGGACAAAAATGACCTAAATGTTCATCCAATGACACGAATTAACTTATGGGATGCACAAGATTGGTTAAAAACCCTAATTGGACAAGAATAAGCCTTGGGAAGACGAAAATGTCCTACATGTACATCCAATGACACAAACACACCTATTGGATGCACAAGATTGTTTAAAAACAATAATTGGACAAGAATAAGCCTAGGGAGGACCAAAATTACCTAAATGTTCATTTAATGACACAAATGAACTTATTGGATGCACAAGATTTGTTAAAAACCCTAATTGGACAAGAATAAGCCTAAGGAGGACGAAAATGACCTAAATGTTCATCCAATGACACAAACACACCTATTGGATGCACAAGATTGGTTAAAAACCCTAATTGGACAAGAAGATGCCTAAGGAAGAAAAAAATGACCTAAATGTTCATCCAATGACACAAACACACCTATTGGATGCACAAGATTGTTTAAAAAACCTAATTGGACAAGAATAAGTCTAGGGAGGACCAAAATGACCTAATGTTCATTCAATGACACAACTGAACTTATTGGATGCACAAGATTGGTTAAAAACCCTAATTGAACAAGAATAAGCCTTGGGAGGACGAAAATGACCTAAATGTTCACCCAGTGACACAAATGAACTTATTGGATGCACAAGATTTGTTAAAAACCCTAATTGAACAAGAATATGCCTTGGGTGGACGAAAATGACCTAAATGTTCATCCAATGACACAAACATACCTATTGGATGCACAAGATTGGTTAAAAACCCTAATTGGGCAAGAATAAGCCTAGGGTGGACGAAAATGACCTAAATGTTCATCCAATGACACAAACTCACCTATAGGAAGCACAAGATTGGTTAAAAACCCTAATTGGACATGATTAACCCTAGGGAGGACGAAAATGACCTAAATGTACATCCAATGACGCCAACACACATATTGGATGCACAAGATTGGTTTAAAACCCTAATTGGACAAGAATAAGCCTAGGGAGGACGAAAATGACCTAAATGTTCATCCAATGACACAAATGAACTTATTGGATGCACAAGATTGGTTAAAAACCCTAATTGGACAAGAATAAGCCTAGGGAGGACGCAAATGACCTAAATGTTCGTCTAATGACACAAACACACCTATTGGATGCACAAGATTGCATAAAATCCCTAATTGGACAAGAATAAGACTAGGGAGGACGAAAATGACCTAAATGTTCCTCCAATGACACAAACACACCTATTGGATGCACAAGATTGCATAAAAACCCTAATTGGACAAGAATAAGACTTGGGAGGACGAAAATGACCTAAATGTTCATCCAATGACACAAATGAACTTATTAGCTCCACAAGATTGGTTAAAAACCCTAATTGGACAAGAATAAGCCTAGGGAGGACGAAAATGACCTAAATGTTCGTCCAATGACACAAACACACCTATTGGATGCACAAGATTGCATAAAAACCCTAATTGGACAAGAATAAGACTAGGGAGGACGAAAATGACCTAAATGTTCCTCCAATGACACAAACACACCTATTGGATGCACAAGATTGCATAAAAACCCTAATTGGACAAGAATAAGACTAGGGAGGACGAAAATGACCTAAATGTTCATCCAATGACACAAATGAAATTATTGGATGCACAAGATTGGTTAAAAACCCTAATTGGACAAAAATAAGTCTAGGGAGGACGAAAATGACCTAAATGTTCGTCCAATGACACAAACACACCTATTGGATGCACAAGATTGCATAAAAACCCTAATTGGACAAGAATAAGACTAGGGAGGACGAAAATGACCTAAATGTTCATCCAATGACACAAATGAACTTATTGGATGCACAAGATTGGTTAAAAACCCTAATTGGACAAGAATAA
The DNA here is from genome assembly GCA_037974775.1 of Cicer pinnatifidum. Classification (NCBI taxonomy): domain Eukaryota; kingdom Viridiplantae; phylum Streptophyta; class Magnoliopsida; order Fabales; family Fabaceae; genus Cicer; species Cicer pinnatifidum. Next base: position 20,993,615 of record JBBPBR010000004.1, on the reverse strand, counting down.
GCCTAGTGAGGACGAATATGACCTAAATGTTCATCCAATGACACAAATGAACTTATTGGATGCACAAGATTGGTTAAAAACCCTAATTGGACAAGAATAAGCCTAGGGAGGACGAAAATGACCTAAATGTTCATCCAATGACACAAAGGAACGTATTGGATGCACAAGATTGGTTAAAAACCCTAATTGGACAAGAAGATGCCTAAGGATGACAAAAATGACCTAAATGTTCTTCCAATGACACAAACACACCTATTGGAGGCACAAGATTGTTTAAAAACCCTAATTGGACAAGAATAAGCCTAGGGAGGACGAAAATGACCTAAATGTTCATTTAATGACACAAACGAACTTATTGGATGCACAAGATTGGTTAAAAACCCTAATTGGACAAGAATAAGCCTAGGGAGGACCAAAATTACCTACATGATCATTCAATGACACAAATGAACTTATTGGATGCACAAGATTTGTTAAAAACCCTAATTGGACAAGAATAAGCCTAAGGACGACAAAAATGACCTAAATGTTCATGCAATGACACAAACACACCTATTGGATGCACAAGATTGGTTAAAAACCCTAATTGGAAGAGAAGATGCCTAAGGAAGACAAAAATGACCTAAATGTTCATCCAATGACACAAACACACCTATTGGATACACAAGATTGTTTAAAACCCTAATTGGACAAGAATAAGCCTAGGGAGGACCAAAATGACCTAAATGTTCATTCAATGACACAAACGAACTTATTGGATGCACAAGATTGGTTAAAAACCCTAATTGGACAAGAATAAGCCTTGGGAGGATGAAAATGACCTAAATGTTCATCCAATGACACAAACACACCTATTGGATGCACAAGACTGTTTAAAAACCCTAATTGGACAAGTATAAGACAAGGGAGGACGAAAATGCCCTAAATGATAATCCAATGACCCAAACACACCTATTGGATGCACAAGATTGGTTAAAAACCCTAATTGGACAAGAATTAGCCTAGGGAGGACAAAAATGACCTAAATGTTAATCCAATGACACAAACACACTTATTGGAAGCACAAGATTGGTTAAAAACCCTAATGGGACAAGAATAAGCCTAGGGAGGACCAAAATTACCTAAATGTTCATTCAATGACAAAAATGAACTTATTGGATGCACAAGATTTGTTAAAAACCCTAATTGGACAAGAATAAGCCTAAGGACGACAAAAATGACCTAAATGTTCATGCAATGACACAAACACACCTATTGGATGCACAAGATTGGTTAAAAACCCTAATTGGAAGAGAAGATGCCTAAGGAAGACAAAAATGACCTAAATGTTCATCCAATGACACAAACACACCTATTGGATACACAAGATTGTTTAAAACCCTTATTGGACAAGAATAAGCCTAGGGAGGACCAAAATGACCTAAATGTTCATTCAATGACACAAACGAACTTATTGGATGCACAAGATTGGTTAAAAACCCTAATTGGACAAGAATAAGCCTTGGGAGGATGAAAATGACCTAAATGTTCATCCAATGACACAAACACACCTATTGGATGCACAAGATTGTTTAAAAACCCTAATTGGACAAGTATAAGCCAAGGGATGACGAAAATGCCCTAAATGATAATCCAATGACCCAAACACACCTATTGGATGCACAAGATTGGTTAAAAACCCTAATTGGACAAGAATAAGCCTAGGGAGGACAAAAATGACCTAAATGTTAATCCAATGACACAAACAGACCTATTGGATGCACAAGATTGGTTAAAAACCATAATTGGACAAGAATAAAGCTAGGGAGGACGAAAATGACCTAAATGTTCATCCAATGACACAAAGGAACTTATTGGATGCACAAGATTGGTTAAAAACCCTAATTGGACAAGAATAAGCCTAGGGAGGACGAAAATGACCTAACTGTTCATCCAATGACACAAATACACCTATTGGATGCACATGATTGGTTAAAAACCCTAATTGGACAAGAATAAGGCTAGGGAGGACGAAAATGACCTAAATGTTCATCCAATGACACAAATGAACTTATTGTATGCCCAAGATTGGTTAAAAACCCTAATTGGACAAGAATAATCCTAGGGAGGACGAAAATGACCTAAATGTTCATCTAATGACACAAACGAACTTATTGGATGCACAAGATTGGTTAAAAACCCTAATTGGACAAGAATAAGCCTTGGGAGGACAAAAATGACCTAAATGTTCATCCAATGACACGAATTAACTTATGGGATGCACAAGATTGGTTAAAAACCCTAATTGGACAAGAATAAGCCTTGGGAAGACGAAAATGTCCTACATGTACATCCAATGACACAAACACACCTATTGGATGCACAAGATTGTTTAAAAACAATAATTGGACAAGAATAAGCCTAGGGAGGACCAAAATTACCTAAATGTTCATTTAATGACACAAATGAACTTATTGGATGCACAAGATTTGTTAAAAACCCTAATTGGACAAGAATAAGCCTAAGGAGGACGAAAATGACCTAAATGTTCATCCAATGACACAAACACACCTATTGGATGCACAAGATTGGTTACAAACCCTAATTGGACAAGAATAAGCCTAGGGAGGACGAAAATAACCTAAATGTTCATCCAATGACAAAAAATACACCTATTGGATGCACATGATTGGTTAAAAACCCTAATTGGACAAGTATAAGCCTAGGGAGGACGAAAATGACCTAAATGTTCATCCAATGACACAGACACAACTATTGGATGCACAAGATTGGTTAAAAACCCTAATTAGACTAGAATAAGCCAAGGGAGGACGAAAATGCCCTAAATGATAATCCAATGACACAAACACACCTATTGGATGCACATGATTGGTTAAAAACCCTAATTGGACAAGAATAAGCCTAGGGAGGACGAAAATGACCTAAATGTTCATCCAATGACACAAATGAACTTATTGGATGCAAAAGATTGGTTAAAAATCCTAATTGGACAAGAATAAGCCTAAGGAGGACTAAAATGACCTAAATGTTACTGCAATGACACAAACACACCTATAGGATGCACAATATTGGTTAAAAACCCTAATTGGACAAGAATAAGCCTAGGGAGGACGAAATTGCCCTAAATGTTAATCCAATGACACGAATTAACTTATTTGATGCACAAGATTGGTTAAAAACCCTAATTGGACAAGAATAAGCCTTGGGAGGACGAAAATGACCTAAATGTTCATCCAATGACACAAATTAACTTATTGGATGCACAAGATTAATTAAAATCTTTAATTGGACAACAATAAGCCTTGGGATTACGAAAATGCCCTAAATGTTCATTCAATGACACAAACACACCTATTGGATGCACAAGATTGTTTAAAAACCCTAATTGGACAAGAATAAGCCTAGGGAGGACAAAAATGACCTAAATGTTCATTCAATGACACAAATGAACTTATTGGATGCCTAAGATTTGTTAAAAACCCTAATTGGACAAGAATAAGCCTAAGGAGGACGAAAATGACCTAAATGTTCATCCAATGACACGAACACACCTATTGGATGCACAAGATTGGTTAAAAACCCTAATTGGACAAGAAGATGCCTAAGGAAGACGAAAATGACCTAAATGTTCATCCAATGACACAAACACACCTATTGGATGCACAAGATTGTTTAAAAACCCTAATTGGACAAGAATAAGTCTACGGAGAACCAAAATGACCTAAATGTTCATTCAATGACAAAAATGAACTTATTGGATGCACAAGATTGGTAAAAAACCCTAATTGGACAAGAATAAGCATTGTGAGGATGAAAATGACCTAAATGTTTATCTAATGACACAAACACACCTATTGCATGCACAAGATTGTTTAAAAACCCTACTTGGACAAGTATAAGCCAAGGGAGGACAAAAATGCCCTAAATGATAATCCAATGTTACAAACACACCTATTGGATGCACAAGATTGGTTAAAAACCCTAATTGGACAAGAATAAGCCTAGGGAGGACGAAAATGACCTAACTGTTCATCCAATGACACAAATACACCTATTGGATGCACATGATTGGTTAAAAACCCTAATTGGACAAGAATAAGGCTAGGGAGGACGAAAATGACCTAAATGTTCATCCAATGACACAAATGAACTTATTGGATCCACAAGATTGGTTAAAA
>JBBPBR010000004.1:20903933-20986418 GCA_037974775.1 Cicer pinnatifidum | reverse complement strand
TTCATCTAATGACACAAACGAACTTATTGGATGCACAAGATTGGTTAAAAACCCTAATTGGACAAGAATAAGCCTTGGGAGGACAAAAATGACCTAAATGTTCATCCAATGACACGAATTAACTTATGGGATGCACAAGATTGGTTAAAAACCCTAATTGGACAAGAATAAGCCTTGGGAAGACGAAAATGTCCTACATGTACATCCAATGACACAAACACACCTATTGGATGCACAAGATTGTTTAAAAACAATAATTGGAGAAGAATAAGCCTAGGGAGGACCAAAATTACGTAAATGTTCATTCAATGACACAAATGAACTTATTGGATGCACAAGATTTGTTAAAAACCCTAATTGGACAAGAATAAGCCTAAGGAGGACGAAAATGACCTAAATGTTCATCCAATGACACAAACACACCTATTGGATGCACAAGATTGGTTAAAAACCCAAATTGGACAAGAAGATGCCTAAGGAAGACAAAAATGACATAAATGTTCATCCAATGACACAAACACACCTATTGGATACACAAGATTGTTTAGAAACCCTAATTGGACAAGAATAAGCCTAGGGAGGACCAAAATGACCTAAATGTTCATTCAATGACACAAATGAACTTATTGGATGCACAAGATTGGTCAAAAACCCTAATTGGACAAGAATAAGCCTTGGGAGGATGAAAATGACCTAAATGTTCATCCAATGACACAAACACACCTATTGGATGCACAAGATTGTTTAAAAACCCTAATTTGACAAGTATAAGCCAAGGGATGACGAAAATGCCCTAAATGATAATCCAATGACCCAAACACACCTATTGGATGCACAAGATTGGTTAAAAACCCTAATTGGACAAGAATAAGCCTAGGGAGGACAAAAATGACCTAACTGTTAATCCAATGACACAAACAGACCTATTGGATGCACAAGATTGGTTAAAAACCATAATTGGACAAGAATAAAGCTAGGGAGGACGAAAATGACCTAAATGTTCATCCAATGACACAAAGGAACTTATTGGATGCACAAGATTGGTTAAAAACCCTAATTGGACAAGAATAAGCCTTTGGAGGACAAAAATGACCTAAATGTTCATCCAATGACACGAATTAACTTATGGGATGCACAAGATTGGTTAAAAACCCTAATTGGACAAGAATAAGCCTTGGGAAGACGAAAATGTCCTACATGTACATCCAATGACACAAACACACCTATTGGATGCACAAGATTGTTTAAAAACAATAATTGGACAAGAATAAGCCTAGGGAGGACCAAAATTACCTAAATGTTCATTTAATGACACAAATGAACTTATTGGATGCACAAGATTTGTTAAAAACCCTAATTGGACAAGAATAAGCCTAAGGAGGACGAAAATGACCTAAATGTTCATCCAATGACACAAACACACCTATTGGATGCACAAGATTGGTTAAAAACCCTAATTGGACAAGAGGATGCCTATGGAAGACGAAAATGACCTAAATGTTCATCCAATAACACAAACACACCTATTGGATGCACATGATTGGTTAAAAACCCTAATTGGACAAGAATAAGCCTTGGGTGGACGAAAATGACCTAAATGTTCATCCAATGACACAAATGAACTTATTGGATGTACAAGATTGGTTAAAAACCCTAATTGGACAAGAATAAGCCTAGGGAGGACGAAAATAACCTAAATGTTCATCCAATGACACAAAGGAACTTATTGGATGCACAAGATTGGTTAAAAACCCTAATTGGACAAGAAGATGCCTATGGAAGACGAAAATGACCTAAATGTTCATCCAATGACACAAACACACCTATTGGATGCACATGATTGGTTAAAAACCCTAATTGGACAAGAATAAGCCTAGGGAGGACGAAAATGACCTAAATGTTCACCCAATGACACAAATGAACTTATTGGATGCACAATATTTGTTAAAAACCCTAATTGGATAAGAATATGCCTTGGGTGGACGAAAATGACCTAAATGTTCATCCAATGACACAAATGAACTTATTGGATGCACTAGATTGGTTAAAAACCCTAATTGGACAAGAATAAGCCTAGGGAGGACGAAAATGACCTAAATGTTCATCCAATGACACAAATGAACTTATTGGATGCACAAGGTTGGTTAAAAACCCTAATTGGACAAGAATAAGCCTAGGGAGGATGAAAATGACCTAAATGTTCATCCAATGACACAAATGAACTTATTGGATACACAAGTTTGGTTAAAAACCCTAATTGTACAAGAATAAGCCTAGGGAGGACGAAAATGACCTAAATGTTCGTCCAATGACACAAACACACCTATTGGATGCACAAGATTGCATAAAAACCCTAATTGGACAAGAATAAGCCTAGGGAGGACGAAAATGACCTAAATGTTCATCCAATGACAAAAATGAATTTATTGGATGCACAAGATTGGTTAAAAACCCTAATTGGACAAGAATAAGCCTAGGGAGGACGAAAATGACCTAAATGTTCGTCCAATGACACAAACACACCTATTGGATGCACAAGATTGCATAAAAACCCTAATTGGACAAGAATAAGCCTAGGGAGGACGAAAATGACCTAAATGTCCCTCCAATGACACAAACACACCTATTGGATGCACAAGATTGCATAAAAACCCTAATTCGACAAGAATAAGACTAGGGAGGACGAAAATGACCTAAATGTTCCTCCAATGACACAAACACACCTATTGGATGCACAAGATTGCATAAAAGCACTAATTGGACAAGAATAAGACTAGGGAGGACGAAAATGACCTAAATGTTCATCCAATGACACAAATGAACTTATTGTATGCACAAGATTGGTTAAAAACCCTAATTGGACAAGAATAAGCCTAGGGAGGACGAAAATGACCTAAATGTTCGTCCAATGACACAAACACACCTATTGGATGCACAAGATTGCATAAAAACCCTAATTGGACAAGAATAAGACTAGGGAGGACGAAAATGACCTAAATGTTCCTCCAATGACACAAACACACCTATTGGATGCACAAGATTGCATAAAAACCTAATTCGACAAGAATAAGACTAAGGACGACGAAAATTACCTAAATGTTCATCCAATGACACAAATGAACTTATTGGATGCACAAGATTGGTTAAAAACCCTAATTGGACAAGAATAAGCCTAGGGAGGACGAAAATGACCTAAATGTTCGTCCAATGACACAAACACACCTATTGGATGCACAAGATTGCATAAAAACCCTAATTGGACAAGAATAAGACTAGGGAGGACGAAAATGACCTAAATGTTCCTCCAATGACACAAACACACCTATTGGATGCACAAGATTGCATAAAAACCCTAATTGGACAAGAATAAGACTAGGGAGGACGTAAATGACCTAAACGTTCCACCAATGACACAAATGAACTTATTGGATGCACAAGGTTGGTTAAAAACCCTAATTGGACAAGAATAAGACTAGGGAGGACGAAAATGACCTAAATGTTCATCCAATGACACAAATGAACTTATTGGATGCACAAGATTGGTTAAAAACCCTAATTGGACAAGAATAAGCCTAGGGAGGACGAAAATGACCTAAATGTTCGTCCAATGACACAAACACACCTATTGGATGCACAAGATTGCATAAAAACCCTAATTGGACAAGAATAAGACTAGGAAGGACGAAAATGACCTAAATGTTCGTCCAATGACACAAATGAACTTATTGGATGCACAAGATTGGTTAAAAACCCTAATTGGACAAGAATAAGCATAGAGAGGACGAAAATGACCTAAACGTTCATCCAATGACACAAACCCACATATTGGATGCACAAGATTGCTTAAAACCCTAATTGGACAAGAATAAGACTAGGGAGGACGAAAATGACCTAAATGTTCATCCAATGACACAAATGAACTTATTGGATGCACAAGATTGGTTAAAAACCCTAATTGGACAAGAATAAGCCTAGGGAGGACGAAAATGACCTAAATGTTCGTCCAATGACACAAACACACCTATTGGATGCACAAGATTGCATAAAAACCCTAATTGGACAAGAATAAGACTAGGGAGGATGAATATGACCTAAATGTTCATCCAATGACACAAATGAACTTATTGGATGCACAAGATTGGTTAAAAACCCTAATTGGACAAGAATAAGCATAGGGAGGACGAAAATGACCTAAACGTTCATCCAATGACACAAACCCACATATTGGATGCACAAGATTGCTTAAAACCCTAATTGGACAAGAATAAGACTAGGGAGGACGAAAATGACCTAAATGTTCGTCCAATGACACAAACACACCTATTGGATGCACAAGATTGCATAAAAATCCTAATCGGACAAGAATAAGCCTAGGGAGGACGAAAGTGACCTAAATGTTCGTCCAATGACACAAACACACCTATAGGATGCACAAGATTGCATAAAAACCCTAATTGGACAAGAATAAGACTAGGGAGGACGAAAATGACCTAAATGTTCCTCCAATGACACAAATGAACTTATTGGATGCACAAGATTGGTTAAAAACCCTAATTGGACAAGAATAAGCATAGGGAGGACGAAAATGACCTAAACGTTCATCCAATGACACAAACCCACATATTGGATGCACAAGATTGCTTAAAACCCTAATTGGACTAGAATAAGACTAGGGAGGACGAAAATGACCTAAATGTTCATCCAATGACACAAATGAACTTATTGAATGCACAAGATTGGTTAAAAACCCTAATCGGACAAGAATAAGCCTAGGGAGGATGAAAATGACCTAAATGTTCTTCCAATGAAACAAACACACCTATTGGATGCACAAGATTGCATAAAAACCCTAATTGGACAAGAATAAGACTAGGGAGGACGAAAATGACCTAAATGTTCCTCCAATGACACAAACACACCTATTGGATGCACAAGATTGCATAAAAACCCTAATTGGACAAGAATAAGATTAGGGAGGACGAAAATGACCTTAATGTTCCTCCAATGACACAAACACACCTATTGGATGCACAAGATTGCATAAAAACCCTAATTGGACAAGAATAAGACTAGGGAGGACGAAAATGACCTAAATGTTCATCCAATGACACAAATGAACTTATTGGATGCACAAGATTGATTAAAAACCCTAATTGGACAAGAATAAGCATAGGGAGGACGAAAATTACCTAAATGTTCATCCAATACCACAAACACACATATTGGATGCACAAGATTGCTTAAAACCCTAATTGGACAAGAATAAGACTAGGGAGGACGAAAATGACCTAAATGTTCATCCAATGACACAAATGAACTTATTGGATGCACAAGATTGGTTAAAAACCCTAATTGGACAAGAATAAGGCTAGGGAGGACGAAAATGACCTAAATGTTCATCCAATGACACAAATGAACTTATTGGATGCACAAGATTGGTTACAAACCCTAATTGGACAAGAATAAGGCTAGGGAGGACGAAAATGACCTAAATGTTCATCCAATGACACAAATGAACTTATTGGATGCCCAAGATTGGTTAAAAACCCTAATTGGACAAGAATAATCCTAGGGAGGACGAAAATGACCTAAATGTTCATCCAATGACACAAAGGAACTTATTGGATGCACAAGATTGGTTAAAAACCCTAATTGGACAAGAAGATGCCTAAGGAAGACAAAAATGACCTAAATGTTCATCCAATGACACAAACACACCTATTGGATGCACAAGATTGTTTAAAAACCCTAATTGGACAAGAATAAGCCTAGGGAGGACCAAAATGACCTAAATGTTCATTCAAAGACACAAATGAAGTTATTGGATGCAAAAGATTAGTTAAAAACCCTAATTGGACAAGAATAAGGCTAGGGAGGACAAAAATGACCTAAATGTTAATCCAATGACACAAACACACCTATTGGATGCACAAGATTGGTTAAAAACCATAATTGGACAAGAATAAAGCAAGGGAGGACGAAAATGACTTAAATGTTCATCCAATGACACAAATGAACTTATTGGATGCACAAGATTGGTTAAAAACCCTAATTGGACAAGAATAAGGCTAGGGAGGATGAAAATGACCTAAATGTTCATCCAATGACACAAATGAACTTATTGGATGCCCAAGATTGGTTAAAAACCCTAATTGGACAAGAATAATCCTAGGGAGGACGAAAATGACCTAAATGTTCATCCAATGACACAAAGGAACTTATTGGATGCACAAGATTGGTTAAAAACCCTAATTGGACAAGAAGATGCCTAAGGAAGACAAAAATGACCTAAATGTTCATCCAATGACACAAACACACCTATTGGATGCACAAGATTGTTTAAAAACCCTAATTGGACAAGAATAAGCCTAGGGAGGACGAAAATAACCTAAATGTTCATTTAATGACACAAACGAACTTATTGGATGCACAAGATTGGTTAAAAACCATAATTGGACAAGAATAAGCTTTGGGAGGATGAAAATGACCTAAATGTTCATCCAATGACACAAACACACCTATTGGATGCACAAGATTGTTAAAAAACCCTAATTGGACAAGTATAAGCCAAGGGAGGACGAAAATGCCCTAAATGATAATCCAATGACCCAAATACACCTATTGGATGCACAAGATTGGTTCAAAACCATAATTGGACAAGAATTAGCCTAGGGAGGACAAAAATGACCTAAATGTTAATCGAATGACATAAACATACCTATTGGAAGCACAAGGTTTGTTAAAAACCCTAATTGGACAAGAATAAGCCTAGGGAGGACCAAAATTACATAAATGTTCATTCAATGACACAAATGAACTTATTGGATGCACAAGATTTGTTAAAAACCCTAATTGGACAAGAATAAGCCTAAGGAGGACGAAAATGACCTAATTGTTCATCCAATGACACAAACACACCTATTGGATGCACAAGATTGGTTAAAAACCCTAATTGGAAGAGAAGATGCCTAAGGGAGAAAAAAATGACCTAAATGTTCATCCAATGACACTAACACACCTATTGGATACACAAGATTGTTTAAAACCCTAATTGGACAAGAATAAGCCTAGGGAGGACCAAAATGACCTAAATGTTCATTCAATGACACAAATGAACATATTGGATGCACAAGATTGGTTAAAAACCCTAACTGGACAAGAATAAGCCTTGGGAGGAGGAAAATGACCTAAATGTTCATCCAATGACACAAATGAACTTATTGGATGCCCAAGATTGGTTAAAAACCCTAATTGGACAAGAATAATCCTAGGGGGGACGAAAATGACCTAAATGTTCATCCAATGACACAAAGGAACTTATTGGATGCACAAGTTTGGTTAAAAACCCTAATTGGACAAGAAGATGCCTAAGGAAGACAAAAATGACCTAAATGTTCATCCAATGACACAAACACACCTATTGGATGCACAAGATTGTTTAAAAACCCTAATTGGACAAGAATAAGCCTAGGGAGGACCAAAATGACCTAAATGTTCATTCAAAGACACAAATGAAGTTATTGGATGCAAAAGATTAGTTAAAAACCCTAATTGGACAAGAATAAGGCTAGGGAGGACAAAAATGACCTAAATGTTAATCCAATGACACAAACACACCTATTGGATGCACAAGATTGGTTAAAAACCATAATTGGACAAGAATAAAGCAAGGGAGGACGAAAATGACTTAAATGTTCATCCAATGACACAAATGAACTTATTGGATGCATAAGATTGGTTAAAAACCCTAATTGGACAAGAATAAGGCTAGGGAGGACGAAAATGACCTAAATGTTCATCCAATGACACAAATGAACTTATTGGATGCCCAAGATTGGTTAAAAACCCTAATTGGACAAGAATAATCCTAGGGAGGACGAAAATGACCTAAATGTTCATCCAATGACACAAAGGAACTTATTGGATGCACAAGTTTGGTTAAAAACCCTAATTGGACAAGAAGATGCCTAAGGAAGACAAAAATGACCTAAATGTTCATCCAATGACACAAACACACCTATTGGATGCACAAGATTGTTTAAAAACCCTAATTGGACAAGAATAAGCCTAGGGAGGACCAAAATGACCTAAATGTTCATTCAAAGTCACAAATGAAGTTATTGGATGCAAAAGATTAGTTAAAAACCCTAATTGGACAAGAATAAGGCTAGGGAGGACAAAAATGACCTAAATGTTAATCCAATGACACAAACACACCTATTGGATGCACAAGATTGGTTAAAAACCATAATTGGACAAGAATAAAGCAAGGGAGGACGAAAATGACTTAAATGTTCATCCAATGACACAAATGAACTTATTGGATGCACAAGATTTGTTAAAAACCCTAATTGGACAAGAATAAGGCTAGGGAGGACGAAAATGACCTAAATGTTCATCCAATGACACAAATGAACTTATTGGATGCCCAAGATTGGTTAAAAACCCTAATTGGACAAGAATAATCCTAGGGAGGACGAAAATGACCTAAATGTTCATCCAATGACACAAAGGAACTTATTGGATGCACAAGATTGGTTAAAAACCCTAATTGGACAAGAAGATGCCTAAGGAAGACAAAAATGACCTAAATGTTCATCCAATGACTCAAACACACCTATTGGATGCACAAGATTGTTTAAAAACCCTAATTGGACAAGAATAAGCCTAGGGAGGACGAAAATAACCTAAATGTTCATTTAATGACACAAACGAACTTATTGGATGCACAAGATTGGTTAAAAACCATAATTGGACAAGAATAAGCTTTGGGAGGATGAAAATGACCTAAATGTTCATCCAATGACACAAACACACCTATTGGATGCACAAGATTGTTAAAAAAACCCTAATTGGACAAGTATAAGCCAAGGGAGGACGAAAATGCCCTAAATGATAATCCAATGACCCAAATACACCTATTGGATGCACAAGATTGGTTCAAAACCCTAATTGGACAAGAATTAGCCTAGGGAGGACAAAAATGACCTAGATGTTAATCGAATGACATAAACATACCTATTGGAAGCACAAGATTTGTTAAAAACCCTAATTGGACAAGAATAAGCCTAGGGAGGACCAAAATTACCTAAATGTTCATTCAATGACACAAATGAACTTATTGGATGCACAAGATTTGTTAAAAACCCTAATTGGACAAGAATAAGCCTAAGGAGGACGAAAATGACCTAATTGTTCATCCAATGACACAAACACGCCTATTGGATGGACAAGATTGGTTAAAAACCCTAATTGGAAGAGAAGATGCCTAAGGGAGAAAAAAATGACCTAAATGTTCATCCAATGACACTAACACACCTATTGGATACACAAGATTGTTTAAAACCCTAATTGGACAAGAATAAGCCTAGGGAGGACCAAAATGACCTAAATGTTCATTCAATGACACAAATGAACATATTGGATGCACAAGATTGGTTAAAAACCCTAACTGGACAAGAATAAGCCTTGGGAGGAGGAAAATGACCTAAATGTTCATCCAATGACTCAAACACACCTATTGGATGCACAAGATTGGTAAAAAACCCTAATTGGACAAGAATAAGCCTTGGGAGGATGAAAATGACCTAAATGATAATCCAATGACCCAAACACACCTATTGGATGCACAAGATTGGTTAAAAACCCTAATTGGACAAGTATAAGCCAAGGGAGGACGAAAATGACCTAAATGTTAATCCAATGACACAAACACACCTATTGGATGCACAAGATTGGTTAAAAACCCTAAATGGACAAGTATAAACCTAGGGAGGACGAAAATGACCTAAATGTTCATCCAATGACACAAACAAAACTATTGGATGCACAAGATTGGTTAAAAACCCTAATTGGACAAGAATACGCCAAGGGAGGACGAAAATGCCCTAAATGATAATCCAATGACAGAAACACACCTATTGGATGCACATGATTGGTTAAAAACCCTAATTGGACAAGAATAAGCCTAGGGAGGACGAAAATGACCTAAATGTTCAACCAATGACACAAATGAACTTATTGGATGCACAAGATTGGTTAAAAATCCTACTTGGACAAGAATAAGCCTAAGGAGGACGAAAATGACCTAAATGTTAATCCAATGACACAAACACACCTATAGGATGCACAATATTGGTTAAAAACCCTAATTCGACAAGAATAAGCCTAGGGAGGACGAAAATGCCCTAAATGTTAATCCAATGACACGAATTAACTTATTGGATGCACAAGATTGGTTAAAAACCATAATTGGACAAGAATAAGCCTTGGGAGGACGAAAATGACCTAAATGTTCATCCAATGACATAAATTAACTTATTGGATGCACACGATTGGTTTACAACCCTAATTGGACAATAATAAGCCTTGGGAGGACGAAAATGCCCTAAATGTTCATGCAATGACACAAACACACCTATTCGATGCACAAGATTGTTTAAAAACCCTAATTGGACAAGTATAAGCCAAGGGAGGACGAAAATGCCCTAAATGATAATCCAATGACCCAAACACACCTATTGGATGCACAAGATTGGTTAAAAACCCTAATTGGACAAGAATTTGCCTAGGGAGGACAAAAATGACCTAAATGTTAATCCAATGACACAAACACACCTATTGGAAGGACAAGATTGGTTAAAAACCCTAATTGGACTAGAATAAGCCTTGGGAGGACCAAAATTACCTAAATGTTCATTCAATGACACAAATGAACTTATTGGATGCACAAGATTTGTTAAAAACCCTAATTGGACAAGAATAAGCCTTGGGAGGATGAAAATGACCTAAATGTTCATCCAATGACACAAACACACCTATTGGATGCACAAGACTGTTTAAAAACCCTAATTGGACAAGTATAAGACAAGGGAGGACGAAAATGCCCTAAATGATAATCCAATGACCCAAACACACCTATTGGATGCACAAGATTGGTTAAAAACCCTAATTGGACAAGAATTAGCCTAGGGAGGACAAAAATGACCTAAATGTTAATCCAATGACACAAACACATCTAAATGTTCATCCAATGACACCAACACACCTATTGGATGCACAAGATTGGTTTAAAACCCAAATTGGAAGAGAAGATGCCTAAGGAAGACGAAAATAACCTAAATGTTCATCCAATGACACAAACACACCTATTGGATACACAAGATTGTTTAAAACCCTTATTGGACAAGAATAAGCCTAGGGAGGACCAAAATGACCTAAATGTTCATTCAATGACACAAACGAACTTATTGGATGCACAAGATTGGTTAAAAACCCTAATTGGACAAGAATAAGCCTTGGGAGGATGAAAATGACCTAAATGGTCATCCAATGACACAAACACACCTATTGGATGCACAAGATTGTTTAAAAACACTAATTGGACAAGTATAAGACAAGGGAGGACGAAAATGCCCTAAATGATAATCCAATGACCCAAACACACCTATTGGATGCACAAGATTGGTTAAAAACCCTAATTGGACAAGAATTAGCCTAGGGAGGACAAAAATGACCTAAATGTTAATCCAATGACACAAACACACCTATTGGAAGCACAAGATTGGTTAAAAACCCTAATTGGACATGAATAAGCCTAGGGAGGACGAAAATGACCTAAATGTTCATCCAATGACACAAACACACCTATTGGATGCACAAGATTGGTTAAAAACCCTAATTGGACAAGAATAAGCCTAGGGAGGACGAAAATGACCTAAATGTTCATCCAATGACACAAATGAACTTATTGGATGCACAAGATTGGTTAGAAACCCTAATTGGACAAGAATAAGCCTAGGGAGGACGAAAATGACAAAAATGTTCATCTAATGACACAAATGAACTTATTGGATGCACAAGATTGCTTATAAACCGTAATTGGACAAGAATGAGCCTAGGGAGGACGAAAATGACCTAAATGTTCATCCAATGACACAAATGAACTTATTGGATGCACAAGATTGCTTATAAACCCTAATTGGACAAGAATAAGCCTAGGGAGGACGAAAATGACCTAAATGTTCATCCAATGACACAAATACACCTATTGGATGCAAAAGATTTGTTAGAAACCCTAATTGGACAAGAATAAGCCTAGGGAGGACGAAAATGACCTAAATGTTCATCCAATGACACAAATGAACTTATTGGATGCACAAGATTGGTTAAAAACCCTAATTGGACAAGAATAAGCCTAGGGAGGACGAAAATGACCTAAATGTTCATCCAATGACACAAATGAACTTATTGGATGCACAAGATTGGTTAAAAACCCTAATTGGACAAGAATAAGCCTAGGGAGGACGAAAATGACCTAAATGTTCATCCAATGACACAAATGAACTTATTGGATGCACAAGATTGGTTAAAAACCCTAATTGGACAAGAATAAGCCTAGGGACGACGAAAATGTCCTAAATGTTCGTCCAATGACACAAACACACCTATTGGATGCAAAAGATTGCATAAAAACGCTAATTGGACAAGAATAAGACTAGGGAGGACGAAAATGACTTAAATGTTCCTCCAATGACACAAACACCTATTGGATGCACAAGATTGGTTAAAAATCCTAATTGGACAAGAATAAGCCTAGGGAGGACGAAAGTGTCATAAATGTTCCTCCAATGACACAAATGAACTTATTGGTTGCACAAGATTGTCTAAAACCCCTAATTGGACAAGAATAAGCCTAGGGAGGACGAAAATGACCTAAATGTTCATCCAATGAGACATATGAACTAATTGGTTGCACAAGATTGGCTAAAACCCCTAATTGGACAAGAATAAGCCTAGGGAGGACGAAAATGACCTAAATGTTCATCCGATGACACAAATGAACTTATTGGATGCACAAGATTGGTTAAAAACCCTAATTGTACAAGAATAAGCCTAGGGAGGACGAAAATGACCTAAATGTTCATCCAATGACACAAATGAACTTATTGGATGCACAAGATTGGTTAAAAACCCTAATTGGACAAGAATAAGCCTAGGGAGGACGAAAATGACCTAAATGTTCGTCCAATAACACAAACACACCTATTGGATGCACAAGATTGCATAAAAACCCTAATTGGACAAGAATAAGCCTAGGGAGGACGAAAATAACCTAAATGTTCGTCCAATGACACAAACACACCTATTGGATGCACTAGATTGCATAAAAACCCTAATTGGAAAAGAATAAGACTAGGGAGGACGTAAATGACCTAAATGTTCCACCAATGACACAAATGAACTTATTGGATGCACAAGGTTGGTTAAAAACCCTAATTGGACAAGAATAAGCCTAGGGAGGACGAAAATGACCTAAATGTTCAACCAATGACACAAATGAACATATTGGAGGCACAAGGTTGGTTAAAAACCCTAATTGGACAAGAATAAGCCTAGGGAGGACGAAAATGACCTAAATGTTCATCCAATGACACAAATGAACTTATTGGATGCACAAGATTGGTTAAAAACCCTAATTGGACAAGAATAAGCCTAGGGAGGACGAAAATGACCTAAATGTTCATCCAATGACACAAATCAACTT
The DNA here is from genome assembly GCA_037974775.1 of Cicer pinnatifidum. Classification (NCBI taxonomy): domain Eukaryota; kingdom Viridiplantae; phylum Streptophyta; class Magnoliopsida; order Fabales; family Fabaceae; genus Cicer; species Cicer pinnatifidum. Next base: position 20,972,872 of record JBBPBR010000004.1, on the reverse strand, counting down.
TTTGGTTGCACATGATTGGTTAAAAACCCTAGTTGGACAAGAATAAGCCTAGGGAGGACGAAAATGACCTAAATGTTCATCCAATGACACAAATGAACTTATTGGATGCACAAGATTGGTTAAAAACCCTAATTGGACAAGAATAAGCCTAGGGAGGACGAAAATGACCTAAATGTTCGTACAATGACACAAACACACCTATTGGATGCACAAGATTGCATAAAAACCCTAATTGGACAAGAATAAGCCTAGGGAGGACGAAAATGACCTAAATGTTCATCCAATGACACAAATGAACTTATTGGATGCACAAGATTGGTTAAAAACCCTAATTGGACAAGAATAAGCCTAGGGAGGACGAAGATGAACTAAATGTTCATCCAATGACACAAATACACCTATTGGATGAACAAGATTGGTTAGAAACCCTAATTGGACAACATTAAGCCTAGGGAGGATGAAAATGACCTAAATGTTCATCCAATGACACAAACATACCTATTGGATGCACAAGATTGGTTAAAAACCATAATTGGACAAGAATAAGCCTAGGGAGGACGAAAATGACCTAAATGTTCATCCAATGACACAAATGAACTTATTGGATGCACAAGATTGGTTAAAAACCCTAATTGGACAAGAATAAGCCTAGGGAGGACGAAGATGAACTAAATGTTCATCCAATGACACAAATACACCTATTGGATGAACAAGATTGGTTAGAAACCCTAATTGGACAACATTAAGCCTAGGGAGGATGAAAATGACCTAAATGTTCATCCAATGACACAAACATACCTATTGGATGCACAAGATTGGTTACAAACCATAATTGGACAAGAAAAAACCTAGGGAGGACGAAAATGACCTAAATGTTCATCCAATGACACAAATGAACTTATTGGATGCACAAGATTGCTTAAAAACCCTAATTGGACAAGAATAAGCCTAGGGAGGACGAAAATGACCTAAATGTTCATCCGATGACACAAATACACCTATTGGATGCAAAAGATTGGTTAGAAACCCTAATTTGACAAAAATAAGCCTAGGGAGGACGAAAAATGACCTAAATGTTCAGCCAATGACACAAACACACCTATTGGATGCACAAGATTGGTTAAAAACCCTAATTGGACAAGAATAAGCCTAGGGAGGACGAAAATGACCTAAATGTTCATCCAATGACACAAATGAACTTATTGGATGCACAAGATTGGTTAGAAACCCTAATTGGACAAGAATAAGCCTAGGGAGGACGAAAATGACCTAAATGTTCATCCAATGACACAAATGAACTTATTGGATGCACAAGATTGGTTAAAAATCCTAATTGGACAAGAATAAGCTTAGGGAGGACGAAAATGACCTAAATGTTCATCCAATGACACAAATGAACTTATTGGATGCACAAGATTGGTTAGAAACCCTAATTGGACAAGAATAAGCCTAGGGAGGACGAAAATGACCTAAATGTTCATCCAATGACACAAATGAACTTATTGGATGCACAAGATTGGTTAAAAACCCTAATTGGACAAGAATAAGCCTAGGGAGGACGAAAATGACCTAAATGTTCATCCAATGACACAAATGAACTTATTGGATGCACAAGATTTGTTAAAAACCCTAATTGGACAAGAATAAGCCTAGGGAGGACGAAAATGACCTAAATGTTCGTCCAATGACACAAACACACCTATTGGATGCACAGGATTGCATAAAAACCCTAATTGGACAAGAATAAGCCTATGGAGGACGAAAATGACCTAAATGTTCGTCCAATGACACAAACACACCTATTGGATGCACAAGATTGCATAAAAACCCCCAATTGGACAAGAATAAGCCTAGGGAGGACGAAAATGACCTAAATGTTCATCCAATGACACAAATGAACTTATTGGATGCACAAGATTGGTTAAAAACCCTAATTGGACAAGAATAAGCCTAGGGAGGACGAAAATGACCTAAATGTTCATCCAATGACACAAATGAACTTATTGGATGCACAAGATTGGTTAAAACCTTAATTGGACAAGAATAAGACTAAGGAGGACGAAAATGACCTAAATGTTCATCCAATGACACAAACACACCTATTGGATGCACAAGATTGGTTAGAAACCCTAATTGGACAAGAATAAGCCTAGGAAGGACGAAAATGACCTAAATGTTCATCCAATGACACAAATGAACTTATTGGATGCATAAGATTGGTTAAAAACCCTAATTGGACAAGAATAAGCCTAGGGAGGACGAAAATGACCTAAATGTTCATCCAATGACACAAACACACCTATTGGATGCACATGATTGGTTAAAAACCCTAATTGGACAAGAATAAGCCTAGGGAGGACGAAAATGACCTAAATGTTCATCCAATGACACAAATGAACTTATTGGATGTGCAAGATTGGTTATAAACCCTAATTGGACAAGAATAAGGCTGGGGAGGACAAAAATGACCTAAATGTTCATCCAATGACACAAATGAACTTATTGGATGCACAAGATTGGTTAAAAACCATAATTGGACAAGAATAAGGCTAGGGAGGACGAAAATGACCTAAATGTTCATCCAATGACACAAATGAACTTATTGGATGCAAAAGATTGGTTAAAAACCCTAATTGGACAACAATAAGGCTAGGGAGGACAAAAATGACCTAAATGTTAATCCAATGACACAAACACGCCTATTGGATGCACAAGATTTGTTAAAAACCATAATTGGACAAGAATAAAGCTAGGGAGGACGAAAATGACCTAAATAATCATCCAATGACACAAATGAACTAATTGGATGCACAAGATTGGTTAAAAACCCTAATTGGACAAGAATAAGGCTAGGGAGGACGAAAATGACCTAAATGTTCATCCAATGACACAAATGAACTTATTGGATGCCCAAGATTGGTTAAAAACCCTAATTGGACAAGAATAATCCTAGGGAGGACGAAAATGACCTAAATGTTCATCCAATGACACAAAGGAACGTATTGGATGCACAAGATTGGTTAAAAACCCTAATTGGACAAGAAGATGCCTAAGGATGACAAAAATGACCTAAATGTTCTTCCAATGACACAAACACACCTATTGGAGGCACAAGATTGTTTAAAAACCCTAATTGGACAAGAATAAGCCTAGGGAGGACGAAAATGACCTAAATGTTCATTTAATGACACAAACGAACTTATTGGATGCACAAGATTGGTTAAAAACCCTAATTGGACAAGAATAAGCCTAGGGAGGACCAAAATTACCTAAATGTTCATTCAATGACACAAATGAACTTATTGGATGCACAAGATTTGTTAAAAACCCTAATTGGACAAGAATAAGCCTAAGGACGACAAAAATGACCTAAATGTTCATGCAATGACACAAACACACCTATTGGATGCACAAGATTGGTTAAAAACCCTAATTGGAAGAGAAGATGCCTAAGGAAGACAAAAATGACCTAAATGTTCATCCAATGACACAAACACACCTATTGGATACACAAGATTGTTTAAATCCCTAATTGGACAAGAATAAGCCTAGGGAGGACCAAAATGACCTAAATGTTCATTCAATGACACAAACGAACTTATTGGATGCACAAGATTGGTTAAAAACCCTAATTGGACAAGAATAAGCCTTGGGAGGATGAAAATGACCTAAATGTTCATCCAATGACACAAACACACCTATTGGATGCACAAGATTGTTTAAAAACCCTAATTGGACAAGTATAAGCCAAGGGAGGACGAAATTGCCCTAAATGATAATCCAATGACCCAAACACACCTATTGGATTCACAAGATTGGTTAAAAACCCTAATTGGACAAGAATTAGCTTAGGGTGGACAAAAATGACCTAAATGTTAATCCAATGACACAAACACACCTATTGGAAGCACAAGATTGGTTAAAAACCCTAATTGGACAAGAATAAGCCTAGGGAGGACCAAAATTACCTAAATGTTCATTCAATGACACAAATGAACTTATTGGATGCACAAGATTTGTTAAAAACCCTAATTGGACAAGAATAAGCCTAAGGAAGACGAAAATGACCTAAATGTTCATCCAATGACACAAACACACCTATTGGATGCACAAGATTGGTTAAAAACCCTAATTGGAAGAGAAGATGCCTAAGGAAGACAAAAATGACCTAAATGTTCATCCAATGACACAAACACCCCTATTGGATACACAAGATTGTTTAAAACCCTAATTGGACAAGAATAAGCCTAGGGAGGACCAAAATGACCTAAATGTTCAATCAATGACACAAATGAACTTATTGGATGCACAAGATTGCTTAAAAAACCTAATTGGACAAGAACAAGCCTTGGGAGGATGAAAATGACCTAAATGTTCATCCAATGACACAAACACACCTATTGGATGTACAAGATTGGTTAAAAACCCTAATTGGACAAGAATAAGCCTTGGGAGGATGAAAATGACCTAAATGATAATCTAATGACCCAAACACACCTATTGGATGCACAAGATTGGTTAAAAACCCTAATTGGACAAGTATAAGCCAAGGGAGGACGAAAATGACCTAAATGTTAATCCAATGACACAAACACACCTATTGGATGCACAAGATTGGTTAAAAACCCTAATTGGACAAGAATAAGCCTAGGGAGGACGAAAATAACCTAAATGTTCATCCAATGACACAAATGAACTAATTGGATGCACAAGATTGGTTAAAAACCCTAATTGGACAAGAATAAGGCTAGGGAGGACGAAAATGACCTAAATGTTCATCCAATGAAACAAATGAACTTATTGTATGCCCAAGATTGGTTAAAAACCCTAATTGGACAAGAATAATCCTAGGGAGGACGAAAATGACCTAAATGTTCATCCAATGACACAAAGGAACTTATTGGATGCACAAGATTGGTTAAAAACCCTAATTGGACAAGAATAAGCCTAGGGAGGACGAAAATGACCTAAATGTTAATCCAATGACACAAATGAACTTATTGGATGCACAAGATTGGTTAAAACCCTAATTGGACAAGAATAAGCCTAGGGAGGACGAAAATGACCTAAATGTTCATCCAATGACACAAATGAACTTATTGGATGCACAAGATTGGTTAAAAACCCTAATTGGACAAGAATAAGCCTAGGGAGGACGAAAATGACCTAAATGTTCATCCAATGACACAAATGAACTTATTGGATGCACAAGATTGTTTAAAAACCCTAATTGGACAAGAATAAGCCTAGCGAGGACGAAAATGACCTTAATGTTCATCCAATGACACAAATGAACTTATTGGATGCACAAGATTGGTTGAAAACCTTAATTGGACAAGAATAAGCCTAGGGAGGACGAAAATGACCTAAATGTTCATCCAATGACACAAATGAACTTATTGGATGCACAAGATTGGTTAAAAACCCTAATTGGACAAGAATAAGCCTAGGGAGGACGAAAATGACCTAAATGTTCATCCAATGACACAAATGAACTTATTGGATGCACAAGATTGGTTAAAAACCCTAATTGGACAAGAATAAGCCTAGGGAGGACGAAAATGACCTAAATGTTCATCCAATGACACAAATCAACTTTTTGGTTGCACATGATTGGTTAAAAACCCTAGTTGGACAAGAATAAGCCTAGGGAGGACGAAAATGACCTAAATGTTCATCCAATGACACAAATGAACTTATTGGATGCACAAGATTGGTTAAAAACCCTAATTGGACAAGAATAAGCCTAGGGAGGACGAAAATGACCTAAATGTTCGTCCAACGACACAAACACACCTATTGGATGCACAAGATTGCATAAAAACCCTAATTTGACAAGAATAAGACTAGGGAGGACGAAAATGACTTAAATGTTCATCCAATGACACAAATGAACTTATTGGATGCACAAGATTGGTTAAAAACCCTAATTGGACAAGAATAAGTATAGGGAGGACGAAAATGACCTAAATGTTCATCCAATGACACAAACACACATATTGGATGCACAAGATTGCTTAAAACCCTAATTGGACAAGAATAAGACTAGGGAGGACGAAAATGACCTAAATGTTCATCCAATGACACAAATGAACTTATAGGATGCATAAGATTGGTTAAAAACCCTAATTGGACAAGAATAAGCCTAGGGAGGACGAAAATGACCTAAATGTTCGTCCAATGACACAAACACACCTATTGGATGCACAAGATTGCATAAAAACCCTAATTGGACAAGAATAAGACAAGGGAGGACGAAAATGACCTAAAAGTTCCGCCAATGACACAAACACACCTATTGGATGCACAAGATTGCATAAAAACCCTAATTCGACAAGAATAAGACTAGGGAGGACGAAAATGACCTAAATGTTCCTCCAATGACACAAACACACCTATTGGATGCACAAGATTGCATAAAAACCCTAATTGGACAAGAATAAGACTAGGGAGGACGTAAATGACCTAAATGTTCCACCAATGACACAAATGAACTTATTGGATACACAAGGTTGGTTAAAAACCCTAATCGGACAAGAATAAGCCTAGGGAGGACGAAAATGACCTAAATGTTCGTCCAATGACACAAACACACCTATTGGATGCAAAGGATTTCATAAAAACCCTAACTGGACAAGAATAAGCCTAGGGAGGACGAAAATGACCTAAATGTTCGTCCAATGACACAAACAGACCTATTGGATGCACAAGATTGCATAAAAACCCTAATTGGACAAGAACAAGCCTAGGGAGGACGAAAATGACCTAAATGTTCATCCAATGACACTAACACTCCTATTGGATGCACAAGATTGCATAAAAACCCTAATTGGACAAGAATAAGCCTAGGGATGACGAAAATGACCTAAATGTTCGTCCAATGACACAAACACACCTATTGGATGCACAAGATTGCATAAAAACCCTAATTGGACAAGAACAAGCCTAGGGAGGACGAAAATGACCTAAATGTTCATCCAATGACACAAATGAACTTATTGGATGCACAAGATTGGTTAAAAACCCTAATTGGACAAGAATAAGCCTAGGGAGGACTTAAATGACCTAAATGTTCGTCCAATGACACAAATGAACTTATTAGATGCACAAGATTGGTTAAAAACCCTAATTGGACAAGAATAAGACTAGGGAGGACGAAAATGACCTAAATGTTCCTCCAATGACACAAACTCACCTATTGGATGCACAAGATTGCATAAAAACCCTAATTCGACAAGAATAAGACTAGGGAGGACGAAAATGACCTAAATGTTCATCCAATGACACAAATGAACTTATTGGATGCACAAGATTGGTTAAAAACCCTAATTGGACAAGAATAATCCTAGGGAGGACGAAAATGACCTAAATGTTCATCCAATGACACAAAGGAACTTATTGGATGCACAAGATTGGTTAAAAACCCTAATTGGACAAGAATATGCCTAAGGAAGACAAAAATTACCTAAATGTTCATCCAATGACACAAACACACCTATTGGATGCACAAGATTGTTTAAAAACGCTATTTGGACAAGAATAAGCCTAGGGAGGACGAAAATGACCTAAATGTTCATTTAATGACACAAACGAACTTATTGGATGCACAAGATTGGTTAAAAACCCTAATTGGACAAGAATAAGCTTTGGGAGGATGAAAATGACCTAAATGTTCATCCAATGACACAAACACACCTATTGGATGCACAAGATTGTTTAAAAACCCTAATTGGACAAGTATAATCCAAGGGAGGACGAAAATGCCCTAAATGATAATCCAATGACCCAAACACACCTATTGGATGCACAAGATTGGTTAAAAACCCTAATTGGACAAGAAGATGCCTAAGGACGACAAAAACGGCCTAAATGTTCATCCAATGACACAAACACACCTATTGGATGCACAAGATTGTTTAAAAACCCTAATTGGACAAGAATAAGGCTAGGGAGGACAAAAATGACCTAAATGTTAATCCAATGACACAAACACACCTATTGGATGCACAAGATTGGTTAAAAACCATAATTGGACAAGAATAACGCCAGGGAGGACGAAAATGACCTAAATGTTCATCCAATGACACAAATGAACTTATTGGATGCACAAGATTGGTTAAAAACCTTAATTGGACAAGAATAAGGCTAGGGATGACGAAAATGACCTAAATGTTCATCCAATGACACAAATGAACTTATTGGATGCCCAAGATTGGTTAAAAACCCTAATTGGACAAGAATAATCCTAGGGAGGAGGACCAAGATTGGTTAAAAACCCTAATTGGAAAAGAAGATGCCTAAGGAAGACAAAAATGACCTAAATGTTCATCCAATGACACAAACACCCCTATTGGATACACAAGATTGTTTTAAACCCTAATTGGACAAGAATAAGCCTAGGGAGGACCAAAATGACCTAAATGTTCATTCAATGACACAAATGAACTTATTGGATGCATAAGATTGGTTAAAAACCCTAATTGGACAAGAATAAGCCTTGGGAGGATCAAAATGACCTAAATGTTCATCCAATGACACAAACACACCTATTGGATGTACAAGATTGGTTAAAAACCCTAATTGGACAAGAATAAGCCTTGGGAGGATGAAAATGACCTAAATGATAATCTAATGACCCAAACACACCTATTGGATGCACAAGATTGGTTAAAAACCCTAATTGGACAAGTGTAAGCCAAGGAAGGACGAAAATGACCTAAATGTTAATCCAATGACACAAACACACCTATTGGATGCACAAGATTGGTTAAAAACCCTAATTGGACAAGAATAAGCCTAGGGAGGACGAAAATAACCTAAATGTTCATCCAATGACACAAATGAACTAATTGGATGCACAAGATTGGTTAAAAACCCTAATTGGACAAGAATAAGGCTAGGGAGGACGAAAATGACCTAAATGTTCATCCAATGAAACCAATGAACTTATTGTATGCCCAAGCTTGGTTAAAAACCCTAATTGGACCAGAATAATCCTAGGGAGGACGAAAATGACCTAAATGTTCATCCAATGACACAAAGGAACTTATTGGATGCACAAGATTGGTTAAAAACCATAATTGTACAAGAATAACGCCAGGGAGGACGAAAATGACCTAAATGTTCATCCAATGACACAAATGAACTTATTGGATGCACAAGATTGGTTAAAAACCATAATTGGACAAGAATAAGGCTAGGGAGGACGAAAATGACCTAAATGTTCATCCAATGACACAAATGAACTTATTGGATGCCCAAGATTGGTTAAAAACCCTAATTGGACAAGACGATGCCTAAGGAAGGCAAAAATGACATAAATGTTTATCCAATGACAGAAACACACCTATTGGATGCACAAGATTGTTTAAAAACCCTAATTGGACAAGAATAAGCCTAGGGAGGACGAAAATGACCGAAATGTTAATCCAATGACCCGAATTAACCTATTGGATGCACAAGATTGGTTAAAAACCCTAATTGGACAAGAATAAGCCTTGGGAGGACGAAAATGACCTAAATGTTCATCCAATGACACAAATTAACTTATTGGATGCACAAGATTGGTTAAAAACCCTAATTGGACAACAATAAGCCTTGGGAGGACGAAAATGCCCTAAATGTTCATTCAATGACACAAACACACCTATTGGATGCACAAGATTGTTTAAAAACCCTAGTTGGACAAGTATAAGCCAAGGGAGTACGAAAATGCCCTAAATGATAATCCAATGACCCAAACACACCTATTGGATGCACAAGATTGGTTAAAAACCCTAATTGGACAAGAATTAGCCTAGGGAGGACCAAAATGACCTAAATGTTAATCCAATGACACAAATGAACTTATTGGATGCACATGATTTGTTAAAAACCCTAATTGGACAAGAATAAGCCTAAGGAAGACGTAAATGACCTAAATGTTCATCCAATGACACAAACACACCTATTGGATGCACAAGATTGGTTAAAAACCCTAATTGGAAGAGAAGATGCCTAAGGAAGACAAAAATGACCTAAATGTTCATCCAATGACACAAACACTGCTATTGGATACACAAGATTGTTTAAAACCCTAATTGGACAAGAATAAGCCTAGGGAGGACCAAAATGACCTAAATGTTCATTCAATGACACAAATGAACTTATTGGATGCACAAGATTGGTTAAAAACCCTAATTGGACAAGAACAAGCCTTGGGAGGATGAAAATGACCTAAATGTTCATCCAATGACACAAACACACCTATTGGATGTACAAGATTGGTTAAAAACCCTAATTGGACAAGAATAAGCCTTGGGAGGATGAAAATGACCTAAATGATAATCTAATGACCCAAACACACCTATTGGATGCACAAGATTGGTTAAAAACCCTAATTGGACAAGTATAAGCCAAGGGAGGACGAAAATAACCTAAATGTTAATCCAATGACACAAACACACCTATTGGATGCACAAGATTGGTTAAAAACCCTAATTGGACAAGAATAAGCCTAGGGAGGACGAAAATAACCTAAATGTTCATCCAATGACACAAATGAACTAATTGGATGCACAAGATTGGTTAAAAACCCTAATTGGACAAGAATAAGGCTAGGGAGGACGAAAATGACCTAAATGTTCATCCAATGAAACAAATGAACTTATTGTATGCCCAAGATTGGTTAAAAACCCTAATTGGACAAGAATAATCCTAGGGAGGACGAAAATGACCTAAATGTTCATCCAATGACACAAAGGAACTTATTGGATGCACAAGATTGGTTAAAAACCCTAATTGGACAAGAATAAGCCTAGGGAGGACGAAAATAACCTAAATGTTCATCCAATGACAAAAAATACACCTATTGGAGGCAGATGATAGGTTAAAAACCCTAATTGGACAAGTATAAGCCTAGGGAGGACGAAAATGACCTAAATGTTCATCCAATGACACAAACAAAACTATTGGATGCACAAGATTGGTTAAAAACCCTGATTGGACAACAATAAATCTAGGGAGGACGAAAATGCCCTAAATGTTCATTCAATGACACAAACACACCTATTCGATGCACAAGATTGTTTAAAAACCCTAATTGGACAAGTATAAGCCAAGGGAGGACGAAAATGCCCTAAATGATAATCCAATGACCCAAACACACCTATTGGATGCACAAGATTGGTTAAAAACCCTAATTGGACAAGAATAAGCCTAGGGAGGACCAAAATGACCTAAATGTTAATCCAATGACACAAACACACCTATTGGAAGCACAAGATTGGTTAAAAACCCTAATTGGACAAGAATAAGCCTAGGGAGGACCAAAATTACCTAAATGTTCATTCAATGACACAAATGAACTTATTGGATGCACAAGATTTGTTAAAAACCCTAATTGGACAAGAATAAGCCTAAGGAAGACGAAAATGACCTAAATGTTCATCCAATGACACAAACACACCTATTGGATGCACAAGATTGGTTAAAAACCCTAATTGGAAGAGAAGATGCCTAAGGAAGACAAAAATGACCTAAATGTTCATCCAATGACACAAACACCCCTATTGGATACACAAGATTGTTTAAAACCCTAATTGGACAAGAATAAGCCTAGGGAGGACCAAAATGACCTAAATGTTCAATCAATGACACAAATGAACTTATTGGATGCACAAGATTGCTTAAAAAACCTAATTGGACAAGAACAAGCCTTGGGAGGATGAAAATGACCTAAATGTTCATCCAATGACACAAACACACCTATTGGATGTACAAGATTGGTTAAAAACCCTAATTGGACAAGAATAAGCCTTGGGAGGATGAAAATGACCTAAATGATAATCTAATGACCCAAACACACCTATTGGATGCACAAGATTGGTTAAAAACCCTAATTGGACAAGTATAAGCCAAGGGAGGACGAAAATGACCTAAATGTTAATCCAATGACACAAACACACCTATTGGATGCACAAGATTGGTTAAAAACCCTAATTGGACAAGAATAAGCCTAGGGAGGACGAAAATAACCTAAATGTTCATCCAATGACACAAATACACCTATTGGATGCACAAGATTGGTTAAAAACCCTAATTGGACAATAATATGCCTAGGGAGGACGAAAATGACCTAAATGTTCATCCAATGACACAAATGAACTTATTGGATGCACAAGATTGCTTAAAAACCCTAATTGGACAAGAATAAGCCTAGGGAGGACGAAAATGACCTAAATGTTCATCCAATGACACAAATACACCTATTGGATGCACAAGATTCGTTAGTAACCCTAATTGGACAAGAATAAGCCTAGGGAGGACGAAAATGACCTAAATGTTCATCCAATGACACAAATACACCTATTGGATGCACAAGATTGGTTAAAAACCCTAATTGGACAAGAATAAGCCTAGGGAGGACGAAAATGACCTAAATGTTAATCCAATGACACAAATGAACTTATTGGATGCACAAGATTGCTTAAAACCCTAGTTGGACAAGAATAAACCTAGGGAGGACGAAAATGACCTAAATGTTCATCCAATGACACAAACACACCTATTGGATGCACAAGATTGGTTAAAAACCCTAATTGGACAAGAATAAGCCTAGGGAGGACGAAAATGACCTAAATGTTCATCCAATGACACAAAGGAACTTATTGGATGCACAAGATTGGTTAAAAACCCTAATTGGACAAGAATAAGCCTTGGGAGGACAAAAATGACCTAAATGTTCATCCAATGACACGAATTAACTTATGGGATGCACAAGATTGGTTAAAAACCCTAATTGGACAAGAATAAGCCTTGGGAAGACGAAAATGCCCTACATGTACATCTAATGACACAAACACACCTATTGGATGCGCAAGATTGTTTAAAAACAATAATTGGACAAGAATAAGCCTAGGGAGGACCAAAATTACCTAAATGTTCATTCAATGACACAAATGAACTTATTGGATGCACAAGATTTGTTAAAACCCTAATTGGACAAGAATAAGCCTAAGGAGGACGAAAATGACCTAAATGTTCATCCAATGACACAAACACACCTATTGGATGCACAAGATTGGTTAAAAACCCTAATTGGAAGAGAAGATGCCTAAGGAAGACAAAAATGACCTAAATGTTCATCCAATGACACAAACACCCCTATTGGATACACAAGATTGTTTAAAACACTAATTGGACAAGAATAAGCCTAGGGAGGACCAAAATGACCTAAATGTTCATTCAATGACACAAATGAACTTATTGGATGCACAAGATTGGTTAAAAACCCTAATTGGACAAGAATAAGCCTTGGGAGGATGAAAATGACCTAAATGTTCATCCAATGACACAAACACACCTATTAGATGTACAAGATTGGTAAAAAACCCTAATTGGACAAGAATTAGCCTTGGGAGGATGAAAATGACCTAAATGATAATCTAATGACCCAAACACACCTATTGGATGCACAAGATTGGTTAAAAACCCTAATTGGACAAGTATATGCCAAGGGAGGACGAAAATGAGCTAAATGTTAATCCAATGACACAAACACACCTATTGGATGCACAAGATTGGTTAAAAACCCTAATTGGACCAGAATAATCCTAGGGAGGACGAAAATGACCTAAATGTTCATCCAATGACACAAAGGAACTTATTGGATGCACAAGATTGGTTAAAAACCATAATTGGACAAGAATAACGCCAGGGAGGATGAAAATGACCTAAATGTTCATCCAATGACACAAATGAACTTATTGGATGCACAAGATTGGTTAAAAACCTTAATTGGACAAGAATAAGGCTAGGGAGGACGAAAATGACCTAAATGTTCATCCAATGACACAAATGAACTTATTGGATGCCCAAGATTGGTTAAAACCCTAATTGGACAAGAATAATCCTAGGGAGGACGAAAATGACCTAAATGTTCATCAAATGAATCAAAGGAACTTATTGGATGCACAAGATTGGTTAAAAACCCTAATTGGACAAGACGATGCCTAAGGAAGACAAAAATTACATAAATGTTTATCCAATGACACAAACACACCTATTGGATGCACAAGATTGTTTAAAAACCCTAATTGGACAAGAATAAGCCTACGGAGGACGAAAATGACCTAAATGTTAATCCAATGACCCGAATTAACCTATTGGATGCACAAGAATTGTTAAAAACCCTAATTGGACAACAATAAGCCTTGGGAGGACGAAAATGCCCTAAATGTTCATTCAATGACACAAACACACCTATTGGATGCACAAGATTGTTTAAAAACCCTAATTGGACAAGTATAAGCCAAGGGAGTACGAAAATGCCCTAAATGATAATCCAATGACCCAAACACACCTATTGGATGCACAAGATTGGTTAAAAACCCTAATTGGACAAGAATTAGCCTAGGGAGGACCAAAATGACCTAAATGTTAATCCAATGACACAAATGAACTTATTGGATGCACATGATTTGTTAAAAACCCTAATTGGACAAGAATAAGCCTAAGGAAGACGAAAATGACCTAAATGTTCATCCAATGACACAAACACACCTATTGGATGCACAAGATTGGTTAAAAACCCTAATTGGAAGAGAAGATGCCTAAGGAAGACAAAAATGACCTAAATGTTCATCCAATGACACAAACACACCTATTGGATACACAAGATTGTTTAAAACCCTTATTGGACAAGAATAAGCCTAGGGAGGACCAAAATGACCTAAATGTTCATTCAATGACACAAACGAACTTATTGGATGCACAAGATTGGTTAAAAACCCTAATTGGACAAGAATAAGCCTTGGGAGGATGAAAATGACCTAAATGTTCATCCAATGACACAAACACACCTATTGGATGCACAAGATTGTTTAAAAACACTAATTGGACAAGTATAAGACAAGGGAGGACGAAAATGCCCTAAATGATAATCCAATGACCCAAACACACCTATTGGATGCACAAGATTGGTTAAAAACCCTAATTGGACAAGTATAAGCCAAGGGAGGACGAAAATGACCTAAATGTTAATCCAATGACACAAACACACCTATTGGAAGCACAAGATTGGTTAAAAACCCTAATTGGACATGAATAAGCCTAGGGAGGACGAAAATGACCTAAATGTTCATCCAATGACACAAACACACCTATTAGATGCACATGATTGGTTAAAAACCCTAATTGGACAAGAATAAGCCTAGGGAGGACGAAAATGACCTAAATGTTCATCCAATGACACAAATGAACTTATTGGATGCACAAGATTGGTTATAAACCCTAATTGGACAAGAATAAGGCTGGGGAGGATGAAAATGACCTAAATGTTCATCCAATGACACAAACACACCTATTGGATGTGCAAGATTGGTTAAAAACCATAATTGGACAAGAATAAAGCTAGGGAGGACGAAAATGACCTAAATGTTCATCCAATGACACAAATGAACTTATTGGATGCACAAGATTGGTTAAAAACCCTAATTGGACCAGAATAAGGCTAGGGAGGACGAAAATGACCTAAATGTTCATCCAATGACACGAATTAACTTATGGGATGCACAAGATTGGTTAAAAACCCTAATTGGACAAGAATAAGCCTTGGGAAGACGAAAATGCCCTACATGTTCATCCAATGACACAAACACACCTATTGGATGCACAAGATTGTTTAAAAACAATAATTGGACAAGAATAAGCCTAGGGAGGACCAAAATTACCTAAATGTTCATTCAATGACACAAATGAACTTATTGGATGCACAAGATTTGTTAAAAACCCTAATTGGACAAGAATAAGCCTAAGGAGGACGAAAATGACCTAAATGTTCATCCAATGACAAAAACACACCTATTGGATGCACAAGATTGGTTAAAAACCCTAATAGGACAAGAAGATGCCTAAGGAAGACAAAAATGACCTAAATGTTCATCCAATGACACAAACACACCTATTGGATGCACAAGATTGTTTAAAAACCCTAATTGGACAAGAATAAGCCTAGGGAGGACCAAAATGACCTAAATGTTCATTCAATGACACAAATGAACTTATTGGATGCACAAGATTGGTTAAAAACCCTAATTGGACAAGAATAAGCCTTGGGAGGATGAAAATGACCTAAATGTTCATCCAATGACACAAACACACCTATTGCATGCACAAGATTGTTTAAAAACCCTAATTGGACAAGTATAAGCCAAGGGTGGACGAAAATGCCCTAAATGATAATCCAATGACCCAAACACACCTATTGGATGCACAAGATTGGTTAAAAACCCTAATTGGACAACAATAAGCCTAGGGAGGACAAAAATGACCTAAATGTTAATCCAATGACACAAACACACCTATTGGAAGCACAAGATTGGTTAAAAACCCTAATTGGACAAGAATAAGCCTAGGGAGGACAAAAATTACCTAAATGTTCATTCAATGACACAAATGAACTTATTGGATGCAAAAGATTGGTTAAAAACCCTAATTGGACAAGAATAAGGCTAGGGAGGACAAAAATGACCTAAATGTTAATCCAATGACACAAACACGCCTATTGGATGCACAAGATTTGTTAAAAACCATAATTGGACAAGAATAAAGCTAGGGAGGACGAAAATGACCTAAATAATCATCCAATGACACAAATGAACTAATTGGATGCACAAGATTGGTTAAAAACCCTAATTGGACAAGAATAAGGCTAGGGAGGACGAAAATGACCTAAATGTTCATCCAATGACACAAATGAACTTATTGGATGCCCAAGATTGGTTAAAAACCCTAATTGGACAAGAATAATCCTAGGGAGGACGAAAATGACCTAAATGTTCATCCAATGACACAAAGGAACTTATTGGATGCACAAGATTGGTTAAAAACCCTAATTGGACAAGAAGATGCCTAAGGAAGACAAAAATTACCTAAATGTTCATCCAATGACACAAACACACCTATTGGATGCACAAGATTGTTTAAAAACGCTATTTGGACAAGAATAAGCCTAGGGAGGACGAAAATGACCTAAATGTTCATTTAATGACACAAACGAACTTATTGGATGCATAAGATTGGTTAAAAACCCTAATTGGACAAGAATAAGCTTTAGGAGGATGAAAATGACCTAAATGTTCATCCAATGACACAAACACACCTATTGGATGCACAAGATTGTTTAAAAACCCTAATTGGACAAGTATAATCCAAGGGAGGACGAAAATGCCCTAAATGATAATCCAATGACCCAAACACACCTATTGGATGCACAAGATTGGTTAAAAACCCTAATTGGACAAGAAGATGCCTAAGGACGACAAAAACGGCCTAAATGCTCATCCAATGACACAAACACACCTATTGGATGCACAAGCTTGTTTAAAAACCCTAATTGGACAAGAATAAGGCTAGGGAGGACAAAAATGACCTAAATGTTAATCCAATGACACAAACACACCTATTGGATGCACAAGATTGGTTAAAAACCATAATTGGACAAGAATAACGCCAGGGAGGACGAAAATGACCTAAATGTTCATCCAATGACACAAATGAACTTATTGGATGCACAAGATTGGTTAAAAACCTTAATTGGACAAGAATAAGGCTAGGGATGACGAAAATGACCTAAATGTTCATCCAATGACACAAATGAACTTATTGGATGCCCAAGATTGGTTAAAAACCCTAATTGGACAAGAATAATCCTAGGGAGGAGGACCAAGATTGGTTAAAAACCCTAATTGGAAGAGAAGATGCCTAAGGAAGACAAAAATGACCTAAATGTTCATCCAATGACACAAACACCCCTATTGGATACACAAGATTGTTTTAAACCCTAATTGGACAAGAATAAGCCTAGGGAGGACCAAAATGACCTAAATGTTCATTCAATGACACAAATGAACTTATTGGATGCATAAGATTGGTTAAAAACCCTAATTGGACAAGAATAAGCCTTGGGAGGATCAAAATGACCTAAATGTTCATCCAATGACACAAACACACCTATTGGATGTACAAGATTGGTTAAAAACCCTAATTGGACAAGAATAAGCCTTGGGAGGATGAAAATGACCTAAACGATAATCTAATGACCCAAACACACCTATTGGATGCACAAGATTGGTTAAAAACCCTAATTGGACAAGTATAAGCCAAGGGAGGACGAAAATGACCTAAATGTTAATCCAATGACACAAACACACCTATTGGATGCACAAGATTGGTTAAAAACCCTAATTGGACAAGAATAAGCCTAGGGAGGACGAAAATAACCTAAATGTTCATCCAATGACACAAATGAACTAATTGGATGCACAAGATTGGTTAAAAACCCTAATTGGACAAGAATAAGGCTAGGGAGGACGAAAATGACCTAAATGTTCATCCAATGAAACCAATGAACTTATTGTATGCCCAAGCTTGGTTAAAAACCCTAATTGGACCAGAATAATCCTAGGGAGGACGAAAATGACCTAAATGTTCATCCAATGACACAAAGGAACTTATTGGATGCACAAGATTGGTTAAAAACCATAATTGGACATGAATAACGCCAGGGAGGACGAAAATGACCTAAATGTTCATCCAATGACACAAATGAACTTATTGGATGCACAAGATTGGTTAAAAACCATAATTGGACAAGAATAAGGCTAGGGAGGACGAAAATGACCTAAATGTTCATCCAATGACACAAATGAACTTATTGGATGCCCAAGATTGGTTAAAAACCCTAATTGGACAAGAATAATCCTAGGGAGGACGAAATTGACCTAAATGTTCATCCAATGAATCAAAGGAACTTATTGGATGCACAAGATTGGTTAAAAACCCTAATTGGACAAGACGATGCCTAAGGAAGGCAAAAATGACATAAATGTTTATCCAATGACAGAAACACACCTATTGGATGCACAAGATTGTTTAAAAACCCTAATTGGACAAGAATAAGCCTAGGGAGGACGAAAATGACCTAAATGTTAATCCAATGACCCGAATTAACCTATTGGATGCACAAGATTGGTTAAAAACCCTAATTGGACAAGAATAAGCCTTGGGAGGACGAAAATGACCTAAATGTTCATCCAATGACACAAATTAACTTATTGGATGCACAAGATTGGTTAAAAACCCTAATTGGACAACAATAAGCCTTGGGAGGACGAAAATGCCCTAAATGTTCATTCAATGACACAAACACACCTATTGGATGCACAAGATTGTTTAAAAACCCTAATTGGACAAGTATAAGCCAAGGGAGTACGAAAATGCCCTAAATGATAATCCAATGACCCAAACACACCTATTGGATGCACAAGATTGGTTAAAAACCCTAATTGGACAAGAATTAGCCTAGGGAGGACCAAAATGACCTAAATGTTAATCCAATGACACAAATGAACTTATTGGATGCACATGATTTGTTAAAAACCCTAATTGGACAAGAATAAGCCTAAGGAAGACGAAAATGACCTAAATGTTCATCCAATGACACAAACACACCTATTGGATGCACAAGATTGGTTAAAAACCCTAATTGGAAGAGAAGATGCCTAAGGAAGACAAAAATGACCTAAATGTTCATCCAATGACACAAACACCCCTATTGGATACACAAGATTGTTTAAAACCCTAATTGGACAAGAATAAGCCTAGGGAGGACCAAAATGACCTAAATGTTCAATCAATGACACAAATGAACTTATTGGATGCACAAGATTGGTTAAAAACCCTAATTGGACAAGAACAAGCCTTGGGAGGATGAAAATGACCTAAATGTTCATCCAATGACACAAACACACCTATTGGATGTACAAGATTGGTTAAAAACCCTAATTGGACAAGAATAAGCCTTGGGAGGATGAAAATGACCTAAATGATAATCTAATGACCCAAACACACCTATTGGATGCACAAGATTGGTTAAAAACCCTAATTGGACAAGTATAAGCCAAGGGAGGACGAAAATGACCTAAATGTTAATCCAATGACACAAACACACCTATTGGATGCACAAGATTGGTTAAAAACCCTAATTGGACAAGAATAAGCCTAGGGAGGACGAAAATAACCTAAATGTTCATCCAATGACACAAATGAACTAATTGGATGCACAAGATTGGTTAAAAACCCTAATTGGACAAGAATAAGGCTAGGGAGGACGAAAATGACCTAAATGTTCATCCAATGAAACCAATGAACTTATTGTATGCCCAAGCTTGGTTAAAAACCCTAATTGGACCAGAATAATCCTAGGGAGGACGAAAATGACCTAAATGTTCATCCAATGACACAAAGGAACTTATTGGATGCACAAGATTGGTTAAAAACCATAATTGGACAAGAATAACGCCAGGGAGGACGAAAATGACCTAAATGTTCATCCAATGACACAAATGAACTTATTGGATGCACAAGATTGGTTAAAAACCTTAATTGGACAAGAATAAGGCTAGGGAGGACGAAAATGACCTAAATGTTCATCCAATGACACAAATGAACTTATTGGATGCCCAAGATTGGTTAAAAACCCTAATTGGACAAGAATAATCCTAGGGAGGACGAAAATGACCTAAATGTTCATCCAATGAATCAAAGGAACTTATTGGATGCACAAGATTGGTTAAAAACCCTAATTGGACAAGACGATGCCTAAGGAAGACAAAAATGACATAAATGTTTATCCAATGACAGAAACACACCTATTGGATGCACAAGATTGTTTAAAAACCCTAATTGGACAAGAATAAGCCTAGGGAGGACGAAAATGACCTAAATGTTAATCCAATGACCCGAATTAACCTATTGGATGCACAAGATTGGTTAAAAACCCTAATTGGACAAGAATAAGCCTTGGGAGGACGAAAATGACCTAAATGTTCATCCAATGACACAAATTAACTTATTGGATGCACAAGATTAGTTAAAAACCCTAATTGGACAACAATAAGCCTTGGGAGGACGAAAATGCCCTAAATGTTCATTCAATGACACAAACACACCTATTGGATGCACAAGATTGTTTAAAAACCCTAATTGGACAAGTATAAGCCAAGGGAGTACGAAAATGCCCTAAATGATAATCCAATGACCCAAACACACCTATTGGATGCACAAGATTGGTTAAAAACCCTAATTGGACAAGAATTAGCCTAGGGAGGACCAAAATGACCTAAATGTTAATCCAATGACACAAATGAACTTATTGGATGCACATGATTTGTTAAAAACCCTAATTGGACAAGAATAAGCCTAAGGAAGACGAAAATGACCTAAATGTTCATCCAATGACACAAACACACCTATTGGATGCACAAGATTGGTTAAAAACCCTAATTGGAAGAGAAGATGCCTAAGGAAGACAAAAATGACCTAAATGTTCATCCAATGACACAAACACCCCTATTGGATACACAAGATTGTTTAAAACCCTAATTGGACAAGAATAAGCCTAGGGAGGACCAAAATGACCTAAATGTTCAATCAATGACACAAATGAACTTATTGGATGCACAAGATTGGTTAAAAACCCTAATTGGACAAGAACAAGCCTTGGGAGGATGAAAATGACCTAAATGTTCATCCAATGACACAAACACACCTATTGGATGTACAAGATTGGTTAAAAACCCTAATTGGACAAGAATAAGCCTTGGGAGGATGAAAATGACCTAAATGATAATCTAATGACCCAAACACACCTATTGGATGCACAAGATTGGTTAAAAACCCTAATTGGACAAGTATAAGCCAAGGGAGGACGAAAATGACCTAAATGTTAATCCAATGACACAAACACACCTATTGGATGCACAAGATTGGTTAAAAACCCTAATTGGACAAGAATAAGCCTAGGGAGGACGAAAATAACCTAAATGTTCATCCAATGACACAAATGAACTAATTGGATGCACAAGATTGGTTAAAAACCCTAATTGGACAAGAATAAGGCTAGGGAGGACGAAAATGACCTAAATGTTCATCCAATGAAACAAATGAACTTATTGTATGCCCAAGATTGGTTAAAAACCCTAATTGGACCAGAATAATCCTAGGGAGGACGAAAATGACCTAAATGTTCATCCAATGACACAAAGGAACTTATTGGATGCACAAGATTGGTTAAAAACCCTAATTGGACAAGAATAAGCCTTGGGAGGACAAAAATGACCTAAATGTTCATCCAATGACACGAATTAACTTATGGGATGCACAAGATTGGTTAAAAACCCTAATTGGACAAGAATAAGCCTTGGGAAGACGAAAATGCCCTACATGTACATCTAATGACACAAACACACCTATTGGATGCGCAAGATTGTTTAAAAACAATAATTGGACAAGAATAAGCCTAGGGAGGACCAAAATTACCTAAATGTTCATTCAATGACACAAATGAACTTATTGGATGCACAAGATTTGTTAAAACCCTAATTGGACAAGAATAAGCCTAAGGAGGACGAAAATGACCTAAATGTTCATCCAATGACACAAACACACCTATTGGATGCACAAGATTGGTTAAAAACCCTAATTGGAAGAGAAGATGCCTAAGGAAGACAAAAATGACCTAAATGTTCATCCAATGACACAAACACCCCTATTGGATACACAAGATTGTTTAAAACACTAATTGGACAAGAATAAGCCTAGGGAGGACCAAAATGACCTAAATGTTCATTCAATGACACAAATGAACTTATTGGATGCACAAGATTGGTTAAAAACCCTAATTGGACAAGAATAAGCCTTGGGAGGATGAAAATGACCTAAATGTTCATCCAATGACACAAACACACCTATTAGATGTACAAGATTGGTAAAAAACCCTAATTGGACAAGAATTAGCCTTGGGAGGATGAAAATGACCTAAATGATAATCTAATGACCCAAACACACCTATTGGATGCACAAGATTGGTTAAAAACCCTAATTGGACAAGTATATGCCAAGGGAGGACGAAAATGAGCTAAATGTTAATCCAATGACACAAACACACCTATTGGATGCACAAGATTGGTTAAAAACCCTAATTGGACCAGAATAATCCTAGGGAGGACGAAAATGACCTAAATGTTCATCCAATGACACAAAGGAACTTATTGGATGCACAAGATTGGTTAAAAACCATAATTGGACAAGAATAACGCCAGGGAGGATGAAAATGACCTAAATGTTCATCCAATGACACAAATGAACTTATTGGATGCACAAGATTGGTTAAAAACCTTAATTGGACAAGAATAAGGCTAGGGAGGACGAAAATGACCTAAATGTTCATCCAATGACACAAATGAACTTATTGGATGCCCAAGATTGGTTAAAACCCTAATTGGACAAGAATAATCCTAGGGAGGACGAAAATGACCTAAATGTTCATCAAATGAATCAAAGGAACTTATTGGATGCACAAGATTGGTTAAAAACCCTAATTGGACAAGACGATGCCTAAGGAAGACAAAAATGACATAAATGTTTATCCAATGACACAAACACACCTATTGGATGCACAAGATTGTTTAAAAACCCTAATTGGACAAGAATAAGCCTACGGAGGACGAAAATGACCTAAATGTTAATCCAATGACCCGAATTAACCTATTGGATGCACAAGATTGGTTAAAAACCCTAATTGGACAACAATAAGCCTTGGGAGGACGAAAATGCCCTAAATGTTCATTCAATGACACAAACACACCTATTGGATGCACAAGATTGTTTAAAAACCCTAATTGGACAAGTATAAGCCAAGGGAGTACGAAAATGCCCTAAATGATAATCCAATGACCCAAACACACCTATTGGATGCACAAGATTGGTTAAAAACCCTAATTGGACAAGAATTAGCCTAGGGAGGACCAAAATGACCTAAATGTTAATCCAATGACACAAATGAACTTATTGGATGCACATGATTTGTTAAAAACCCTAATTGGACAAGAATAAGCCTAAGGAAGACGAAAATGACCTAAATGTTCATCCAATGACACAAACACACCTATTGGATGCACAAGATTGGTTAAAAACCCTAATTGGAAGAGAAGATGCCTAAGGAAGACAAAAATGACCTAAATGTTCATCCAATGACACAAACACCCCTATTGGATACACAAGATTGTTTAAAACCCTAATTGGACAATAATAAGCCTAGGGAGGACCAAAATGACCTAAATGTTCATTCAATGACACAAATGAACTTATTGGATGCACAAGATTGGTTAAAAACCCTAATTGGACAAGAACAAGCGTTGGGAGGATGAAAATGACCTAAATGTTCATCCAATGACACAAACACACCTATTGGATGTACAAGATTGGTTAAAAACCGTAATTGGACAAGAATAAGCCTTGGGAGGATGAAAATGACCTAAATGATAATCTAATGACCCAAACACACCTATTGGATGCACAAGATTGGTTAAAAACCCTAATTGGACAAGTATAAGCCAAGGGAGGACGAAAATAACCTAAATGTTAATCCAATGACACAAACACACCTATTGGATGCACAAGATTGGTTAAAAACCCTAATTGGACAAGAATAAGCCTAGGGAGGACGAAAATAACCTAAATGTTCATCCAATGACACAAATGAACTAATTGGATGCACAAGATTGGTTAAAAACCCTAATTGGACAAGACGATGCCTAAGGAAGACAAAAATGACATAAATGTTTATCCAATGACACAAACACACCTATTGGATGCACAAGATTGTTTAAAAACCCTAATTGGACAAGAATAAGCCTACGGAGGACGAAAATGACCTAAATTTTAATCCAATGACCCGAATTAACCTATTGGATGCACAAGATAGGTTAAAAACCCTAATTGGACAAGAATAAGGCTAGGGAGGACGAAAATGACCTAAATGTTCATCCAATGAAACAAATGAACTTATTGTATGCCCAAGATTGGTTAAAAACCATAATTGGACAAGAATAATCCTAGGGAGGACAAAAATGACCTAAATGTTCATCCAATGACACAAAGGAACTTATTGGATGCACAAGATTGGTTAAAAACCCTAATTGGACAAGAATAAACCTTGGGAGGACAAAAATGACCTAAATGTTCATCCAATGACACGAATTAACTTATGGGATGCACAAGATTGGTTAAAAACCCTAATTGGACAAGAATAAACCTTGGGAAGACGAAAATGCCCTACATGTACATCTAATGACACAAACACACCTATTGGATGCGCAAGATTGTTTAAAAACAATAATTGGACATGAATAAGCCTAGGGAGGACCAAAATTACCTAAATGTTCATTCAATGACACAAATGAACTTATTGGATGCACAAGATTTGTTAAAACCCTAATTGGACAAGAATAAGCCTAAGGAGGACGAAAATGACCTAAATGTTCATCCAATGACACCAACACACCTATTGGATGCACAAGATTGGTTAAAAACCCTAATTGGAAGAGAAGATGCCTAAGGAAGACAAAAATGACCTAAATGTTCATCCAATGACACAAACACCCCTATTGGATACACAAGATTGTTTAAAACCCTAATTGGACAAGAATAAGCCTAGGGAGGACCAAAATGACCTAAATGTTCATTCAATGACACAAATGAACAAATTGGATGCACAAGATTGGTTAAAAACCCTAATTGGACAAGAATAAGCCTTGGGAGGATGAAAATGACCTAAATGTTCATCCAATGACACAAACACACCTATTGGATGTACAAGATTGGTAAAAAACCCTAATTGGACAAGAATAAGCCTTGGGAGGATGAAAATGACCTAAATGATAATCTAATGACCCAAACACACCTATTGGATGCACAAGATTGGTTAAAAACCCTAATTGGACAAGTATATGCCAAGGGAGGACGAAAATGACCTAAATGTTAATCCAATGACACAAACACACCTATTGGATGCACAAGATTGGTTAAAAACCCTAATTGGACCAGAATAATCCTAGGGAGGACGAAAATGACCTAAATGTTCATCCAATGACACAAAGGAACTTATTGGATGCACAAGATTGGTTAAAAACCATAATTGGACAAGAATAAAGCCAGGGAGGATGAAAATGACCTAAATGTTCATCCAATGACACAAATGAACTTATTGGATGCACAAGATTGGTTAAAAATCTTAATTGGACAAGAATAAGGCTAGGGAGGACGAAAATGACCTAAATGTTCATCCAATGACACAAATGAACTTATTGGATGCCCAAGATTGGTTAAAACCCTAATTGGACAAGAATAATCCTAGGGAGGACGAAAATGACCTAAATGTTCATCAAATGAATCAAAAGAACTTATTCGATGCACAAGATTGGTTAAAAACCCTAATTGGACAAGACGATGCCTAAGGAAGACAAAAATGACATAAATGTTTATCCAATGACACAAACACACCTATTGGATGCACAAGATTGTTTAAAAACCCTAATTGGACAAGAATAAGCCTACGGAGGACGAAAATGACCTAAATTTTAATCCAATGACCCGAATTAACCTATTGGATGCACAAGATTGGTTAAAAACCCTAATTGGACAACAATAAGCCTTGGGAGGACGAAAATGCCCTAAATGTTCATTCAATGACACAAACACACCTATTGGATGCACAAGATTGTTTAAAAACCCTAATTGGACAAGTATAGGCCAAGGGAGTACGAAAATGCCCTAAATGATAATCCAATGACCCAAACACACCTATTGGATGCACAAGATTGGTTAAAAACCCTAATTGGACAAGAATTAGCCTACGGAGGACCAAAATGACCTAAATGTTAATCCAATGACACAAACACACCTATTGGAAGCACAAGATTGGTTAAAAACCCTAATTGGACAAGAATAAGCCTAGGGAGGACCAAAATTACCTAAATGTTCATTCAATGACACAAATGAACTTATTGGATGCACAAGATTTGTTAAAAACCCTAATTGGACAAGAATAAGCCTAAGGAAGACGAAAATGACCTAAATGTTCATCCAATGACACAAACACACCTATTGGATGCACAAGATTGGTTAAAAACCCTAATTGGAAGAGAAGATGCCTAAGGAAGACAAAAATGACCTAAATGTTCATCCAATGACACAAACACCCCTATTGGATACACAAGATTGTTTAAAACCCTAATTGGACAAGAATAAGCCTAGGGATGACCAAAATGACCTAAATGTTCAATCAATGACACAAATGAACTTATTGGATGCACAAGATTGGTTAAAAACCCTAATTGGACAAGAACAAGCCTTGGGAGGATGAAAATGACCTAAATGTTCATCCAATGACACAAACACACCTATTGGATGTACAAGATTGGTTAAAAACCCTAATTGGACAAGAATAAGCCTTGGGAGGATGAAAATGACCTAAATGATAATCTAATGACCCAAACACACCTATTGGATGCACAAGATTGGTTAAAAACCCTAATTGGACAAGTATAAGCCAAGGGAGGACGAAAATGACCTAAATTTTAATCCAATGACACAAACACACCTATTGGATGCACAAGATTGGTTAAAAACCCTAATTGGACAAGAATAAGCCTAGGGAGGACGAAAATAACCTAAATGTTCATCCAATGACACAAATGAACTAATTGGATGCACAAGATTGGTTAAAAACCCTAATTGGACAAGAATAAGGCTAGGGAGGACGAAAATGACCTAAATGTTCATCCAATGAAACAAATGAACTTATTGTATGCCCAAGATTGGTTAAAAACCCTAATTGGACCAGAATAATCCTAGGGAGGACGAAAATGACCTAAATGTTCATCCAATGACACAAAGGAACTTATTGGATGCACAAGATTGGTTAAAAACGCTAATTGGACAAGAATAAGCCTTGGGAGGACAAAAATGACCTAAATGTTCATCCAATGACACGAATTAACTTATGGGATGCACAAGATTGGTTAAAAACCCTAATTGGACAAGAATAAGCCTTGGGAAGACGAAAATGCCCTACATGTACATCTAATGACACAAACACACCTATTGGATGCGCAAGATTGTTTAAAAACAATAATTGGACAAGAATAAGCCTAGGGAGGACCAAAATTACCTAAATGTTCATTCAATGACACAAATGAACTTATTGGATGCACAAGATTTGTTAAAACCCTAATTGGACAAGAATAAGCCTAAGGAGGACGAAAATGACCTAAATGTTCATCCAATGACACAAACACACCTATTGGATGCACAAGATTGGTTAAAAACCCTAATTGGAAGAGAAGATGCCTAAGGAAGACAAAAATGACCTAAATGTTCATCCAATGACACAAACACCCCTATTGGATACACAAGATTGTTTAAAACCCTAATTGGACAAGAATAAGCCTAGGGAGGACCAAAATGACCTAAATGTTCATTCAATGACACAAATGAACTTATTGGATGCACAAGATTGGTTAAAAACCCTAATTGGACAAGAATAAGCCTTGGGAGGATGAAAATGACCTAAATGTTCATCCAATGACACAAACACACCTATTGGATGTACAAGATTGGTAAAAAACCGTAATTGGACAAGGATTAGCCTTGGGAGGATGAAAATGACCTAAATGATAATCTAATGACCCAAACACACCTATTGGATGCACAAGATTGGTTAAAAACCCTAATTGGACAAGTATATGCCAAGGGAGGACGAAAATGACCTAAATGTTAATCCAATGACACAAACACACCTATTGGATGCACAAGATTGGTTAAAAACCATAATTGGACCAGAATAATCCTAGGGAGGACGAAAATGACCTAAATGTTCATCCAATGACACAAAGGAACTTATTGGATGCACAAGATTGGTTAAAAACCATAATTGGACAAGAATAACGCCAGGGAGGATGAAAATGACCTAAATGTTCATCCAATGACACAAATGAACTTATTGGATGCACAAGATTGGTTAAAAACCTTAATTGGACAAGAATAAGGCTAGGGAGGACGAAAATGACCTAAATGTTCATCCAATGACACAAATGAACTTATTGGATGCCCAAGATTGGTTAAAACCCTAATTGGACAAGAATAATCCTAGGGAGGACGAAAATGACCTAAATGTTCATCAAATGAATCAATGGAACTTATTGGATGCACAAGATTGGTTAAAAACCCTAATTGGACAAGACGATGCCTAAGGAAGACAAAAATGACATAAATGTTTATCCAATGACACAAACACACCTATTGGATGCACAAGATTGTTTAAAAACCCTAATTGGACAAGAATAAGCCTACGGAGGACGAAAATGACCTAAATGTTAATCCAATGACCCGAATTAACCTATTGGATGCACAAGATTGGTTAAAAACCCTAATTGGACAACAATAATCCTTGGGAGGACGAAAATGCCCTAAATGTTCATTCAATGACACAAACACACCTATTGGATGCACAAGATTGTTTAAAAACCCTAATTGGACAAGTATAAGCCAAGGGAGTACGAAAATGCCCTAAATGATAATCCAATGACCCAAACACACCTATTGGATGCACAAGATTGGTTAAAAACCCTAATTGGACAAGAATTAGCCTAGGGAGGACCAAAATGACCTAAATGTTAATCCAATGACACAAACACACCTATTGGAAGCACAAGATTGGTTAAAAACCCTAATTGGACAAGAATAAGCCTAGGGAGGACCAAAATTACCTAAATGTTCATTCAATGACACAAATGAACTTATTGGATGCACAAGATTTGTTAAAAACCCTAATTGGACAAGAATAAGCCTAAGGAAGACGAAAATGACCTAAATGTTCATCCAATGACACAAACACACCTATTGGATGCACAAGATTGGTTAAAAACCCTAATTGGAAGAGAAGATGCCTAAGGAAGACAAAAATGACCTAAATGTTCATCCAATGACACAAACACCCCTATTGGATACACAAGATTGTTTAAAACCCTAATTGGACAAGAATAAGCCTAGGGAGGACCAAAATGACCTAAATGTTCAATCAATGACACAAATGAACTTATTGGATGCACAAGATTGCTTAAAAAACCTAATTGGACAAGAACAAGCCTTGGGAGGATGAAAATGACCTAAATGTTCATCCAATGACACAAACACACCTATTGGATGTACAAGATTGGTTAAAAACCCTAATTGGACAAGAATAAGCCTTGGGAGGATGAAAATGACCTAAATGATAATCTAATGACCCAAACACACCTATTGGATGCACAAGATTGGTTAAAAACCCTAATTGGACAAGTATAAGCCAAGGGAGGACGAAAATGACCTAAATGTTAATCCAATGACACAAACACACCTATTGGATGCACAAGATTGGTTAAAAACCCTAATTGGACAAGAATAAGCCTAGGGAGGACGAAAATAACCTAAATGTTCATCCAATGTCACAAATGAACTAATTGGATGCACAAGATTGGTTAAAAACCCTAATTGGACAAGAATAAGGCTAGGGAGGACGAAAATGACCTAAATGTTCATCCAATGAAACAAATGAACTTATTGTATGCCCAAGATTGGTTAAAAACCCTAATTGGACCAGAATAATCCTAGGGAGGACGAAAATGACCTAAATGTTCATCCAATGACACAAAGGAACTTATTGGATGCACAAGATTGGTTAAAAACCCTAATTGGACAAGAATAAGCCTTGGGAGGACAAAAATGACCTAAATGTTCATCCAATGACACGAATTAACTTATGGGATGCACAAGATTGGTTAAAAACCCTAATTGGACAAGAATAAGCCTTGGGAAGACGAAAATGCCCTACATGTACATCTAATGACACAAACACACCTATTGGATGCGCAAGATTGTTTAAAAACAATAATTGGACAAGAATAAGCCTAGGGAGGACCAAAATTACCTAAATGTTCATTCAATGACACAAATGAACTTATTGGATGCACAAGATTTGTTAAAACCCTAATTGGACAAGAATAAGCCTAAGGAGGACGAAAATGACCTAAATGTTCATCCAATGACACAAACACACCTATTGGATGCACAAGATTGGTTAAAAACCCTAATTGGAAGAGAAGATGCCTAAGGAAGACAAAAATGACCTAAATGTTCATCCAATGACACAAACACCCCTATTGGATACCCAAGATTGTTTAAAACCCTAATTGGACAAGAATAAGCCTAGGGAGGACCAAAATGACCTAAATGTTCATTCAATGACACAAATGAACTTATTGGATGCACAAGATTGGTTAAAAACCCTAATTGGACAAGAATAAGCCTTGGGAGGATGAAAATGACCTAAATGTTCATCCAATGACACAAACACACCTATTAGATGTACAAGATTGGTAAAAAACCCTAATTGGACAAGAATTAGCCTTGGGAGGATGAAAATGACCTAAATGATAATCTAATGACCCAAACACACCTATTGGATGCACAAGATTGGTTAAAAACCCTAATTGGAAGAGAAGATGCCTAAGGAAGACAAAAATGACCTAAATGTTCATCCAATGACACAAACACCCCTATTGGATACCCAAGATTGTTTAAAACCCTAATTGGACAAGAATAAGCCTAGGGAGGACCAAAATGACCTAAATGTTCATTCAATGACACAAATGAACTTATTGGATGCACAAGATTGGTTAAAAACCCTAATTGGACAAGAATAAGCCTTGGGAGGATGAAAATGACCTAAATGTTCATCCAATGACACAAATGAACTTATTGGATGCACATGATTGTTTAAAATCCTAATTGGACAAGTATAAGCCAAGGGAGGACGAAAATAACCTAAATGTTCATCCAATGACACAAACACACCTATTGGATGCACATGATTGGTTAAAAACCCTAATTCGACAAGAATAAGCCTAGGGAGGACGAAAATGCCCTAAATGTTAATCCAGTGATACAAACACACCTATTGGATGCACATGATTGGTTAAAAACCCTAATTGGACAAGAATAAGTCTAGGGAGGACCAAAATGACCTAAATGTTCATTCAATGACACAAATGAACTTATTGGATGCACAAGATTTGTTAAAAACCCTAATTGGACAAGAATAAGCCTAAGGAGGACGAAAATGACCTAAATGTTCATCCAATGACACAAACACACCTATTGGATGCACATGATTGGTTAAAAACCCTAATTGGACAAGAATAAGCCTAGGGAGGACGAAAATGACCTAAATGTTCATCCAATGACACAAATAAACTTATTGGATGCACAAGATTGGTTAAAAACCCTAATTGGACAAGAATATGCCTAGGGAGGACGAAAATGACCTAAATGTTCATCCAATGACACAAATGAACTTATTGGATGCACAAGATTGCTTAAAAACCCTAATTGGACAAGAATAAGCCTAGGGAGGACGAAAATGACCTAAATGTTCATCCAATGACACAAATGAACTTATTGGATGCACAATATTGCTTAAAAACCCTAATTGGACAAGAATAAGCCTAGGGAGGACGAAAATGACCTAAATGTTCATCCAATAAAACAAATGAACTTATTGGATGTACAAGATTGGTTAAAAACCTTATTTGGACAAGAATAAGCCTTGGGAGGACGAAAATGACCTAAATGTTCATCCAATGACACAAATGAACTTATTGGATGCACAAGATTGGTTAAAAACCCTAATTGGACAAGAATAAGCCTAGGGAGGACGAAAATGACCTAAATGTTCATCCAATGACACAAATGAACTTATTGGATGCACAAGATTGGTTAAAAACCCTAATTGGACAAGAATAAGCCTAGGGAGGACGAAAATGACCTAAATGTTCATCCAATGACACAAATGAAATTATTGGATGCACAAGATTGGTTAAAAACCCTAAATGGACAAGAATAAGCCTAGGGAGGACGAAAATGACCTAAATGTTCGTCCAATGACACACACACACCTATTGGATGCACAAGATTGCATAAAAACCCTAATTGGACAAAAATAAGACTATGGAGGACGAAAATGACCTAAATGTTCATCCAATGACACAAATGAACTTATTGGATGCACAAGATTGGTTAAAAACCCTAATTGGACAAGAATAAGCATAGGGAGGACGAAAATGACCTAAATGTTCATCCAATGACACAAACACACATATTGGATGCAAAAGATTGCTTAAAACCATAGTTGGACAAGAATAAGACTATAGATGACGAAA
Source organism: Cicer pinnatifidum (assembly GCA_037974775.1). Lineage (NCBI taxonomy): Eukaryota > Viridiplantae > Streptophyta > Magnoliopsida > Fabales > Fabaceae > Cicer > Cicer pinnatifidum. The sequence goes on along the minus strand of JBBPBR010000004.1, from coordinate 20,939,735 downwards.
ATGACCTAAATGTTCATCCAATGACACAAATGAACTTATTGGATGCACAAGATTGGTTAAAAACCCTAATTGGACAAGAATAAACCTAGGGAGGACGAAAATGACCTAAATGTTCATCCAATGACACAAATGAACTTATTGGATGCACAAGATTGGTTAAAAACCCTAATTGGACAAGAATAAGCCTAGGGAGGACGAAAATGACCTAAATGTTCATCCAATGACACAAAGGAACTTATTGGATGCACAAGATTGGTTGAAAACCCTAATTCGACAAGAATAAGCCTAGGGAGGACGAAAATGACCTAAATGTTCATCCAATGACACAAATGAACTTATTGGATGCACAAGATTGGTTAAAAACCCTAATTGGACAAGAATAAGCCTAGGGAGGACGAAAATGACCTAAATGTTCATCCAATGTCACAAATGAACTTATTGGATGCTCAAGATTGGTTAAAAACCCTAATTGGACAAGAATAAGCCTAGGGAGGAAGAAAATGACCTAAATGTTGATCCAATGACACAAATGAACTTATTGGATGCACAAGATTGGTTAAAAACCCTAATTGGACCAGAATAAGCCTAGGGAGGACGAAAATGACCTAAATGTTCATCCAATGACACAAATGAACTTATTGGATGCACAAGATTGGTTAAAAACCCTAATTGGACAAGAATAAGCCTAGGGAGGACGAAAATGACCTAAATGTTCATCCACTGACACAAACACACCTATTGGATGCACAAGATTGGTTAGAAACCCTAATTGGACAAGAATAAGCCTTGGGAGGACGAAAATGACCTAAATGTTCATCCAATGACACAAATGAACTTATTGGATGCACAAGATTGGTTAAAAACCCTAATTGGACAAGAATAAGCCTAGGGAGGACGAAAATGACCTAAATGTCCATCCAATGACACAAATACACCTATTGGATGCACAAGATTCGTTAGAAACCCTAATTGGACAAGAATAAGCCTAGGGAGGACGAAACTGACCTAAATGTTCATCCAATGACACAAACAGACCTATTGGATGCACAAGATTGGTTAAAAACACTAATTGGACAAGAATAAGCCTAGGGAGGACGAAAATGACCTAAATGTTCATCCAATGACACAAATGAACTTATTGGATGCACAAGATTGGTTAAAAACCCTAATTGGACAAGAATAAGCCTAGGGAGGACGAAAATGACCTAAATGTTCATCCAATGACACAAATGAACTTATTGGATGCACAAGATTGCTTAAAAACCCTAATTGGACAAGAATAAGCCTAGGGAGGACGAAAATGACCTAAATGTTCATCCAATGACACAAAGACACCTATTGGATGCACAAGATTGATTAAAAACCCTAATTGGACAAGAATATGCCTAGGGAGGACGAAAATGACCTAAATGTTCATCCAATGACACAAATGAACTTATTGGATGCACAAGATTGGTTAAAAACCCTAATTGGACAAGAATAAGCCTTGGGAGGACAAAAATGACCTAAATGTTCATCCAATGACACGAATTAACTTATGGGATGCACAAGATTGGTTAAAAACCCTAATTGGACAAGAATAAGCCTTGGGAAGACGAAAATGCCCTACATGTACATCTAATGACACAAACACACCTATTGGATGCGCAAGATTGTTTAAAAACAATAATTGGACAAGAATAAGCCTAGGGAGGACCAAAATTACCTAAATGTTCATTCAATGACACAAATGAACTTATTGGATGCACAAGATTTGTTAAAACCCTAATTGGACAAGAATAAGCCTAAGGAGGACGAAAATGACCTAAATGTTCATCCAATGACACAAACACACCTATTGGATGCACAAGATTGGTTAAAAACCCTAATTGGAAGAGAAGATGCCTAAGGAAGACAAAAATGACCTAAATGTTCATCCAATGACACAAACACCCCTATTGGATACACAAGATTGTTCAAAACCCTAATTGGACAAGAATAAGCCTAGGGAGGACCAAAATGACCTAAATGTTCATTCAATGACACAAATGAACTTATTGGATGCACAAGATTGGTTAAAAACCCTAATTGGACAAGAATAAGCCTTGGGAGGATGAAAATGACCTAAATGTTCATCCAATGACACAAACACACCTATTGGATGTACAAGATTGGTAAAAAAACCGTAATTGGACAAGAATTAGCCTTGGGAGGATGAAAATGACCTAAATGATAATCTAATGACCCAAACACACCTATTGGATGCACAAGATTGGTTAAAAACCCTAATTGGACAAGTATATGCCAAGGGAGGACGAAAATGACCTAAATGTTAATCCAATGACACAAACACACCTATTGGATGCACAAGATTGGTTCAAAACCATAATTGGACCAGAATAATCCTAGGGAGGACGAAAATGACCTAAATGTTCATCCAATGACACAAAGGAACTTATTGGATGCACAAGATTGGTTAAAAACCATAATTGGACAAGAATAACGCCAGGGAGGATGAAAATGACCTAAATGTTCATCCAATGACACAAATGAACTTATTGGATGCACAAGATTGGTTAAAAACCTTAATTGGACAAGAATAAGGCTAGGGAGGACGAAAATGACCTAAATGTTCATCCAATGACACAAATGAACTTATTGGATGCCCAAGATTGGTTAAAACCCTAATTGGACAAGAATAATCCTAGGGAGGACGAAAATGACCTAAATGTTCATCAAATGAATCAAAGGAACTTATTGGATGCACAAGATTGGTTAAAAACCCTAATTGGACAAGACGATGCCTAAGGAAGACAAAAATGACATAAATGTTTATCCAATGACACAAACACACCTATTGGATGCACAAGATTGTTTAAAAACCCTAATTGGACAAGAATAAGCCTACGGAGGACGAAAATGACCTAAATGTTAATCCAATGACCCGAATTAACCTATTGGATGCACAAGATTGGTTAAAAACCCTAATTGGACAACAATAAGCCTTGGGAGGACGAAAATGCCCTAAATGTTCATTCAATGACACAAACACACCTATTGGATGCACAAGATTGTTTAAAAACCCTAATTGGACAAGTATAAGCCAAGGGAGTACGAAAATTCCCTAAATGATAATCCAATGACCCAAACACACCTATTGGATGCACAAGATTGGTTAAAAACCCTAATTGGACAAGAATTAGCCTAGGGAGGACCAAAATGACCTAAATGTTAATCCAATGACACAAACACACCTATTGGAAGCACAAGATTGGTTAAAAACCCTAATTGGACAAGAATAAGCCTAGGGAGGACCAAAATTACCTAAATGTTCATTCAATGACACAAATGAACTTATTGGATGCACAAGATTTGTTAAAAACCCTAATTGGACAAGAATAAGCCTAAGGAAGACGAAAATGACCTAAATGTTCATCCAATGACACAAACACACCTATTGGATGCACAAGATTGGTTAAAAACCCTAATTGGAAGAGAAGATGCCTAAGGAAGACAAAAATGACCTAAATGTTCATCCAATGACACAAACACCCCTATTGGATACACAAGATTGTTTAAAACCCTAATTGGACAAGAATAAGCCTAGGGAGGACCAAAATGACCTAAATGTTCAATCAATGACACAAATGAACTTATTGGATGCACAAGATTGCTTAAAAAACCTAATTGGACAAGAACAAGCCTTGGGAGGATGAAAATGACCTAAATGTTCATCCAATGACACAAACACACCTATTGGATGTACAAGATTGGTTAAAAACCCTAATTGGACAAGAATAAGCCTTGGGAGGATGAAAATGACCTAAATGATAATCTAATGACCCAAACACACCTATTGGATGCACAAGATTGGTTAAAAACCCTAATTGGACAAGTATAAGCCAAGGGAGGACGAAAATGACCTAAATGTTAATCCAATGACACAAACACACCTATTGGATGCACAAGATTGGTTAAAAACCCTAATTGGACAAGAATAAGCCTAGGGAGGACGAAAATAACCTAAATGTTCATCCAATGACACAAATGAACTAATTGGATGCACAAGATTGGTTAAAAACCCTAATTGGACAAGAATAAGGCTAGGGAGGACGAAAATGACCTAAATGTTCATCCAATGAAACAAATGAACTTATTGTATGCCCAAGATTGGTTAAAAACCCTAATTGGACCAGAATAATCCTAGGGAGGACGAAAATGACCTAAATGTTCATCCAATGACACAAAGGAACTTATTGGATGCACAAGATTGGTTAAAAACCCTAATTGGACAAGAATAAGCCTTGGGAGGACAAAAATGACCTAAATGTTCATCCAATGACACGAATTAACTTATGGGATGCACAAGATTGGTTAAAAACCCTAATTGGACAAGAATAAGCCTTGGGAAGACGAAAATGCCCTACATGTACATCTAATGACACAAACACACCTATTGGATGCGCAAGATTGTTTAAAAACAATAATTGGACAAGAATAAGCCTAGGGAGGACCAAAATTACCTAAATGTTCATTCAATGACACAAATGAACTTATTGGATGCACAAGATTTGTTAAAACCCTAATTGGACAAGAATAAGCCTAAGGAGGACGAAAATGACCTAAATGTTCATCCAATGACACAAACACACCTATTGGATGCACAAGATTGGTTAAAAACCCTAATTGGAAGAGAAGATGCCTAAGGAAGACAAAAATGACCTAAATGTTCATCCAATGACACAAACACCCCTATTGGATACCCAAGATTGTTTAAAACCCTAATTGGACAAGAATAAGCCTAGGGAGGACCAAAATGACCTAAATGTTCATTCAATGACACAAATGAACTTATTGGATGCACAAGATTGGTTAAAAACCCTAATTGGACAAGAATAAGCCTTGGGAGGATGAAAATGACCTAAATGTTCATCCAATGACACAAACACACCTATTGGATGCACAAGATTGGTTAAAAACCCTAATTGGACAAGAATAAGCCTAGGGAGGACGAAAATGACCTAAATGTTCATCCAATGACACAAACCCACCTATTGGATGCACAAGATTGGTTAAAAACCCTAACTGGACAAGAATAAGCCTAGGGAGGACGAAAATGACTTAAATCTTAATCCAATGACACAAATGAACTTATTGGATGCACAAGATTGCTTAAAACCCTAATTGGACATGAATAAGACTAGGGAGGACGAAAATGACCTAAATGTTCATCGAATGACACAAACACACCTATTGGATGCACAAGATTGGTTAAAAACCCTAACTGGACAAGAATAAGCCTAGGGAGGACGAAAATGACTTAAATCTTAATCCAATGACACAAATGAACTTATTGGATGCACAAGATTGCTTAAAACCCTAATTGGACATGAATAAGACTAGGGAGGACGAAAATGACCTAAATGTTCATCCAATGACACAAACACACCTATTGGATGCACAAGATTGGTTAAAAACCCTAACTGGACAAGAATAAGCCTAGGGAGGACGAAAATGACTTAAATCTTAATCCAATGACACAAATGAACTTATTGGATGCACAAGATTGCTTAAAACCCTAATTGGATAAGAAGAAGCCTTGGGAGGACGAAAATGACCTAAATGTTCATCAAATGACACAAACACACCTATTGGATGCCCAATATTGGCTTAAAACCCTAATTGGACAAGAATAAGACTAGGGACGACGAAAATGACCTAAATGTTCATCCAATGACACAAATGAACTTATTGGATGCACAAGATTGCTTAAAACCCTAATTGGACAAGAATAAGACTAGTGAGGACGAAAATGACCTAAATGTTCATCCAATGACACAAACACACCTATTGGATGCAAAAGATTGGTTTGAAACCCTAATTGGACAAGAATAAGCCTAGGGAGGATGAAAATGACCTAAATGTTCATGCAATGACAAAAATGAACTAATTGGATGCACAAGATTGGTTAAAAACCCTAATTGGACAAGAATAAGCCTTGGGAGGACGAAAATGACTTAAATGTTCATCCAATGACACAAATACGCCTATTGGATGCACAAGAATGGTTAAAAACCCTAACTGGACAAGAATAAGCCTAGTGAGGTCGAAAATGACCTAAATGTTCATCCAATGACACAAATGAACTTATTGGATGCACAAGATTGGTTAAAAACCCTAATTGGACAAGAATAAGCCTAGGGAGGACGAAAATGACCTAAATGTTCATCCAATGACACAAAGTAACTTATTGGATGCACAAGATTGGTTAAAAACCCTAATTGGACAAGAATAAGCCTTGGGAGGATGAAAATGACCTAAATGTTCATCCAATGACACAAACACACCTATTGGATGCACAAGATTGTTTAAAAACCTTACTTGGACAAGAATAAGCCTAGGGAGGACGCAAATAACCTAAATGTTCATCAAATGACACAAATACACCTATTGGATGCACATGATTGGTTAAAAACCCTAATTGGACTAGAATAAGCCTAGGGAAGACGAAAATGACCTAAATGTTCATCCAATGACACAAATACACCTATTGGATGCACATGATTGGTTAAAAACCCTAATTGGACAAGAATAAGCCTAGGGAGGACGAAAATGACCTAAATGTTCATCCAATGACACAAATAAACTTATTGGATGCACAAGATTGGTTAAAAACCCTAATTGGACAAGAATAAGCCTTGGGAGGATGAAAATGACCTAAATGTTCATCCAATGACACAAACACAGCTATTGGATGCACAAGATTGGTTAAAAACACTAATTTGACAAGAATAAGCCTAGGGAGGACGAAAATGACCTAAATGTTCATCCAATGACACAAATGAACTTATTGGATGTACAAGATTGGTTAAAAACCCTAATTGGACAAGAATAAGCCTAGGGGGGACGAAAATGACCTAAATGTTCATCCAATGACACAAAGGAACTTATTGGATGCACAAGATTGGTTAAAAACCCTAATTGGACAAGAATAAGCCTTGGGAGGACGAAAATGACCTAAATGTTCATCCAATGACACAAATTAACTTATTGGATGCACAAGATTAGTTAAAAACCCTAATTGGACAACAATAAGCCTTGGGAGGACGAAAATGCCCTAAATGTTCATTCAATGACACAAACACACCTATTGGATGCACAAGATTGTTTAAAAACCCTAATTGGACAAGTATAAGCCAAGGGAGTACGAAAATGCCCTAAATGATAATCCAATGACCCAAACACACCTATTGGATGCACAAGATTGGTTAAAAACCCTAATTGGACAAGAATTAGCCTAGGGAGGACCAAAATGACCTAAATGTTAATCCAATGACACAAATGAACTTATTGGATGCACATGATTTGTTAAAAACCCTAATTGGACAAGAATAAGCCTAAGGAAGACGAAAATGACCTAAATGTTCATCCAATGACACAAACACACCTATTGGATGCACAAGATTGGTTAAAAACCCTAATTGGAAGAGAAGATGCCTAAGGAAGACAAAAATGACCTAAATGTTCATCCAATGACACAAACACCCCTATTGGATACACAAGATTGTTTAAAACCCTAATTGGACAAGAATAAGCCTAGGGAGGACCAAAATGACCTAAATGTTCAATCAATGACACAAATGAACTTATTGGATGCACAAGATTGGTTAAAAACCCTAATTGGACAAGAACAAGCCTTGGGAGGATGAAAATGACCTAAATGTTCATCCAATGACACAAACACACCTATTGGATGTACAAGATTGGTTAAAAACCCTAATTGGACAAGAATAAGCCTTGGGAGGATGAAAATGACCTAAATGATAATCTAATGACCCAAACACACCTATTGGATGCACAAGATTGGTTAAAAACCCTAATTGGACAAGTATAAGCCAAGGGAGGACGAAAATGACCTAAATGTTAATCCAATGACACAAACACACCTATTGGATGCACAAGATTGGTTAAAAACCCTAATTGGGCAAGAATAAGCCTAGGGAGGACGAAAATAACCTAAATGTTCATCCAATGACACAAATGAACTAATTGGATGCACAAGATTGGTTAAAAACCCTAATTGGACAAGAATAAGGCTAGGGAGGACGAAAATGACCTAAATGTTCATCCAATGAAACAAATGAACTTATTGTATGCCCAAGATTGGTTAAAAACCCTAATTGGACCAGAATAATCCTAGGGAGGACGAAAATGACCTAAATGTTCATCCAATGACACAAAGGAACTTATTGGATGCACAAGATTGGTTAAAAACCCTAATTGGACAAGAATAAGCCTTGGGAGGACAAAAATGACCTAAATGTTCATCCAATGACACGAATTAACTTATGGGATGCACAAGATTGGTTAAAAACCCTAATTGGACAAGAATAAGCCTTGGGAAGACGAAAATGCCCTACATGTACATCTAATGACACAAACACACCTATTGGATGCGCAAGATTGTTTAAAAACAATAATTGGACAAGAATAAGCCTAGGGAGGACCAAAATTACCTAAATGTTCATTCAATGACACAAATGAACTTATTGGATGCACAAGATTTGTTAAAACCCTAATTGGACAAGAATAAGCCGAAGGAGGACGAAAATGACCTAAATGTTCATCCAATGACACAAACACACCTATTGGATGCACAAGATTGGTTAAAAACCCTAATTGGAAGAGAAGATGCCTAAGGAAGACAAAAATGACCTAAATGTTCATCCAATGACACAAACACCCCTATTGGATACACAAGATTGTTTAAAACCCTAATTGGACAAGAATAAGCCTAGGGAGGACCAAAATGACTTAAATGTTCATTCAATGACACAAATGAACTTATTGGATGCACAAGATTGGTTAAAAACCCTAATTGGACAAGAATAAGCCTTGGGAGGATGAAAATGACCTAAATGTTCATCCAATGACACAAACACACCTATTAGATGTACAAGATTGGTAAAAAACCCTAATTGGACAAGAATTAGCCTTGGGAGGATGAAAATGACCTAAATGATAATCTAATGACCCAAACACACCTATTGGATGCACAAGATTGGTTAAAAACCCTAATTGGACAAGTATATGCCTAGGGAGGACGAAAATGAGCTAAATGTTAATCCAATGACACAAACACACCTATTGGATGCACAAGATTGGTTAAAAACCCTAATTGGACCAGAATAATCCTAGGGAGGACGAAAATGACCTAAATGTTCATCCAATGACACAAAGGAACTTATTGGATGCACAAGATTGGTTAAAAACCATAATTGGACAAGAATAACGCCAGGGAGGATGAAAATGACCTAAATGTTCATCCAATGACACAAATGAACTTATTGGATGCACAAGATTGGTTAAAAACCTTAATTGGACAAGAATAAGGCTAGGGAGGACGAAAATGACCTTAATGTTCATCCAATGACACAAATGAACTTATTGGATGCCCAAGATTGGTTAAAACCCTAATTGGACAAGAATAATCCTAGGGAGGACGAAAATGACCTAAATGTTCATCAAATAAATCAAAGGAACTTATTGGATGCACAAGATTGGTTAAAAACCCTAATTGGACAAGACGATGCCTAAGGAAGACAAAAATGACATAAATGTTTATCCAATGACACAAACACACCTATTGGATGCACAAGATTGTTTAAAAACCCTAATTGGACAAGAATAAGCCTACGGAGGACGAAAATGACCTAAATGTTAATCCAATGACCCAAATTAACCTATTGGATGCACAAGATTGGTTAAAAACCCTAATTGGACAACAATAAGCCTTGGGAGGACGAAAATGCCCTAAATGTTCATTCAATGACACAAACACACCTATTGGATGCACAAGATTGGTGAAAAACCCTAATTGGACAAGAATAAGCCTAGGGAGGACCAAAATTACCTAAATGTTCATTCAATGACAAAAATGAACTTATTGGATGCACAAGATTTGTTAAAAACCCTAATTGGACAAGAATAAGCCTAAGGAAGACGAAAATGACCTAAATGTTCATCCAATGACACAAACACACCTATTGGATGCACAAGATTGGTTAAAAACCCTAATTGGAAGAGAAGATGCCTAAGGAAGACAAAAATGACCTAAATGTTCATCCAATGACACAAACACCCCTATTGGATACCCAAGATTGTTTAAAACCCTAATTGGACAAGAATAAGCCTAGGGAGGACCAAAATGACCTAAATGTTCATTCAATGACACAAATGAACTTATTGGATGCACAAGATTGGTTAAAAACCCTAATTGGACAAGAATAAGCCTTGGGAGGATGAAAATGACCTAAATGTTCATCCAATGACACAAACACACCTATTAGATGTACAAGATTGGTAAAAAACCCTAATTGGACAAGAATTAGCCTTGGGAGGATGAAAATGACCTAAATGATAATCTAATGACCCAAACACACCTATTGGATGCACAAGATTGGTTAAAAACCCTAATTGGACAAGTATATGCCAAGGGAGGACGAAAATGAGCTAAATGTTAATCCAATGACACAAACACACCTATTGGATGCACAAGATTGGTTAAAAACCCTAATTGGACCAGAATAATCCTAGGGAGGACGAAAATGACCTAAATGTTCATCCAATGACACAAAGGAACTTATTGGATGCACAAGATTGGTTAAAAACCATAATTGGACAAGAATAACGCCAGGGAGGATGAAAATGACCTAAATGTTCATCCAATGACACAAATGAACTTATTGGATGCACAAGATTGGTTAAAAACCTTAATTGGACAAGAATAAGGCTAGGGAGGACGAAAATGACCTAAATGTTCATCCAATGACACAAATGAACTTATTGGATGCCCAAGATTGGTTAAAACCCTAATTGGACAAGAATAATCCTAGGGAGGACGAAAATGACCTAAATGTTCATCAAATGAATCAAAGGAACTTATTGGATGCACAAGATTGGTTAAAAACCCTAATTGGACAAGACGATGCCTAAGGAAGACAAAAATGACATAAATGTTTATCCAATGACACAAACACACCTATTGGATGCACAATATTGTTTAAAAACCCTAATTGGACAAGAATAAGCCTACGGAGGACGAAAATGACCTAAATGTTAATCCAATGACCCGAATTAACCTATTGGATGCACAAGATTGTTTAAAAACCCTTATTGGACAAGTATAAGCCAAGGGAGTACGAAAATGCCCTAAATGATAATCCAATGACCCAAACACACCTATTGGATGCACAAGATTGGTTAAAAACCCTAATTGGACAAGAATTAGCCTACGGAGGACCAAAATGACCTAAATGTTAATCCAATGACACAAACACACCTATTGGAAGCACAAGATTGGTTAAAAACCCTAATTGGACAAGAATAAGCCTAGGGAGGACCAAAATTACCTAAATGTTCATTCAATGACACAAATGAACTTATTGGATGCACAAGATTTGTTAAAAACCCTAATTGGACAAGAATAAGCCTAAGTAAGACGAAAATGACCTAAATGTTCATCCAATGACACAAACACACCTATTGGATGCACAAGATTGGTTAAAAACCCTAATTGGAAGAGAAGATGCCTAAGGAAGACAAAAATGACCTAAATGTTCATCCAATGACACAAACACCCCTATTGGATACACAAGATTGTTTAAAACCCTAATTGGACAAGAATAAGCCTAGGGAGGACCAAAATGACCTAAATGTTCAATCAATGACACAAATGAACTTATTGGATGCACAAGATTGGTTAAAAACCCTAATTGGACAAGAACAAGCCTTGGGAGGATGAAAATGACCTAAATGTTCATCCAATGACACAAACACACCTATTGGATGTACAAGATTGGTTAAAAACCCTAATTGGACAAGAATAAGCCTTGGGAGGATGAAAATGACCTAAATGATAATCTAATGACCCAAACACACCTATTGGATGCACAAGATTGGTTAAAAACCCTAATTGGACAAGTATAAGCCAAGGGAGGACGAAAATGACCTAAATGTTAATCCAATGACACAAACACACCTATTGGATGCACAAGATTGGTTAAAAACCCTAATTGGACAAGAATAAGCCTAGGGAGGACGAAAATAACCTAAATGTTCATCCAATGACACAAATGAACTAATTGGATGCACAAGATTGGTTAAAAACCCTAATTGGACAAGAATAAGGCTAGGGAGGACGAAAATGACCTAAATGTTCATCCAATGAAACAAATGAACTTATTGTATGCCCAAGATTGGTTAAAAACCCTAATTGGACCAGAATAATCCTAGGGAGGACGAAAATGACCTAAATGTTCATCCAATGACACAAAGGAACTTATTGGATGCACAAGATTGGTTAAAAACCCTAATTGGACAAGAATAAGCCTTGGGAGGACAAAAATGACCTAAATGTTCATCCAATGACACGAATTAACTTATGGGATGCACAAGATTGGTTAAAAACCCTAATTGGACAAGAATAAGCCTTGGGAAGACGAAAATGCCCTACATGTACATCTAATGACACAAACACACCTATTGGATGCGCAAGATTGTTTAAAAACAATAATTGGACAAGAATAAGCCTAGGGAGGACCAAAATTACCTAAATGTTCATTCAATGACACAAATGAACTTATTGGATGCACAAGATTTGTTAAAACCCTAATTGGACAAGAATAAGCCTAAGGAGGACGAAAATGACCTAAATGTTCATCCAATGACACAAACACACCTATTGGATGCACAAGATTGGTTAAAAACCCTAATTGGAAGAGAAGATGCCTAAGGAAGACAAAAATGACCTAAATGTTCATCCAATGACACAAACACCCCTATTGGATACACAAGATTGTTTAAAACACTAATTGGACAAGAATAAGCCTAGGGAGGACCAAAATGACCTAAATGTTCATTCAATGACACAAATGAACTTATTGGATGCACAAGATTGGTTAAAAACCCTAATTGGACAAGAATAAGCCTTGGGAGGATGAAAATGACCTAAATGTTCATCCAATGACACAAACACACCTATTAGATGTACAAGATTGGTAAAAAACCCTAATTGGACAAGAATTAGCCTTGGGAGGATGAAAATGACCTAAATGATAATCTAATGACCCAAACACACCTATTGGATGCACAAGATTGGTTAAAAACCCTAATTGGACAAGTATATGCCAAGGGAGGACGAAAATGAGCTAAATGTTAATCCAATGACACAAACACACCTATTGGATGCACAAGATTGGTTAAAAACCCTAATTGGACCAGAATAATCCTAGGGAGGACGAAAATGACCTAAATGTTCATCCAATGACACAAAGGAACTTATTGGATGCACAAGATTGGTTAAAAACCATAATTGGACAAGAATAACGCCAGGGAGGATGAAAATGACCTAAATGTTCATCCAATGACACAAATGAACTTATTGGATGCACAAGATTGGTTAAAAACCTTAATTGGACAAGAATAAGGCTAGGGAGGACGAAAATGACCTAAATGTTCATCCAATGACACAAATGAACTTATTGGATGCCCAAGATTGGTTAAAACCCTAATTGGACAAGAATAATCCTAGGGAGGACGAAAATGACCTAAATGTTCATCAAATGAATCAAAGGAACTTATTGGATGCACAAGATTGGTTAAAAACCCTAATTGGACAAGACGATGCCTAAGGAAGACAAAAATTACATAAATGTTTATCCAATGACACAAACACACCTATTGGATGCACAAGATTGTTTAAAAACCCTAATTGGACAAGAATAAGCCTACGGAGGACGAAAATGACCTAAATGTTAATCCAATGACCCGAATTAACCTATTGGATGCACAAGAATTGTTAAAAACCCTAATTGGACAACAATAAGCCTTGGGAGGACGAAAATGCCCTAAATGTTCATTCAATGACACAAACACACCTATTGGATGCACAAGATTGTTTAAAAACCCTAATTGGACAAGTATAAGCCAAGGGAGTACGAAAATGCCCTAAATGATAATCCAATGACCCAAACACACCTATTGGATGCACAAGATTGGTTAAAAACCCTAATTGGACAAGAATTAGCCTAGGGAGGACCAAAATGACCTAAATGTTAATCCAATGACACAAACACACCTATTGGAAGCACAAGATTGGTTAAAAACCCTAATTGGACAAGAATAAGCCTAGGGAGGACCAAAATTACCTAAATGTTCATTCAATGACACAAATGAACTTATTGGATGCACAAGATTTGTTAAAAACCCTAATTGGACAAGAATAAGCCTAAGGAAGACGAAAATGACCTAAATGTTCATCCAATGACACAAACACACCTATTGGATGCACAAGATTGGTTAAAAACCCTAATTGGAAGAGAAGATGCCTAAGGAAGACAAAAATGACCTAAATGTTCATCCAATGACACAAACACCCCTATTGGATACCCAAGATTGTTTAAAACCCTAATTGGACAAGAATAAGCCTAGGGAGGACCAAAATGACCTAAATGTTCATTCAATGACACAAATGAACTTATTGGATGCACAAGATTGGTTAAAAACCCTAATTGGACAAGAATAAGCCTTGGGAGGATGAAAATGACCTAAATGTTCATCCAATGACACAAACACACCTATTAGATGTACAAGATTGGTAAAAAACCCTAATTGGACAAGAATTAGCCTTGGGAGGATGAAAATGACCTAAATGATAATCTAATGACCCAAACACACCTATTGGATGCACAAGATTGGTTAAAAACCCTAATTGGAAGAGAAGATGCCTAAGGAAGACAAAAATGACCTAAATGTTCATCCAATGACACAAACACCCCTATTGGATACCCAAGATTGTTTAAAACCCTAATTGGACAAGAATAAGCCTAGGGAGGACCAAAATGACCTAAATGTTCATTCAATGACACAAATGAACTTATTGGATGCACAAGATTGGTTAAAAACCCTAATTGGACAAGAATAAGCCTTGGGAGGATGAAAATGACCTAAATGTTCATCCAATGACACAAACACACCTATTAGATGTACAAGATTGGTAAAAAACCCTAATTGAACAAGAATTAGCCTTGGGAGGATGAAAATGACCTAAATGATAATCTAATGACCCAAACACACCTATTGGATGCACAAGATTGGTTAAAAACCCTAATTGGACAAGTATATGCCAAGGGAGGACGAAAATGAGCTAAATGTTAATCCAATGACACAAACACACCTATTGGATGCACAAGATTGGTTAAAAACCCTAATTAGACCAGAATAATCCTAGGGAGGACGAAAATGACCTAAATGTTCATCCAATGACACAAAGGAACTTATTGGATGCACAAGATTGGTTAAAAACCATAATTGGACAAGAATAACGCCAGGGAGGATGAAAATGACCTAAATGTTCATCCAATGACACAAATGAACTTATTGGATGCACAAGATTGGTTAAAAACCTTAATTGGACAAGAATAAGGCTAGGGAGGACGAAAATGACCTAAATGTTCATCCAATGACACAAATGAACTTATTGGATGCCCAAGATTGGTTAAAACCCTAATTGGACAAGAATAATCCTAGGGAGGACGAAAATGACCTAAATGTTCATCAAATGAATCAAAGGAACTTATTGGATGCACAAGATTGGTTAAAAACCCTAATTGGACAAGACGATGCCTAAGGAAGACAAAAATGACATAAATGTTTATCCAATGACACAAACACACCTATTGGATGCACAAGATTGTTTAAAAACCCTAATTGGACAAGAATAAGCCTACGGAGGACGAAAATGACCTAAATGTTAATCCAATGACCCGAATTAACCTATTGGATGCACAAGATTGGTTAAAAACCCTAATTGGACAACAATAAGCCTTGGGAGGACGAAAATGCCCTAAATGTTCATTCAATGACACAAACACACCTATTGGATGCACAAGATTGTTTAAAAACCCTAATTGGACAAGTATAAGCCAAGGGAGTACGAAAATGCCCTAAATGATAATCCAATGACCCAAACACACGTATTGGATGCACAAGATTGGTTAAAAACCCTAATTGGACAAGAATTAGCCTAGGGAGGACCAAAATGACCTAAATGTTAATCCAATGACACAAACACACCTATTGGAAGCACAAGATTGGTT
The DNA here is from genome assembly GCA_037974775.1 of Cicer pinnatifidum. NCBI lineage: Eukaryota > Viridiplantae > Streptophyta > Magnoliopsida > Fabales > Fabaceae > Cicer > Cicer pinnatifidum. The sequence goes on along the minus strand of JBBPBR010000004.1, from coordinate 20,923,599 downwards.
AAAAACCCTAATTGGACAAGAATAAGCCTAGGGAGGACCAAAATTACCTAAATGTTCATTCAATGACACAAATGAACTTATTGGATGCACAAGATTTGTTAAAAACCCTAATTGGACAAGAATAAGCCTAAGGAAGACCAAAATGACCTAAATGTTCATCCAATGACACAAACACACCTATTGGATGCACAAGATTGGTTAAAAACCCTAATTGGAAGAGAAGATGCCTAAGGAAGACAAAAATGACCAAAATGTTCATCCAATGACACAAACACCCCTATTGGATACCCAAGATTGTTTAAAACCCTAATTGGACAAGAATAAGCCTAGGGAGGACCAAAATGACCTAAATGTTCATTCAATGACACAAATGAACTTATTGGATGCACAAGATTGGTTAAAAACCCTAATTGAACAAGAATAAGCCTTGGGAGGATGAAAATGACCTAAATGTTCATCCAATGACACAAACACACCTATTAGATGTACAAGATTGGTAAAAAACCCTAATTGGACAAGAATTAGCCTTTGGAGGATGAAAATGACCTAAATGATAATCTAATGACCCAAACACACCTATTGGATGCACAAGATTGGTTAAAAACCCTAATTGGACAAGTATATGCCAAGGGAGGACGAAAATGAGCTAAATGTTAATCCAATGACACAAACAGACCTATTGGATGCACAAGATTGGTTAAAAACCCTAATTGGACCAGAATAATCCTAGGGAGGACGAAAATGACCTAAATGTTCATCCAATGACACAAAGGAACTTATTGGATGCACAAGATTGGTTAAAAACCATAATTGGACAAGAATAACGCCAGGGAGGATGAAAATTACCTAAATGTTCATCCAATGACACAAATGAACTTATTGGATGCACAAGATTGGTTAAAAACCTTAATTGGACAAGAATAAGGCTAGGGAGGACGAAAATGACCTAAATGTTCATCCAATGACACAAATGAACTTATTGGATGCCCAAGATTGGTTAAAACCCTAATTGGACAAGAATAATCCTAGGGAGGACGAAAATGACCTAAATGTTCATCAAATGAATCAAAGGAACTTATTGGATGCACAAGATTGGTTAAAAACCCTAATTGGACAAGACGATGCCTAAGGAAGACAAAAATGACATAAATGTTTATCCAATGACACAAACACACCTATTGGATGCACAAGATTGTTTAAAAACCCTAATTGGACAAAATAAGCCTACGGAGGACGAAAATGACCTAAATGTTAATCCAATGACCCGAATTAACCTATTGGATGCACAAGATTGGTTAAAAACCCTAATTGGACAACAATAAGCCTTGGGAGGACGAAAATGCCCTAAATGTTCATTCAATGACACAAACACACCTATTGGATGCACAAGATTGTTTAAAAACCCTAATTGGACAAGTATAATCCAATGACCCAAACATACCTATTGGATGCACAAGATTGGTTAAAAACCCTAATTGGACAAGAATTAGCCTAGGGAGGACCAAAATGACCTAAATGTTAATCCAATGACAAAAACACACCTATTGGAAGCACAAGATTGGTTAAAAACCCTAATTGGACAAGAATAAGCCTAGGGAGGACCAAAATTACCTAAATGTTCATTCAATGACACAAATGAACTTATTGGATGCACAAGATTTGTTAAAAACCCTAATTGGACAAGAATAAGCCTAAGGAAGACGAAAATGACCTAAATGTTCATCCAATGACACAAACACACCTATTGGATGCACAAGATTGGTTAAAAACCCTAATTGGAAGAGAAGATGCCTAAGGAAGACAAAAATGACCTAAATGTTCATCCAATGACACAAACACCCCTATTGGATACACAAGATTGTTTAAAACCCTAATTGGACAAGAATAAGCCTAGGGAGGACCAAAATGACCTAAATGTTCAATCAATGACACAAATGAACTTATTGGATGCACAAGATTGCTTAAAAAACCTAATTGGACAAGAACAAGCCTTGGGAGGATGAAAATGACCTAAATGTTCATCCAATGACACAAACACACCTATTGGATGTACAAGATTGGTTAAAAACCCTAATTGGACAAGAATAAGCCTTGGGAGGATGAAAATGACCTAAATGATAATCTAATGACCCAAACACACCTATTGGATGCACAAGATTGGTTAAAAACCCTAATTGGACAAGTATAAGCCAAGGGAGGACGAAAATGACCTAAATGTTAATCCAATGACACAAACACACCTATTGGATGCACAAGATTGGTTAAAAACCCTAATTGGACAAGAATAAGCCTAGGGAGGACGAAAATAACCTAAATGTTCATCCAATGACACAAATGAACTAATTGGATGCACAAGATTGGTTAAAAACCCTAATTGGACAAGAATAAGGCTAGGGAGGACGAAAATGACCTAAATGTTCATCCAATGAAACAAATGAACTTATTGTATGCCCAAGATTGGTTAAAAACCCTAATTGGACCAGAATAATCCTAGGGAGGACGAAAATGACCTAAATGTTCATCCAATGACACAAAGGAACTTATTGGATGCACAAGATTGGTTAAAAACCCTAATTGGACAAGAATAAGCCTTGGGAGGACAAAAATGACCTAAATGTTCATCCAATGACACGAATTAACTTATGGGATGCACAAGATTGGTTAAAAACCCTAATTGGACAAGAATAAGCCTTGGGAAGACGAAAATGCCCTACATGTACATCTAATGACACAAACACACCTATTGGATGCGCAAGATTGTTTAAAAACAATAATTGGACAAGAATAAGCCTAGGGAGGACCAAAATTACCTAAATGTTCATTCAATGACACAAATGAACTTATTGGATGCACAAGATTTGTTAAAACCCTAATTGGACAAGAATAAGCCTAAGGAGGACGAAAATGACCTAAATGTTCATCCAATGACACAAACACACCTATTGGATGCACAAGATTGGTTAAAAACCCTAATTGGAAGAGAAGATGCCTAAGGAAGACAAAAATGACCTAAATGTTCATCCAATGACACAAACACCCCTATTGGATACCCAAGATTGTTTAAAACCCTAATTGGACAAGAATAAGCCTAGGGAGGACCAAAATGACCTAAATGTTCATTCAATGACACAAATGAACTTATTGGATGCACAAGATTGGTTAAAAACCCTAATTGGACAAGAATAAGCCTTGGGAGGATGAAAATGACCTAAATGTTCATCCAATGACACAAACACACCTATTAGATGTACAAGATTGGTAAAAAACCCTAATTGGACAAGAATTAGCCTTGGGAGGATGAAAATGACCTAAATGATAATCTAATGACCCAAACACACCTATTGGATGCACAAGATTGGTTAAAAACCCTAATTGGAAGAGAAGATGCCTAAGGAAGACAAAAATGACCTAAATGTTCATCCAATGACACAAACACCCCTATTGGATACCCAAGATTGTTTAAAACCCTAATTGGACAAGAATAAGCCTAGGGAGGACCAAAATGACCTAAATGTTCATTCAATGACACAAATGAACTTATTGGATGCACAAGATTGGTTAAAAACCCTAATTGGACAAGAATAAGCCTTGGGAGGATGAAAATGACCTAAATGTTCATCCAATGACACAAACACACCTATTGGATGTACAAGATTGGTTAAAAACCCTAATTGTACAAGAATAAGCCTTGGGAGGATGAAAATGACCTAAATGATAATCTAATGACCCAAACACACCTATTGGATGCACAAGATTGGTTAAAAACCCTAATTGGACAAGTATAAGCCAAGGGAGGACGAAAATGACCTAAATGTTAATCCAATGACACAAACACACCTATTGGATGCACAAGATTGGTTAAAAACCCTAATTGGACAAGAATAAGCCTAGGGAGGACGAAAATAACCTAAATGTTCATCCAATGACACAAATGAACTAATTGGATGCACAAGATTGGTTAAAAACCCTAATTGGACAAGAATAAGGCTAGGGAGAACGAAAATGACCTAAATGTTCATCCAATGAAACAAATGAACTTATTGTATGCCCAAGATTGGTTAAAAACCCTAATTGGACCAGAATAATCCTAGGGAGGACGAAAATGAACTAATTGTTCATCAAATGACACAAAGGAACTTATTGGATGCACAAGATTGGTTAAAAACCCTAATTGGACAAGAATAAGCCTTGGGAGGACAAAAATGACCTAAATGTTCATCCAATGACACGAATTAACTTATGGGATGCACAAGATTGGTTAAAAACCCTAATTGGACAAGAATAAGCCTTTGGAAGACGAAAATGCCCTACATGTACATCCAATTGGACAAGAATAAGCCTAGGGAGGACCAAAATTACCTAAATGTTCATTCAATGACACAAATGAACTTATTGGATGCACAAGATTTGTTAAAACCCTAATTGGACAAGAATAAGCCTAAGGAGGACGAAAATGACCTAAATGTTCATCCAATGACACAAACACACCTATTGGATGCACAAGATTGGTTAAAAACCCTAATTGGACAAAAATAAGCCTAGGGAGGACCAAAATTACCTAAATGTTCATTCAAAGACACAAATGAAGTTATTGGATGCAAAAGATTGGTTAAAAACCCTAATTGGACAAGAATAAGGCTAGGGAGGACAAAAATGACCTAAATGTTAATCCAATGACACAAACACACCTATTGGATGCACAAGATTGGTTAAAAACCATAATTGGACAAGAATAAAGCCAGGGAGGACGAAAATGACCTAAATGTTCATCCAATGACACAAATGAACTTATTGGATACACAAGATTGGTTAAAAACCCTAATTGGACAAGAATAAGGCTAGGGAGGACGAAAATGATCTAAATGTTCATCCAATGACACAAATGAACTTGTTGGATGCCCAAGATTGGTTAAAAACCCTAATTGGACAAGAATAATCCTAGGGAGGACGAAAATGACCTAAATGTTCATCCAATGACACAAAGGAACTTATTGGATGCACAAGATTTGTTAAAAACCCTAATTGGACAAGAAGATGCCTAAGGAAGACAAAAATTACCTAAATGTTCATCCAATGACACAAACACACCTATTGGATGCACAAGATTGTTTAAAAACCCTATTTGGACAAGAATAAGCCTAGGGAGGACGAAAATGACCTAAATGTTCATTTAATGACACAAACGAACTTATTGGATGCACAAGATTGGTTAAAAACCCTAATTGGACAAGAATAAGCTTTGGGAGGATGAAAATGACCTAAATGTTCATCCAATGACACAAACACACCTATTGGATGCACAAGATTGTTTAAAAACCCTAATTGGACAAGTATAAGCCAAGGGAGGACGAAAATGCCCTAAATGATAATCCAATGACCCAAACACACCTATTGGATGCACAAGATTGGTTAAAAACCCTAATTGGACAGAAGATGCCTAAGGAAGACAAAAACGACCTAAATGTTCATCCAATGACACAAACACACCTATTGGATGCACAAGATTGTTTAAAAACCCTAATTGGACAAGAATAAGGCTAGGGAGGACAAAAATGACCTAAATGTTAATCCAATGACACAAACACACCTATTGGATGCACAAGATTCGTTAAAAACCAAAATTGGACAAGAATAACGCCAGGGAGGACGAAAATGACCTAAATGTTCATCCAATGACACAAATGAACTTATTGGATGCACAAGATTGGTTAAAAACCTTAATTGGACAAGAATAAGGCTAGGGAGGACGAAAATGACCTAAATGTTCATCCAATGACACAAATGAACTTATTGGATGCCCAAGATTGGTTAAAAACCCTAATTGGACAAGAATAATCCTAGGGAGGAGGAAAATGACCTAAATGTTCATCCAATGAAACAAAGGAACTTATTGGATTGACAAGATTGGTTAAAAACCCTAATTGGACAAGACGATGCCTAAGGAAGACAAAAATGACATAAATGTTCATCCAATGACACAAACACACCTATTGGATGCACAAGATTGTTTAAAAACCCTAATTGGACAAGAATAAGCCTAGGGAGGACGAAAATGACCTAAATGTTAATCCAATGACACGAATTAACCTATTGGATGCACAAGATTGGTTAAAAACCCTAATTGGACAAGAATAAGCCTTGGGAGGACGAAAATGACCTAAATGTTCATCCAATGACACAAATTAACTTATTGGATGCACAAGATTGGTTAAAAACCCGAATTGGACAACAATAAGCCTTGGGAGGACGAAAATGCCCTAAATGTTCATTCAATGACACAAAAACACCTATTGGATGCACAAGATTGTTTAAAAACCCTAATTGGACAAGTATAAGCCAAGGGAGTACGAAAATGCCCTAAATGATCATCCAATGACCCAAACACACCTATTGGATGCACAAGATTGGTTAAAAACCCTAATTGGACAAGAATTAGCCTAGGGAGGACCAAAATGACCTAAATGTTAATCCAATGACACAAACACACCTATTGGAAGCACAAGATTGGTTAAAAACCCATATTGGACAAGAATAAGCCTAGGGAGGACCAAAATTACCTAAATGTTCATTCAATGACACAAATGAACTTATTGGATGCACAAGATTTGTTAAAAACCCTAATTGGACAAGAATAAGCCTAAGGAAGACAAAAATGACCTAAATGTTCATCCAATGACACAAACACCCCTATTGGATGCACAAGATTGGTTAAAAACCTTAATTGGACAAGAGTAATACTAGGGAGGACGAAAATGACCTAAATGTTCATCCAGTGACACAAATACACCTATTGTATGCACATGATTGGTTAAAAACCCTAATTGGACAAGAATAAGCCTAGGGAGGACGAAAATGACCTAAATGTTCATCCAATGACACAAATGAACTTATTGGATGCACAAGATTGGTTAAAAACCCTAATTGGACAAGAATAAGGCTAGGGAGGACGAAAATGACCTAAATGTTCATCCAATGACACAAATGAACTTATTGGATGCCCAAGAATGGTTAAAAACCCTAATTGGACAAGAATAATCCTAGGGAGGACGAAAATGACCGAAATGTTCATCCAATGACACAAAGGAACTTATTGGATGAACAAGATTGGTTAAAAACCCTAATTGGACAAGAATAAGCCTTGGGAGGACCAAAATGACCTAAATGTTCATTCAATGACACAAATGAACTTATTGGATGCACAAGATTGTTTAAAAACCCTAATTGGACAATAATAAGTCTTGGGAGGATGAAAATGACCTAAATGTTCATCCAATGACACAAACACACCTATTGGATGCACAAGATTGGTTAAAAACCCTAATTGGACAAGAATAAGCCTTGGGTGGATGAAAATGACCTAAATGATAATCCAATGACCCAAACACACCTATTGGATGCACAAGATTGGTTAAAAAAACCCTAATTGGACAAGTATAAGCCTAGGGAGGACGAAAATGACCTAAATGATAATCCAATGACACAAACACACCTATTGGATGCACATGATTGGTGAAAATCCCTAATTGGACAAGAATAAGCCTAGGGAGGACGAAAATAACCTAAATGTTCATCCAATGACACAAATACACCTATTGGATGCACATGATTGGTTAAAAACCCTAATTGGACAAGTATAAGACTAGGGAGGACGAAAATGACCTAAATGTTCATCCAATGACACAAAGGAACTTATTGGATGCACAAGATTGGTTAAAAACCCTAATTGGACATCAATAAGCCTTGGGAGTACGAAAATGCCCTAAATGTTCATTCAATGACACAAACACACCTATTGGATGCACAAGATTGTTTAAAAACCCTAATAGGACTAGAATAAGCCTAGGGAGGACCAAAATGACCTAAATGTTCATTCAACGACACAAATGAACTTATTGGATGCACAAGATTTGTTAAAAACCCTAATTGGACAAGAATAAGCCTAAGGAGGACGAAAATGACCTAAATGTTCATCCAATGACTCAAACACACCTATTGGATGCACAAGATTGGTTAAAAACCCTAATTGGACAAGAAGATGCCTAAGGAAGACGAAAATGACCTAAATGTTCATCCAATGACACAAACACACCTATTGGATGCACAAGATTGTTTAAAAACCTTAATTGGACAAGAATAAGTCTAGGGAGGACCAAAATGACCTAAATGTTCATTCAATGACAAAAATGAACTTATTGGACGGACAAGATTGGTTAAAAACCCTAATTGGACAAGAATAAGCCTTGCGAGGACGAAAATGACCTAAATGTTTATCCAATGACACAAACACACCTATTGGATGCACAAGATTGTTTAAAAACCCTACTTGGACAAGTATAAGCCAAGGGAGGACGAAAATGCCCTAAATGAGAATCTAATGACACAAACACAGCTATTGGATGCACAAGATTGGTTAAAAACCCTAATTGGAAAAGAATAAGCCTAGGGAGGACGAAAATGACCTAAATGTTCATCCAATGACACAAATACACCTATTGGATGCACATGATTGGTTAAAAACCCTAATTGGACAAGAATAAGCCTAGGCAGGACGAAAATGACCTAAATGTTCATCCAATGACAAAAATGAACTTATTGGATGCACAAGATTGGTTAAAAACCCTAATTGGACAAGAATAAGCCTAGGGAGGACGAAAATGACCTAAATGTTCATCCAATGACACAAAGGAACTTATTGGATGCACAAGATTAGTTAAAAACCCTAATTGGACAAGAATAAGCCTTGGGAGGATGAAAATGACCTAAATGATAATCCAATGACCCAAACACACCTATTGGATGCACAAGATTGGTTAAAAACCCTAATTGGACAAGTATAAAGCAAGGGAGGACGAAAATGACCTAAATGTTAATCCAACGGCACAAACACACCTATTGGATGCACAAGATTGGTTAAAAACCCTAATTGGACAAGAATAAGTCTAGGGAGGACGAAAATAACCTAAATGTTCATCCAATGAGACAAATACACCTATTGGATGCACATGATTGATTAAAAACCCTAATTGGACAAGTATAAGTCTAGGGAGGAAAAAAATGACCTAAATGTTCATCCAATGACAAAAACACACCTATTGGATGCACAAGATTAGTTAAAAACCCTAATTGGACAAGAATAAGCCAACGGAGGACGAAAAGGCCCTAAATGATAATCCAATGACACAAACACACCTATTGGATGCACATGATTGGTTAAAAACCCTAATTGGACAAGAATAAGCCTAGGGAGGACGAAAATGACAAAAATGTTCATCCAATGACACAAATGAACTTATTGGATGCACAAGATTGGTTAAAAATCCTAATTGGACAAGAATAAGCCTAAGGAGGACGAAAATGACCTAAATTTTAATCCAATGACACAAACACACCTATAAGATGCACAATATTGGTTAAAAACCGTAATTGGACAAGAATAAGCCTAGGGAGGACGAAAATGCCCTAAATGTTAATCCAATGACACGAATTAACTTATTGGATGCTCAAGATTGGTTAAAAACCCTAATTGGACAAGAATAAGCCTTGGGAGGACCCAAATGACCTAAATGTTCATTCAATGACACAAATGAACTTATTGGATGCACAAGATTGGTTAAAAACCCTAATTGGACAAGAATAAGTCTTGGGAGTACGAAAATGCCCTAAATGTTCATTCAATGACACAAACACACCTATTGGATGCACATGATTGTTAAAAAACCCTAATAGGACAAGAATAAGCCTAGGGAGGACCAAAATGACCTAAATGTTCATTCAATGACACAAATGAACTTATTGGATGCACAAGATTTGTTAAAAACCGTAATTGGACAAGAATAAGCCTAAGGAGGACGAAAATGACCTAAATTTTAATCCAATGACACAAACACACGTATAAGATGCACAATATTGGTTAAAAACCGTAATTGGACAAGAATAAGCCTTGCGAGGACGAAAATGACCTAAATGTTTATCCAATGACACAAACACACCTATTGGATGCACAAGATTGTTTAAAAACCCTACTTGGACAAGTATAAGCCAAGGGAGGACGAAAATGCCCTAAATAATAATCCAATGACACAAACACAGCTATTGGATGCACAAGATTGGTTAAAAAACCTAATTGGACAAGAATAAGCCTAAGGAGGACGAAAATGACCTAAATGTTCATCCAATGACACAAATACACCTATTGGATGCACATGATTGGTTAAAAACCCTAATTGGAAAAGAATAAGCCTAGACAGGACGAAAATGACCTAAATGTTCATCAAATGACAAAAATGAACTTATTGGATGCACAAGATTGGTTAAAAACCCTAATTGGACAAGAATAAGCCTAGGGAGGACGAAAATGACCTAAATGTTCATCCAATGACACAAAGGAACTTATTGGATGCACAAGATTGGTTAAAAACCCTAATTGGATAAGAATAAGCCTTGGGAGGACCAAAATGACCTAAATGTTCATTCAATGACACAAATGAACTTATTGGATGCACAAGATTGGTTAAAAACCCTAATTGGACAAGAATAAGTCTTTGGAGGATGAAAATGACCTAAATGTTCATCCAATGACACAAATGAACTTATTGGATGCACAAGATTGGTTAAAAACCCTAATTGGACAAGAATAAGCCTTGGGAGGATGAAAATGACCTAAATGATAATCCAATGACCCAAACACACCTATTGGATGCACAAGATTGGTTAAAAACCCTAATTGGACAAGTATAAGCCAAGGGAGGACGAAAATTACCTAAATGTTAATCCAATGACACAAACACACCTATTGGATGCAAAAGATTGGTTAAAAACCCTAATTGGACAAGAATAAGCCTTGGGAGGACGAAAATAACCTAAATGTTCATTCAATGACACAAATGAACTTATTGGATGCACAAGATTGTTTAAAAACCCTAATTGGACAATAATAAGTCTTGGGAGGATGAAAATGACCTAAATGTTCATCCAATGACACAAACACACCTATTGGATGCACAAGATTGGTTAAAAACCCTAATTGGACAAGACTAAGCCTTGGGTGGATGAAAATGACCTAAATGATAATCCAATGACCCAAACACACCTATTGGATGCACAAGATTGGTTAAAAATCCCTGATTGGACAAGACTAAGCCTAGGGAGGACGAAAATGACCTAAATGTTAATCCAATGACACAAACACACCTATTGGATGCACATGATTGGTGAAAATCCCTAATTGGACAAGAATAAGCCTAGGGAGGACGAAAATAACCTAAATGTTCATCCAATGACACAAATACACCTATTGGATGCACATGATTGGTTAAAAACCCTAATTGGACAAGTATAAGACTAGGGAGGACGAAAATGACCTAAATGAGAATCCAATGACACAAAGGAACTTATTGGATGCACAAGATTGGTTAAAAACCGTAATTGGACATCAATAAGCCTTGGGAGTACGAAAATGCCCTAAATGTTCATTCAATGACACAAACACACCTATTGGATGCACATGATTGGTTAAAAACCCTAATTGGACAAGAATAAGCCTAGGGAGGACGAAAATGACAAAAATGTTCATCCAATGACACAAATGAACTTATTGGATGCACAAGATTGGTTAAAAATCCTAATTGGACAAGAATAAGCCTAAGGAGGACGAAAATGGCCTAAATTTTAATCCAATGACACAAACACACCTATAAGATGCACAATATTGGTTAAAAACCGTAATTGGACAAGAATAAGCCTAGGGAGGACGAAAATGCCCTAAATGTTAATCCAATGACACGAATTAACTTATTGGATGCTCAAGATTGGTTAAAAACCCTAATTGGACAAGAATAAGCCTTGGGAGGACCAAAGTGACCTAAATGTTCATTCAATGACACAAATGAACTTATTGGATGCACAAGATTGGTTAAAAACCCTAATTGGACAAGAATAAGTCTTGGGAGGATGAAAATGACCTAAATGTTCATCCAATGACACAAACACACCTATTGGATGCACAAGATTGGTTAAAAACCCTAATAAGACAAGAATAAGCCTTGGGAGGATGAAAATGACCTAAATGATAATCCAATGACCCAAACACACCTATTGGATGCACAAGATTGGTTAAAAACCCTAATTGGACAAGTATAAGCCAAGCGAGGACGAAAGTTACCTAAATGTTAAACCAATGACACAAACACACCTATTGGATGCAAAAGATTGGTTAATAACCCTAATTGGACAAGAATAAGCCTAGGGAGGACGAAAATAACCTAAATGGTCATCCAATGAGACAAATACACCTATTGGATGCACATGATTGATTAAAAACCCTAATTGGACAAGTATAAGCCCAGGGAGGACGGAAATGACCTAAATGTTCATCCAATGACACCAACACACCTATTGGATGCACAAGATTGGTTAAAAACCCTAGTTGGACAAGAATAAGCCAACGGAGGACGAAAAGGCCCTAAATGATAATCCAATGACACAAACACACCTATTGGATGCACATGATTGGTTAAAAACCCTAATTGGACAAGAATAAGCCAACGGAGGACGAAAAGGCCCTAAATGATAATCCAATGACACAAACACACCTATTGGATGGACATGATTGGTTAAAAACTCTAATTGGACAAGAATAAGCCTAGGGAGGACGAAAATGACAAAAATGTTCATCCAATGACACAAATGAACTTATTGGATGCACAAGATTGGTTAAAAATCCTAATTAGACAAGAATAAGCCTAAGGAGGACGAAAATGACCTAAATTTTAATCCAATGACACAAACACACCTATAGGATGCACAATATTGGTTAAAAACCCTAATTGGACAAGAATAAGCCTAGGGAGGACGAAAATGACCTAAATGTTCATCCAATGACACAAAGGAACTTATTGGATGCACAAGATTGGTTAAAAACCCTAATTGGACAAGAATAAGCCTTGGGAGGACCAAAATGACCTAAATGTTCATTCAATGACACAAATGAACTTATTGGATGCACAAGATTGGTTAAAAACCCTAATTGGACAAGAATAAGTCTTGGGAGGATGAAAATGACCTAAATGTTCATCCAATGACACAAACACACCTATTGGATGCACAAGATTGGTTAAAAACCCTAATTGGACAAGAATAAGCCTTGGGAGGATGAAAATGACCTAAATGATAATCCAATGACCCAAACACACCTATTGGATGCACAAGAATGGTTAAAAACCCTAATTGGACATGTATAAGCCAACGGAGGACGAAAATTACCTAAATGTTAATCCAATGACACAAACACACCTATTGGATGCAATAGATTGGTTAAAATCCCTAATTGGACAAGAATAAGCCTTGGGAGGAAGAAAATAACCTAAATGTTCATTCAATGACACAAATGAACTTATTGGATGCACAAGAATGTTTAAAAACCCTAATTGGACAATAATAAGTCTTGGGAGGATGAAAATGACCTAAATGTTCATCCAATGACACAAACACACCTATTGGATGCACAAGATTTGTTAAAAACCCTAATTGGACAAGAATAAGCCTTGGGTGGATGAAAATGACCTAAATGATAATCCAATGACCCAAACACACCTATTGGATGCACAAGATTGGTTAAAAATCCCTGATTGGACAAGTATAAGCCTAGGGAGGACGAAAATGACCTAAATGTTAATCCAATGACACAAACACACCTATTGGATGCACATGATTGGTGAAATTCCCTAATTGGACAAGAATAAGCCTAGGGAGGACGAAAATAACCTAAATGTTCATCCAATGACACAAATACACCTATTGGATGCACATGATTGGTTAAAAACCCTAATTGGACAAGTATAAGACTAGGGAGGACGAAAATGACCTAAATGAGAATCCAATGACACAAAGGAACTTATTGGATGCACAAGATTGGTTAAAAACCCTAATTGGACATCAATAAGCCTTGGGAGTACGAAAATGCCCTAAATGTTCATTCAATGACACAAACACACCTATTGGATGCACATGATTGTTTAAAAACCCTAATAGGACAAGAATAAGCCTAGGGAGGACCAAAATGACCTAAATGTTCATTCAATGACACAAATGAACTTATTGGATGCACAAGATTTGTTAAAAACCCTAATTGGACAAGAATAAGCCTAAGAAGGACGAAAATGACCTAAATTTTAATCCAATGACACAAACACACCTATAAGATGCACAATATTGGTTAAAAACCGTAATTGGACAAGAAGATGCCTAAGGAAGACGAAAATGACCTAAATGTTTATCCAATGACACAAACACACCTATTGGATGCACAAGATTGTTTAAAAACCTTAATTGGACAAGAATAAGTCTAGGGAGGACCAAAATGACCTAAATGTTCATTCAATGACAAAAATGAACTTATTGGACGCACAAGATTGGTTAAAAACCCTAATTGGACAAGAATAAGCCTTGCGAGGACGAAAATGACCTAAATGTTTATCCAATGACACAAACACACCTATTGGATGCACAAGATTGTTTAAAAACCCTACTTGGACAAGTATAAGCCAAGGGAGGAAGAAAATGCCCTAAATGAGAATCTAATGACACAAACACAACTATTGGATGCACAAGATTGGTTAAAAACCCTAATTGGACAAGAATAAGCATAGGGAGGACGAAAATGACCTAAATGTTCATCCAATGACACAAATACACCTATTGGATGCACATTATTGGTTAAAAACCCTAATTGGACAAGAATAAGCCTAGGCAGGACGAAAATGACCTAAATGTTCATCCAATGACAAAAATGAACTTATTGGATGCACAAGATTGGTTAAAAACCCTAATTGGTCAAGAATAAGCCTAGGGAGGACGAAAATGACCTAAATGTTCATCCAATGACAGAAAGGAACTTATTGGATGCACAAGATTGGTTAAAAACCTAATTGGACAAGAATAAGCCTTGGGAGGACCAAAATGAACTAAATGTTCATTCAATGACACAAATGAACTTATTGGATGCACAAGATTGGTTAAAAACCCTAATTGGACAAGAATAAGCCTTGGGAGGATGAAAATGACCTAAATGATAATCCAATGACCCAAACACACCTATTGGATGCACAAGATTGGTTAAAAACCCTAATTGGACAAGTATAAAGCAAGGGAGGACGAAAATGACCTAAATGTTAATCCAACGGCACAAACACACCTATTGGATGCACAAGATTGGTTTAAAACCCTAATTGGACAAGAATAAGCCTAGGGAGGACGAAAATAACCTAAATGTTCATCCAATGAGACAAATACACCTATTGGATGAACATGATTGATTAAAAACCCTAATTGGAAAAGTATAAGCCTAGGGAGGAAAAAAAAGACCTAAATGTTCATCCAATGACACAAACACACCTATTGGATGCACAAGATTGGTTAAAAACCCTAATTGGACAAGAATAAGCCAACATAGGACGAAAAGGCCCTAAATGATAATCCAATGACACAAACACACCTATTGGATGCACATGATTGGTTAAAAACCCTAATTGGACAAGAATAAGCCTAGGGAGGACGAAAATGACAAAAATGTTCATCCAATGACACAAATGAACTTATTGGATGCACAAGATTGGTTAAAAATCCTAATTGGACAAGAATAAGCCTAAGGAGGACGAAAATGACCTAAATTTTAATCCAATGACACAAACACACCTATAAGATGCACAATATTGGTTAAAAACCCTAATTGAACAAGAATAAGCCTAGGGAAGACGAAAATGCCCTAAATGTTAATCCAATGACACGAATTAACTTATTGGATCCACAAGATTGGTTAAAAACCCTAATTGGATAAGAATAAGAATTGGGAGGACGAAAATGACCTAAATGTTCATCCAATGACACAAATACACCTATTGGATGCACAAGATTGGTTAAAAACCATAATTGGACAAGAATAAGCCAACGGAGGACGAAAAGCCCCTAAATGATAATCCAATGACACAAACACACCTATTGGATGCACATGATTGGTTAAAAACCCTAATTGGACAAGAATAAGCCTAGGGAGGACGAAAATGACAAAAATGTTCATCCAATGACACAAATGAACTTATAGGACGCACAAGATTGGTTAAAAATCCTAATTGAACAAGAATAAGCCTAAGGAGGACGAAAATGACCTAAATTTTAATCCAATGAACCAAACACACCTATAAGATGCACAATATTGGTTAAAAACCGTACTTGGACAAGAATAAGCCTAGGGAGGACGAAAATGCCCTAAATGTTAATCCAATGACACGAATTAACTTATTGGATGCACAAGATTGGTTAAAAACCCTAATTGGACAAGAATAAGCCTTGGGAGGACCAAAATGACCTAAATGTTCATTCAATGACACAAATGAACTTATTGGATGCACATGATTGGTTAAAAACCCTAATTGGACAAGAATAAGTCTTGGGAGGATGAAAATGACCTAAATGTTCATCCAATGACACAAACACACCTATTGGATGCACAAGATTGGTTAAAAACCCTAATTGGACAAGAATAAGCCTTGGGAGGATGAAAATTACCTAAATGATAATCCAATGACCCAAACACACCTATTGGATGCACAAGATTGGTTAAAAACCCTAATTGGACAAGTATAAGCCAAGGGAGGACGAAAATTACCTAAATGTTAATCCAATGACACAAACACACCTATTGGATGCAAAAGATTGGTTAAAAACCCTAATTGGACAAGAATAAGCCTTGGGAGGACGAAAATAACCTAAATGTTCATTCATTGACACAAATAAGCTTATTGGATGCACAAGATTGTTTAAAAACCGTAATTGGACAATAATAAGTCTTGGGAGGATGAAAATGACCTAAATGTTCATCCAATGACACAAACACACCTATTGGATGCACAAGATTGGTTAAAAACCCTAATTGGACAAGAATAAGCCTTGGGTGGATGAAAATGACCTAAATGATAATCCAATGACCCAAACACACCTATTGGATGCACAAGATTGGTTAAAAAACCCTAATTGGACAAGTATAAGCCAAGGGAGGACGAAAATGACCTAAATGTTAATCCAATGACACAAACACACCTATTGGATGCACATGATTGGTTAAAAACCCTAATTGGAAAACAATAAGCCTAGGCAGGACGAAAATGACCTAAATGTTCATCAAATGACAAAAATGAACTTATTGGATGCACAAGATTGGTTAAAAACCCTAATCGGACAAGAATAAGCCAACGGAGGACGAAAAGGCCCTAAATGATAATCCAATGACACAAACACACCTATTGGATGCACATGATTGGTTAAAAACCCTAATTGGACAAGAATAAGCCTAGGGAGGACGAAAATGACAAAAATGTTCATCCAATGACACAAATGAACTTATTGGATGCACAAGATTGGTTAAAAATCCTAATTGGACAAGAATAAGCCTAAGGAGGACGAAAATGACCTAAATTTTAATCCAATGACACAAACAAACCTATAGGATGCACAATATTGGTTAAAAACCCTAATTGGACAAGAATAAGCCTAGGGAGGACGAAAATGCCCTAAATGTTAATCCAATGACACGAATTAACTTATTGGATGCACAAGATTGGTTAAAAATCCTAATTGGATAAGAATAAGCCTTGGGAGGACGAAAATTACCTAAATGTTCATCCAATGACAAAAATACACCTATTGGATGCACAAGATTGGTTAAAAACCCTAATTGGACAAGAATAAGCCTTGCGAGGACGAAAATGACCTAAATGTTTATCCAATGACACAAACACACCTATTGGATGCACAAGATTGTTTAAAAACCCTACTTGGACAAGTATAAGCCAAGGGAGGACGAAAATGCCCTAAATAATAATCCAATGACACAAACACAGCTATTGGATGCACAAGATTGGTTAAAAAACCTAATTGGACAAGAATAAGCCTAAGGAGGACGAAAATGACCTAAATGTTCATCCAATGACACAAATACACCTATTGGATGCACATGATTGGTTAAAAACCCTAATTGGAAAAGAATAAGCCTAGACAGGACGAAAATGACCTAAATGTTCATCAAATGACAAAAATGAACTTATTGGATGCACAAGATTGGTTAAAAACCCTAATTGGACAAGAATAAGCCTAGGGAGGACGAAAATGACCTAAATGTTCATCCAATGACACAAAGGAACTTATTGGATGCACAAGATTGGTTAAAAACCCTAATTGGACAAGAATAAGCCTTGGGAGGACCAAAATGACCTAAATGTTCATTGAATGACACAAATGAACTTATTGGATGCACAAGATTGGTTAAAAACCCTAATTGGACAAGAATAAGTCTTGGGAGGATGAAAATGACCTAAATGTTCATCCAATGACACAAACACACCTATTGGATGCACAAGATTGGTTAAAAACCCTAATTGGACAAGAATAAGCCTTGGGAGGATGAAAATGACCTAAATGATAATCCAATGACCCAAACACACCTATTGGATGCACAAGATTGGTTAAAAACCCTAATTGGACAAGTATAAGCCAAGGGAGGACGAAAATTACCTAAATGTTAATCCAATGACACAAACACACCTATTGGATGCAAAAGATTGGTTAAAAACCCTAATTGGACAAGAATAAGCCTTGGGAGGACGAAAATAACCTAAATGTTCATTCAATGACACAAATGAACTTATTGGATGCACAAGATTGTTTAAAAACCCTAATTGGACAATAATAAGTCTTGGGAGGATGAAAATGACCTAAATGTTCATCCAATGACACAAACACACCTATTGGATGCACAAGATTGGTTAAAAACCCTAATTGGACAAGACTAAGCCTTGGGTGGATGAAAATGACCTAAATGATAATCCAATGACCCAAACACACCTATTGGATGCACAAGATTGGTTAAAAATCCCTGATTGGACAAGACTAAGCCTAGGGAGGACGAAAATGACCTAAATGTTAATCCAATGACACAAACACACCTATTGGATGCACATGATTGGTGAAAATCCCTAATTGGACAAGAATAAGCCTAGGGAGGACGAAAATAACCTAAATGTTCATCCAATGACACAAATACACCTATTGGATGCACATGATTGGTTAAAAACCCTAATTGGACAAGTATAAGACTAGGGAGGACGAAAATGACCTAAATGAGAATCCAATGACACAAAGGAACTTATTGGATGCACAAGATTGGTTAAAAACCCTAATTGGACATCAATAAGCCTTGGGAGTACGAAAATGCCCTAAATGTTCATTCAATGACACAAACACACCTATTGGATGCACATGATTTTTTTAAAAACCCTAATAGGACAAGAATAAGCCTAGGGAGGACCAAAATGACCTAAATGTTCATTCAATGACACAAATGAACTTATTGGATGCACAAGATTTGTTAAAAACCCTAATTGGACAAGAATAAGCCTAAGAAGGACGAAAATGACCTAAATTTTAATCCAATGACACAAACACACCTATAAGATGCACAATATTGGTTAAAAACCGTAATTGGACAAGAAGATGCCTAAGGAAGACGAAAATGACCTAAATGTTTATCCAATGACACAAACACACCTATTGGATGCACAAGATTGTTTAAAAACCTTAATTGGACAAGAATAAGTCTAGGGAGGACCAAAATGACCTA